>JAGSMP010000030.1:2400000-3000000 GCA_029286625.1 Parnassius orleans | reverse complement strand
ACTGACAACCGATGGAGAAGAAAGGTTCTCCATGGCTGTTAAGCAAAGTTGGCAGACCCCCCGTCCCCCCACTCGATGAAGTGACGACCTGGTAATAGGGATGCATCCGATAACACTACCAATACCAATATATCTGTAATATTTTGGATTAGCCGATATAATATCAATATGGGCAATATTTATTTGTTGATACACCATCTGATCTATGTATGCGATCTAAGCTATGCGCTTTACATTTCTTGCTTCAAAAAAATTATGATAAAAGGTAACCTTTCAATAGAGTTCCGTCGCATCCAAGAAACTATTTTCAATGCAGTTCTCATCCAAACAACTTGTAAAATCGTCTTTCTCCGCAATACTTAAAGATATTGTGTAGTTTTTTTTTTTATAGATAAAGGGTGACAAACGAGCACACAGTCCACTTGATGGTAAGTGGTTGCTGTGGCCCATAGACATCTACATCTATCTTCGTTTGCGAATTTAAATGCAGATGCGTTGTCAGCCGTGACAACTAAGATAGAATGCCTCTTTTCCAGTAAAAAGGGTCTCCGGTTCTCTACACTCACCATACGAAACACAACAGCATTAAGCTGCTATTTTACGCTGGTATCCTGTGAGAGCGTGGTCCTTCCCCGGTCGAGCCGACCCATTCGTGTTACAACTATACTATTAATATAGCTGCAGCATGGCTCTACCACGTAAAAAGTTTTTTAAACTTGTTTTAACTTAAATTTTATTTCACCCTTTTTTAAATTCACTAATCGATGCATCCCTAATCTCAATAACTTTCAGAGTGGAACACAGCAATGCAGGCACTATTGTGGTGGTGGCAGAAATAGAAAAGTGTCATTTTTAACATCAAGGTGTTGAATTAAAAGACGTTAAAATAATTTCTAAATAAGCTAATTTACAGTAGTTATTGCGATATAATAACATTTTCTCCAAATACCAACTTTACTTGCATACGCCACCTACTACTATCAAGGTTCTGGTGATTGACAATGGCGATATAAACATTTGAAAATACCAAAGCAAATATCTTCGGACTGATGATCGACTGAATGATTTTTAGCTGTATAGCATGATGCATGGGCACTATTTAGATTGCTATAGGGTTTATATAGTCTAGTAATGAGAGAAGTCAGTCACATAATATTCAAAAGAGATAATATATTATGTATAAATGAAAAAGAGAAATTTATTTTTTTATATTGTTAACCAATAGCAAAATATAAAAAAGTTAGTTTGCGATATAGTACTGCATTTAATTTTTTTAAGTAAATTGAGAAATCTCAAATACTGTTCTAAATGAAATAATAATCAAGTTTAATAATTAACTAATAATCAAGAGGTTCATACCTAGAAGTGAACTGTTATCAGTATAACGATATTGATGTAATTTGAAATTTGGAAAGAATTTATTTATTTCGAGCAACTAGTCATGTCATCTTGACAGTTTTTTCATATATCCGAAAAAATGCCTAGTACTTGTTCAAGTGGCTAGACGTAATACGAAATTACATACTTGCCATCAATCAATTGTCCCAAAATCCCTTAATCAAACAAACACAACTACAAACACTTCTTAACTTTAACCAACACAAGTAAATAAAGGCTCACTACAATAACAAATTTCAAACTATAATTTTTAAATAAACAGCACTTACTTGGCTGGTCTGGACTTCATCCAAACTGGTAGAGTCAGCCCATCCTTAATTTTGGGGTCACTTGATGCCATTTTAATATTGTGGAAATTTGTATTAAATCAACACTTTAATATAAAATTATAGAATAAAACTGGTTTGCAACTTTAATGATTATAATGGCAAAAATTGCCTGCCTCACTGAGACGAAATGTTGAACTGAACTGTATATTAAATAAACTTTATCTTGAGCAGAAATGATAAGACAAAATTTGATACCAACATTAAGGAATATTACTGAAACCTATGCTATTAAATTTACTTACAGGGAAATTAAAATTAGATGTAATAAAATCTTATGCTCAAGACACTGTTTGGGACTCGGCAGACTTTTTACAAACTAATGAAGTGGCCATCTGGAAATACAAATATATGATTACATTGTGAAATATAAAAAGATTTTTCTATTATAACTTACTTAATATTTTAATCTAAATGTGGTTGTATAAACAAAATAATATATTAAATGAGCAAGGTATGTTACTTATATGGTTGTTTTATTGTTAAAATACTGTAAGTAATTACCAAGGATAGAAATTTTCTTTAACTATAATCAAAGAGTATATAATCACCACATTTTAACAATAATCATTATTTTTTTAAATAATCATTTACAAATCAAATCAAAAAAAAAAAACAAGACCATGACAGTTCCACTGTAATGAGGGCTAATAATTTTCTGCTCACCAGATGTCACTAGTAGACACTGAGGTAAAGTTTTTTGTTACACAATGTAATTTAATTGAGAAGTTGTTTTTTAATAAAAGTTTATCAGTTTCTAGAGTATTATATTAATACACAAAACAATGCGTCAGTGGTTTGCTCTTTAATTTTTTACAATTTTTTAACTTTTTTTTAATTTTTCTACTTTTATGAATATTTGTGGTTTGGTTTATTTATTTTTAATGTTATTAATATAAAATATAGCTAATAGTACAGAAAGAAACAATAACTTTTACATTTTCCGAATAAATTAACTTCCCCACTATGAGATCTGTCAAATATTATACCTCACTTTCTAGTGGCGCCGCCCTGGTGGCAGAAAAAGTCGTGGATGCCCTCATTGTAAATACCTATGAACAGTCATTGAACTATTATGTACTAAAGTATGTTAGTACATAATATCTCAATGTGAACAGTTCAGTATTTACAATAAGGGAACATAGAGCCAAGACCCTTATCTGCTGACGGGGTCCCAAAAGGTTCCAATGCATGTCCTTAATAATATCAAATATTAAATTTAATATCAAATTTAATTTAATTAGTTGTATAAATTGTATTGATAAATTATATTTAACTAACTAAATTTTTAACCAAAATATTTAGTCATGTTTCAAACTATTACCACATTCTCACCATTTTATGGTTTTATGAGCAGTATTCTAAGCTTTAAAAAAGACTGGAGTATTCTCCAGTCTTTGGTGGAGTCTCTAGCTTGATTGATTTGACAGAGCTGAACTAGATTCCACAACTCTTCCTCTAAGTGTGTATTTTGCATATAAAATATGCGCTTAGACATGGGTATCTAGCTTTGGCTCAGCTAATTTTGCCAGTGTAGTATGTGACACAGCATTGTTATGAAGAAGCAATGGCAGCAGTTTACCAATCTGGGTTGTTCAAGTGCCAGTTTCATCATTTGCAAATCTTGATAATAACAGTCGGCAGTAACTGTGGCACCAGATGGCAAGAAGCTTTAGTGAATAACACCAATAGTAGACTACCGAACTGTGACATAAGCTCCTTGTGTGTAATCTGTAGTTTTGGTACTGTTTGGCTTAAGCACCTTAATCTAATCCCTGTAATGAATGCTTGCAATTGTCATATTATAGCATTCACTTCTCCTGGCAAGTAACAATTTAATTCAGAACTCCCTCCTTTCTAGCCCTTTTAGTAATATGATTAATTATGATTAGCTTGGGCGCAGGCATCTTGTTGTGTGTTATTCAGGAATTTGTCAAGTTTTTTATTGTACTGATTAGCCACAAATGATCTAATATTGTTTGACACTTACATCAAAAGCCGACGCAAGCCAAGCCATAATTTGTGATATCCGCTTCAACTATTACCTTCAGTTCGCCATTATCAATCTTCTCTAGGTAACCAAGACGTAATTGAGTCGTCGATAATGCGGAGTTCATTGATTATTTGATAGAAGTGTTAGGTCGGTATAACTCCTTAATATTGTGTGCTGTTTGAAACGCATAATTTTCATGTTGGCACTCATATTCAAAAATAACTCGAATTTTGTAGATTCCATTTTTAAAAATATAGCAATATTGCAGAAAGATTAAAACCCAAAAACAAATGCTAATTTTGAAAAAGGAATAACATGTCTGAAATGAAATCAGTAACTACAGTTCAAAATGGCCAGTTCAACAAAACTGGTATTCCATGGGTAGACCTAATATTTTTAATGCAGTTAAAACACATTTGTTGATTCCATGTTGTTTAAAAAGCTATGCATTTTGTCATTGAATGAAGGTACATATTATTATATTCGATGTTTTTAGTTACCTATGTTTTATTTATTTTCTAAAAGCCTTTATGCTTTTAGTAACATAAGGAACATGTTCAAAGACGGTCCTGCCTATTATTATAAACGTAATGATTACTGATTTTACCATAGCATAACATAGTGATTATAAATTACTCTTTGACACCTATCTTCAATTATAAAGCTACGTTTGCCGTTAACTAAATTTTAGAAGTAATATACTAAATAAACAAAAGCACAAATTTATAGTTAGTAACAAGCAGATCTCAGAAAATATATTCATGTACGTACGTATCATGTAAAAGAAACCTAAAAGTATCGTAGTTGAATTTTGCTAATAATTAAATTATAGATAAATAAATGTAAATTACATAGGAATAGTAAGTAGTAACTTTCTTTGCATTTAACAAATATTTAATAAAGTAAACTTACAATAAGGGTAAATAATGTATTAAAAAAGCGTTGAAACAGCATCGTAAAAGTAGAACTAACAACTCACAACTCACAAGTCACAACTCAACACAGAAGATATATAATTATAATCCCTAAAGGAACTCACCCACATACATCATAGATAAATAGATATGTATATAAATGTACCTATACTTCTAAGTCAGTGACTCAACCAGCTATATAGTATATTATCCATATCTATGTCAACCAGTTTAGAGTTCTGTCCACAGTAGCTTGCTACCATAGACTTAGAATATACTGGCGTATAGACGTACGTAGTGTGCAAGGGAGAAGAAAATTCTTTATGGCAAAAATGCAAGATAGAAAAGGATACCAAATCTCATGACTCTGTAACCGATTTTGAATGACAGGTCGGCACGCAAGAAATAAGTTCCTAGATATTTTGTAATTTTTTAGATTATAGTAGTGTTAGTGTCTAAAATTCATAGTTTTCTAAAATGATTACATGTTTCGTGAGTGACTATGTTGTCAAAAATAGAAATAATCCTGATGGTTGCACCTATCTCAGGTAAATACGCAAGACGTCGTTACTGCTACGACGCGTCTATTTTTGGTTAAAATTTATGTTATATACTGTTTAAAATATAGAATATTTTCAATTATTTTATTAATTTTGATATTTTGCAAAGAAAAAGTCACATTGTTGATAATTTGTATGGTTTTGGTGAATTCATATTTGCAGAAAATATTTTTACATGTACGCTAGGGATTGACTAAACTATATCATAACTAATGTCGATATTTATCTTGAATGTATATAATGAATCGATAGGCTTGCCCCACACAATAAGGAGAGGAATGAAAATAAATGCTCAATTTGCATTTTAATAACGTAATTTTATTTTACCGTTTGTCAAACAGATGGATAAAATAAAAAAATCGATAAGGTTAATTGGGCGGATTAGTTGGAATCCAAAGAAGAACTCTACAATTTGCAGCAAATATTTCCTTAAGAAATATAAAATAAAAAGCAGAAAAAAACAATTTTATTAAAAGGAGCCATTCCTACATTATTTGTAACAACAAATATTAGATTGTTACAGTAAATCTTCTACAAATAACTTCAAAAACTTTAGGTAAAATAGGGATAGATTTTTATACATAATAACACTGTAGTATATTAAATAAAACTTGAGATTATGCTATTTAAGCAATTATGAACCCAACTGAGTATCTATTTATCAACCAAAAAAATGTATAACCTTACTTAACCTTCCTCGGTTCTTCGGGTCATATTGACCCGAAACTGAAATTTAACTGTCAATAAAAGTCGTAATTATTAATATAATTTACTAAGACTTTATGACAATTATTAATTATGCATTCACTATATATTATTATTGTAAAATTATGGTGAAGTCTCTTATCTTAAGAAAATTAAGTTTTTTCCGTCTTAGGTTCCTCGGGTCAATAATACCCGAGTATGAAAAAGGGCCTCGGGTCAGAAAAGCCCGTGTTTTGCAAACAATAATGCTTTGTTGCATTCTAAGAATACACTTACAATTTATAAATGTTAGTAATATCTTAATTACTTAGCGTATTATTGTTGAAGGTACTTTGAGAATAATTGTTTATTCACATTAGTATGCCGGTAGATTACATTATTTACGTGTGACAGTTACTTTTATTTGATTCATTCGTTGTTTGGACTTGATGTGTTTCGTTGGTGTTTGAAATGGCTCACAATTTGACTGATTCTGCGATTTCGCAAATCGTAAACTACGATATAAATTCCGAAGATGAAATAATTAGTGAAACGGAGAATAGTTTGGATGAAAATCCTACCGACAATATTCAACCCAGTTTATACAGTGAAAGCAGTAGTGACGAAACAAACAGCGATGAGGAGCCTCTTTTAAGAAACGTTACCAATACCAGTGCTAATGAAAACCAAATGCTATCAAAAAATGATGAATTTGTATGGTCAAGAACCCTATTAGAAGTCAGAGGTCGTTTGAGTAGTGCAAACCTAATAAAACTTACACCAGGCATTACCAGGTATGCTTCTAATCGCATAAATACATTTAGAAGTTCTTTTGATTTATTTCTAAATAAGCGTATAAAATCTATAATTTTGAAACAAACAAATATAGAAGGTTCTTCACGTTTCAGAAATGGATGGAAAGCGTTAGATGAAACGGAGTTAGATGCATATCTAGGTATTCTTATTTTTGCTGGAGTTTTCAAGTCTAACGATGAAAGTTTAGAAAGCTTATGGTCCGAAGCTTATGGAAGACCTATATTTCGGGCAACAATGTCCCTGAAACGTTTCAAACAAATTTCTGCGATTTTGCGTTTTGATAAACGTTCTGACCGAGAAGCAAGAAAACAGAGTGACAAATTAGCAGCTGTGAGAGATATGTGGGATGAATGGGTGAAACTGTTGCCTATGTTTTATAATCCAAATATAAATATCACAATTGACGAAAGTTACTTTCATTTAGAGGTCGATGTCCTTTCCGACAATATATGCCAAGCAAACCAAGTAAATATGACATAAAATTTTGGATATTGTGTGACAGTGAAACAGGATACGTTCGTTCAATTCAGTGTTATACTGGAAAACTCCAAGGAAGTGCTCCGGAAAAAAATCAAGGAATGCGTGTAGTTTTGGATCTGACAGAAGGTTTACAGGGCTACAACTTTTGATAATTTTTTTACATCTTATGAATTAGCTGAAAAACTTTTAGATCGTAAACTTACCATTCTTGGAACCTTACGGAAAAATAAGCGACAGATACCCGTAGATCTTTTAGATACGAAGAAACCTGTGTTTTCATCTACTTTTGCAATTCAAAAATGGTTCTTGTCTCATACATTCCGAAAAAAAAAACAAAAATGTAATTTTGTTGAGCACAAATCACAACAAAATAGAAATACATGAATCAGAGCAGAAGAAACCAAAAATGATCATGGACTATAATGCAACAAAGGGTGCTGTTGATTTTCTAGACAAAATGGTTTCGGCCTATAGTTGTAAACGAATGACTAGAAGGTGGCCAATAGCCATATTTCATAATATGATTGATATTTCATGTTTCAATGCTTATGTATTATACTGTGACACCCACCCAGACTGGAAACAGGAGAGAACAGTACAAAGACGGTTGTTTCTAGAGAAATTAGCCATGGAATTGGTAAATGATCACATCGAGCGTAGGAAAACTCTTCCTCGGACAAATGCTTCACTGGAATTAGTACTACGAGTGCAGTCAGGTGTTACTGAGACAACGAATACCTCCACTACAGCTCCACTAGAGCTCTAATAAAAGAAAAAGGTGTAGTGTATGTCCATCTTCAAAAGATGTAAAAACTTCAAAAATCTGTAAAAAATGTAAGAAACATATATGTCCGAAACATTCTGAAATTTTATGCCTTTTGTGTTGCCAAGAAAATGAGTAATATACAAATATAGTCGTTTATTGTATCCTTATTTTTATTAAATAAATGTGTTTTAAAAATAATTAGATTTTGTATTTAATTTAAAACAATTGCTTCATATTTTTGAAATCGGGTCAACATGACCCGAAGGCCTCACGTGTAAATAGTATTTAAAGAACCGAGGAAGGTTAACCGCACGACGCACGGTTCAGTGTGCCAGGATAGTATAAATTCCATAGTATTTGACACTCACAACATCCGATGCTTGATTTATGCTTGATGCCCGACTAGTGTGCCGAGGGCTTGATAACGTGGTTCATCGCCTACGGCGTCAGTCGTAGAGAAGAGGAACTCGTGGTTAATTAACAGCTGCGCGGATCAATAGATCTGCGAGATTAAGCTGCACTTGTCGCAGTCAGTCCATGGGTGAATGACCGTTTTCTTAACATACCGAGATTGAGAGAATAGACAGTGCATCTGTATCCTCAGACACTTGATACATTTTAATATCTCCTGCGCGTATAGCTAGTCTGTGCAAGATCATTATGTTTTTAAATTCATGCAGCTAAAATGATAATGAGCTTATTATTTTTCAGGGACAGATGAAGGAGAGAGTAGTCCCATAAACATATTGGCTTTAAACAGAGCAATCTTATTTAACTGATTCTAAGTTTTTACCTAAATTATTAAGTTTAAGTTCACATTTAAGTCGAATAAAAATTTCTATAATGTATAAATATTAATTATTTAATGTTTGTAATTATTAAAAATAAAGTTAAATGTAAAATAAACCAGCCATTATGTACTCCGTGTCCCCGTTTTTATTTCAACAGCAAAACATTTTATAAAATATATAAAGTATAAATATGTATATGTTACAGTTAAAACCAGTTTTTAGATAGAACGCGTTCTCCCTAGTTAAAACTAGTTTTTACTTAATGCCTTTGTTATAACTAGAATTAACTAATGCTCAAAATTAAATATCAGGTAAAACTTAAAATAAAATAGGGGGGCTAAGGGCCTTTTCGATGGCTTATAAAAATTAACCACGAAGGGATGGAATTGTTCTCGCTCTGCCTGCTCACTGAACCCGCCACCCCTTCTAACCTAACCTGTACGAAGTCCCGAGCTCGCTTCGCTCGCTCTTGCACCAAATAAAACACCAAAATATTAACTTTTATAATTACTTTAATAAGTAAACACTTGATTCTAAACCCGACCCTTCTCTAGTGCTAGTTTTAACTGAAGCTCGGAGTGATAACTAGTTTTATCTGACAATCAAATATGTCAGTGGTAAATTCTAGTTTTGACAAGGTATATCTAGTTTTCACAAAGGCATTTAGTAAAAACTAGTTTTAACTAGGGAAAACGCGTTCTATCTTAGAACGGGTTTTAACTGTAACATATATACTTAATTAAGTATCTACCTATTTATAGTTGATTAACGTTTTGTTAAAAAATAAATTACGGGGTAGCTGTCCATGGCAGTAAAGATTTCGCCAAAGGTCATGGCTGGAAAATACAACTTTCCGTTCTGATTCTTGGGGGAAATTGTTTGTTTATCGGTAGACTCATCTCTTCAGAGATTATTGGGACTTTGTAAATTTTGAATTAAAATCCAACAAAAGGCAGGTAGGTGCAGCTTATTCCCGGGAGCATGTTATTTGAATATTTTTTTAATTATTTTAGAACTATCAAGGTAAAAATTCAGTAAATTTTCGAAGTCATTCAGTTTGTACACTAAACCATTTTTTAATCTTTTTACCGCTTCTTTAACAATCATTTTTCGATAGTCCTTGTGAGTAAAATGTACATCACTAGCTAATGCACACAATGACAAATAAAAATTGGTTACACATTTTCTGGCTGTCAGGTCGTCTATACGCCAGTATATTCTAAGTCTATGCCACTAACCATCATATTAGTCTGTGTGTGATTCAGTTTATAAAGGTACTCTGTGGTCTGTGACAATTACTCTCTTGGTCCTGTCCAAAGCACAGAACACAATTAATCTCGTCCATGGAGTGTAGAGGTACACCTCTACTAACCTCTACACTCCATAACCAGGTCCAAAGGGTCACACTGTCCACAGATTACTGTATACTAGTCTACGACATATAGCACAGTACTATGGTTGCGCTAGCACTTCTTATTAGTTTGTGACTGCGGTTGACGATTAGTTCCAAAAATTTGCGCAAGAGCGCTTATGTCGTAATGTCGCCTAGTGATGACCCACAACTTACTTAGAATATACTGGTGTATAGACGACCTGAAGCTCGGTTTACATTTTGGGAAGTGACTAGTGAGTGAGATTGACAAGTAAAACTGACAAGTGACAACTAGCAAGTAGGTGTTCACACACGTGGCAAGTGGATATGCAGTAAGGTCATTATTATATGGAATTCGAACCGCATGGTATTTCTAGTACTCAATATGCTAAACTGCAACTGCGCCTACAAGTTCTTGAAGTAATCAAAGAAGTCATAAATTATTGTTATTTATGATAGCATAGCGGCGTCTCGCATCATTTTATTTTTTAAATTCGGCGATTTAATATTAAATAAACAATCGTGTTTCAGTAATTCCTAAACAAATTTAATGTTATCGTTCTCTGACCACTTCGCCAATGTTAAAACAATAGCGCAAACCAAAATGAACTACTAAAACGCAAACAAAAATAATTCACTAACACGTATATTTCGTGACGTGTTGGCTAGAGTGGGCACGGTGGGCGAGTGATGGGTAGCAAGGGAAGCGCGGGGCAGAGCTACTTGTCAGAGAATAGAGCAGGCTGCTATTCACTTGTTACTTTTCATTTCACATTTTTTTATGGGATAGGGTGACAAACGAGCACACAGTCCACCTGATGGTAAGTGGTTCCTGTGATACATAGAAATCTACATATATCCCCAATAAAGAATCAAAATGCAGATGCGTTGTCACCCGTGAGGACTAAGATGGAATGCCTTTTTTCCAGTAAAAAGTATCTCCGGTTCTCTACACTCACCATACGAAACACAGCAGTGTTAAGCTGCTATTTTACGCTGGTATTCTGTGAGAGCGTGGTTATTACCCGGTCGAGCCGACCCATTACAACTATACTACTAATATAGCTGCAGCAAGGCTCTACCACGTAAACACTTATCACTTGTCACTCGCACTTGTCACTGCCTGTTCACACTCAAAAATTACTTGTCATTTGTCAGTTGCACTTGCCACTTGCACTTGTTATTTCTCAATATGTAAACCGGGCTGAACAATCCGAAAATGCGTGAGAAATTTTGATGTCATTGTGTGCGTTAGCTAGTGATGTACATTCATAGACTTAAAATATACTTACAAGGACCATCGAAAAATGATTGTTAAGAAAGCGGTAAAAAGATTAAAAAAATAGTTTAGTGCACGAAACTGAAATAACTTCAAAAATTAATTGAATTCTTAACATGATATTCTAAAATAATTAAAAAATATTCATATAACATGTTCCCGAGAATAAGCAGCACATACCTGCGTTTTGTTGGATTTTAATTCAAAATGTACAAAATCCCAATAATCTCTGAAGTGAGTCTACCAAATAAGATCGGAAAATTGTATTTTCGAGCATTTTTACACCTTTAGATATTAATATTACTACCTTTAGAATCCTCGGAATTTCTTTTTTAACATAATGTTAATCAAATATAAATAGGTAGATACTTAATTAAGTAAATACCTATTTATAAATTATATATTATAAAATCTTTTGCTGGTGAAATAAGAAACGGGGACACGGAGTACATAATGGCTGCTTTATTTTTCATATTTTAGTATTACTTTTAATAATTACAAACGTTTAATAATTAAATATATTATAGAAGTTTATTTTAATATTCGACTTAAATATGAAAGTTAACTTAATAATTTAAGTTAGGAAACTTGTAGGAATCAGTTAAATAAGATTGCTCTGTTTAAAGACCAATATGTTTATGAGGCTACTCTCTCTTTCATCTGTCCCTGAAAAATATAAAGTAAACCTATTATCATTTTAGCGGCATGAACTTTAAAAACAATGATCTTAACAGAGTAAAGCGCACCAAGTGTCTGAGGATACAGATGCACTGTCTATTCTCTCAATAACGGTATGTTAAGAAAATGGTCACTCATTCATGGACTGACCGCGGCAAGTGCAACTTAATCTCGCAGATCTATTAATCCGCGCAGCTATAACTTAACCACGAGTTCTTCTTCTACGACTAACGCTGTAGGCGATGAACCACGCTATTTAAGCCCTCGGCACAATGTCGTCGGCCATCAAGCATGAATCGGGCATCGAGCGTTGTGAATATCAAATACTATGGAATTTATACTATCGCGTCTCATGCGCGGGCGTCTAGTGGCGTTTCAAGAGCATTACTAAATATCTATACCTAACTACGTCAAAAGTTTTATCATTGTGACTTGGGAATATAATTCGAAGCTCCGCTCAACCCCTTGGAAAAAATAGCGTGATGCTATGAATATTGTACTAGTGTGACCGCGAGGCTGTACGGTTGGTTAAGTAAGGTTATACATTTATTTTGGTTGATAAATAGATACTTAGTTGGGTTCATAATGGCTTAAAGAGGATAATCTCAAGATTTTTTTATCTTTAATGTACTACAGTTTTATAATGCATAAAATCTCTCTTTTTTACCTAAAGTTTTGAAAGTTAAATTTTGAAGTCTTATTATAACAATATTATACTTACTGGTACATAATATAGAAATGACTCTTAATAAAATAAGTTTTATTCTACTTTTCTTTTATACTTCTTAAGAAAATGTTTGCTGCAAATTGTTGAGATCTTCTTGGATTCCAACCAATCAGCCCAATTAACCTTATCCATTTTTTTTCTAATTATAGAATCCGGAGGGAATCTGTTTGACAAAGGGCAAAATAAAATTACATTTTTAGAACGCAATCCGAGCATTTATTTTCATTCCTCTTCTTGTTGTGTGGGCAAGTCTATCGATTCATTATAAACATTCAAGATAAATATCGACATTAATTTTGATATAGTTGAGTCAATTCCCGTGTAGTGGCGGGTAAGAATACCCACTACCTTCTATCTTCCCGTGGGTGTCGTAAGAGGCGACAGAGGGAAACTAAGGCAGAAGATAGGCAAGCAGCAGCATCTTTCTGATAACAGCAAAAAGCAATAAAAAACTGCGGTTGCCAACCCGCTCGCCAAGCGTGACAACTATGGCAATTTACCCCCCATGAGCAACGACACAAATAAACGGCCCCCAGTCCCCGGCGGCCCCACTATTCCTGGCTACGGTGGCGGCCATGGTAACGGCGGGGCCACCTACGATGGCTTACCCTGGCAACATATAACCCACGCACCCTGAGGACTGACGAGAAGATTCAGGAGCTGGAAGAAGAGATAGACAAGTTGCGCTGGAATTTTATAGCATTGGACCTGGTCGAGCCCCGACGATTCGACAAAAAATGAGATTTACTTCATTATGACGATCAGTCGACAACTGTTCAGTGATGTCTTAGTGATCGCGAGGGTGAAAACTGGCAGCGATCACCGAATGTTGAGAGGTACACTGAACCTAAACGTTAAGTTGGAGAGGTCACGTCTAATGAAGTCAACGCTCCGACACCCTCGTGCTCTAATCCAAAGCCCCGAAAACGTAACGACATGTAACCGAAAACGTAGATAAATAATAAATATGAAATAAAAAAGGTATATTTAGTATGTACTACATACTTATGTATTTTTGTTTTTATTTTTAGTTGTAGTAAGTACCTATATTTAAAAACAAAGTTAGCTTTATAGCAGTCTTCACGAAACAATATCAGTCTAGCTTTAAGATGTAGGTACATAAGTTATTAATAGTTTGATGATCACATTTAAAATATTCTTAGCTATTATAAAATTCTAAATAACAAATTATTTTGGTTGTAGCTAATGCTCTTTGTTGACTTTCTTCATTTATTGTCTTCGTTCAATTCGTTACCTAATTAACAAGATATAGGACGACTTAGTTAAAAGTATTTGAATCAAGTATTTTCTGAATAAATAAAAGCTGCTTTTGCGGCTCAAATCGTCAACGACCGAGTCCTCTCCGATCGGCTTCATTCACTGGCGCTGCGAAGAGATATTTCATCCCTTTGCATTTTCTTTAGTATAGCCATTCAGCGAGGAAATGCAGCCAGCATTTTTGGCACGATACCACGGGAGTAGGACTGTATGATAATTTAAGTTATTAGTTTTAGTTTTTTTATTATATTTTTTTTCAATATTGTATATATTTCAATGTTATTAAATATAAGAAAACGAAATATAATTTGTAAATTAACATAATTATAAGTATCCAACATAAATATTCTTAAATAACTAATCATAACTTCTTGTAAGTTAAAGTGTTTATAAATAAGTTAGTATTTTCAGCAAAAAAATAATATTCTAAAAAAGACTATCTATGCACACAACGAGCGAATTGCGCTCTTACTCTTACGCTCGCTCGTTTGATTCGTTCATGTACAGCCAGCCCAAACTCTAGTCAGGGAAGTCCAACTCGAGTTAACGCGAGTTAAGTGCAACTTGAGTTAACTCGAGTTGACCCATCGCTATCTTAGCTTATTAAGCATGGGCGTTTTCAGTTTTTAGCTGGAATGGTTACATAACCGATATTTAGTTTTCATATCGTTATTGAAAACCGTTTTCAAATATCAATATCAGTAGTAATGGTTTGCTACTGAATGCGCAAACGACAACCGAAACATAACTGCAAACTGTAGAACTAGTAAATTCATTGTTATGCAGTAATAAATTAATATATATACAACGTGTTACAAAATACCCCGTAAACATATAATTAATTATCAAAGCCAAAAATTTTGTCAACCCTAGTAATCTGTCATGTCAGGGAACCAGATTATTTAACAGAAAGACCTACGTAACTATTTTACCTAATAATCGTCTATTTTAAGAGTTTTTCTATTTTTCATTCATAAATGTTTGTTACCTCAATACAAGGATATCATTATACTCAAGTACTGTCCTCAAAAAATGTCAAATTGGAAAAAAAAATATGTTGTCAATTTCAAATCTTCTAATCGATATCCTACAACTGTTTCGAGTTGTTTTTTTCCAACATTTTTGCAAAATAACGATGCTTTCTAACTCGGAATATTACGATATGATGTTATGCGTAGCCCATGAAGATAGTAATTTAAATCGTGCTCGCGAACTGTATCGGCAACCAGGGCTGAAACCGGTTTAAATTCGAAACCGGTTTCGGTCATTGACCCCAAAACCGGTTTAGAATTTAAACCGGTATTCCACAAACCGGTTTTTGTGGAATACCGGTTTTTCGCAAATTTAGGTTTAGGTAACAATTAACCGGTTAAAACCAAGCTGTAATGTCCCCGCCCCTCCCTTACCCCCGCTTATTCAACTTTGTACGGCTGCGCCTGTTGAATTCACGAAGTTTTTAGACGCACGTACGATATATTTGCATCAACGCGACTTCCTTATAACGACATCCCTCATTTTCATCTTTCAGCAATTACCGTATTATAAATAACAGAGATAAGTTTTGTTTCAATTAATTATGTTATCTCCACTTAAAGTTAAGTTTCGATATCATGTTTAATTTGACCTTATATATTTATATTGACTTTAATTATATTGAAAGTATTCTACTAAAATTACGCTTTGCATCTTTAATTCAATGCCTTTAAATTTAGTAATATATCGTAATAAATGATGAACTTTCTTAACAGAAAACACGATTTTTAAAAGTTGATGAAATTATATGTTACAGTATTTGTTATTTTTAGGACTGAAGTGAGGCAGATCACCAGATTTTTTAGATTTAGAAGCTCGTGATTAGAACCAACCTTTATCTCGGTCTTTGCAAAAACTAATAATTACCACTTCTGAGGTAAAGTTTAATTAGAAGTCGTGTCTTTACACGATAAGAAATTTGTTATTATATATATATTAATAAAAATAAATTACCATTTTTCACATCTCTTTAATGAGGAACTGAAGCATATCTTAATATGTTGTATACGTACAAGATGCTACTAAAATATTAGTTTTTTAAATAGAGTAGAAGGAATTCATAGACGAAATTGACTTTACTGATAATGAAGTCAATAAAGAAAGATAATAATTTGAATCTAACAAATCATTATTATTAAAATCGGCTATATTTTGCTGTCGACTGTCACGAAATATATACTGAAAATTCCTGTCATTTACTAACAGTAATTATTAATAACTCCCAATGAACTAGATACTCAACAGTATAAATCACACTGATATTTACGATCTTGTATTGAATTATAAAAGAGAATGATTAAAAGTGCAACCAAGTTTCTCACGCCTCAAGATCAAAATAATATAGTGATCGCTTTTGAATTTTTAACCTCTCATACTTTACCAATATCAAAGAAAATATACACTACATGAATCAATATGGAATTAATCTATTTAAATAAATAAAATTGAAGTATCTGTTTGTAATGTCAAAATAACAGATTTTTACCAAATACATATTATGAAAGTTGTGCGTTGCCGGCCTTTTAGAAGGAGTAAGCTTTTTTCTTGAAGGTCCTAAGTCGTATCGGTCCGGAAAATCGCCGGTGGTAAACAATTCCACAGAGAAGTTGAGCAAGGAATTATTTAAGGAATTATTAGTTTATATGTGGTAGAGCCATGCTGCAGCATATTAGTAGTATAGCTGTAGCACGAATGGGCTGCTCTCACCGAAGAAGCTACCACGCCTGAATATTAGCGTAAAATAGCAGCTTAACACTGCTGTGTTTCGTATGGTGAGTTTAGAGAACCGGAGACCCTTTTACTGGAAGAGAGGCATTCCATCTTAGTCCTCACGGTGACAACGTATCTGCATTTTGATTCGCAAACGAGGATATGTGTAGATATCTAGACCACAGCAACCACTTACCATCAGGTGGCTGTGTGCTTTGTTCCCTATCCTATAAAAAAGGAAGAAAACTCCAGTAAAACGCAGAGTGGTGGACCGTCAAGCATCCAGATGGAAAGGATGGTATTGTGAATTTTGGACGCGATGTGCGTTCGTGAAATATGGCGGCTGGAATTATCCAAACCTCAGAGTACTCCTGTGGTAGATGTGATAGAAATGCGAAGGGATGCAACATCCCTACGCAGTGCCAGTGAATCGACGCGATCAGAAAGAACTGACGTCAACCATCGAACCGCCTGCGCTGGATGCGGTCAAATGGAAGGAGCTGGCACTGGGGTGCCCAGGCCTAGAGATGAGAACAGTATTCCGTGAAACCGAATTTGCACTTAGTAAAGCAAGCGATGTGCCGACATTATACCACGCCTCGCTCTGCTGAGCACGTTGTTTTTAGAGGCCTATTTGCCTTCCCTTCCGTGACCACGAACTGCACACTATTCAATATGTCGCCGACGATTCCGATGCTAGCTAAGGCAGCAAAGGAGTGCCTTGAAACCGTGAAGGTACGACAATACGGGGTTCTTTTAGCGATAAACGCGCAGACTCGACTTCAGACATGTTTGTTCTGGTACTCGGCAACGTTTTCCTGAGAAATATTGGCACGGCTTGTATATAAAGCATCACCAGTGCTCGTCCACATAGCAATGAAAGTTACCAGTTTGCAACATATCATTTATACAGAAATAGCGTTGATGATAGCAGGCAGCCTTGGAACATCAGCCTAATAGGCTTATAATCAGAGCATACACCGTCTACTACAACATTGATGCTCCGATCAGCAAGGAAACTGTTGATCCAATTGCAATTCTCTCGAAGCCCATAGGAATAGAGCTATGAAAGAAGCGCTTTGTGCCAGAACCGATCGAAGGCCTTCGCTATATCCAAACGGCCAATGCCTTCCTTTAGACTCTACTACCTACGCCCATCTATGAGTTAGGTAAACCAGAATATCACCAGCTGATCGACCCCGACAAAACCGTTTACAATAGATTCCATTATTTTTGAGAAGAAGGAGGAGCGGACGGTTTTTATGATTGGGTGGACCAAAGCTGTCTTCCATGAATTGAACTACACCTTAGAGTAGGAGTACCGGAAAAGACGCGTTAAAACCGGTGCTTACTTGGAGCACACGTGTTCAGCACAATGGGTGGACTCATAAGTCCCACTCGTCTTGTTGACGTTCAGGAGAGGATTGCTTTGCGAACCGTGCGCTGTGTAAACCGCACATCCGGCATAAGCCACACCGCGGGATGGTCGCGGGTGTTCCCCGTCATCGAGAGTCGAGTTCGAGTCGAGAAGAAGATTAACAGATCGGCTTTCTCCTTTGCGGCATGGGCCAGTGAGTCCCTCTCTGTGCTGAGATGGAAGAGATGGCTGACAGAAGTTCCGTTAGACAGCCTTGGCAAGAGACCAGAATGCACGGGTCTTCGAAGGAAGGCGAACTAGCTTCTCGCCAATTCTGCCGATGTGCTCTGACCTTGCCTGGCAATGACTATTTTGAAGGACCTGGAGGCGGAATTATATTCTTTTTGAGCGCTGGTATTTACATCCCGAGATGTTGATGCGTCAGTCTATGCCCGTATATTGTGATGCTATTTTACTGAGATCTGCCTCCGATGGGCACCACAGAAGTTGGAATAAAAAGTTCCATATCCTGAAGTACCACATCAGCAACAACCCTGGGAGTATCCAGCGAGAAGTAAACCCGCACCCAACGGTAGGATGCAAAGAAAGACCGCATTCCGTCCCAATCCGCCGACCTGTAATTTCAAACACGGCGGCAGTCTGCAGAACGCAACTGCAAGGGGAGCGTGAGTGTCACCACACTCCGGACAAGACAATGGTCCTAGGAGTCAAGAGGGACGTCTTCAGAAACCTGATATCCATCCGGTTGAGAGGTCAGCAGAAGGTCCAATAGGAAGGTGTGATAATCCTCCACATCTGGAATCCGAGTAGGCGAAGTAACCAGCTGTAAAACCATATGCCAAGGCAAAGTCATAAACAGATTCCCCGCATGATCGGTTAAATGTGAACCGAGCCATTCGACGTGGTGTTAAATTGCAAGGATAACGATCTCTGCTGTGCAAAGAATCTGTAGCCATTTGACGTGTTCAATGAGTCGGTCTGTTTCGGCATTACCGCTATGGGACCTATAGAGGCACCTGTAGACACGGGGATAGTCGTGTCGTCTACGCGCAGCCATAGGATGGACAGGTCCGTACCTTCAAGACTGCTGAGGAGTTGAAAACAGATGTCTTCTCTGACGCATACGCAAACTCTCCAGAGGAGTGTTCTAATTTGTACCCAGGGTAGGTCTATGAGAGATATAGTATCAGCCTTTAAGCGACACTAAGGACACCTGAGTCTCGGTTAAAAAGAAAGGTCGGTTTTCGTCCTCCTCGTCCCCCTGCATACGCGGGGCACGAAGGAGGGGCATCCACGTTCAGGAAGAGTAGGGCAGCTTGGGCGTGGATGCTCAGCGAGGATCCGTCACCAGGGTGTTGGTCCTCCTAGGGTAGTTTTGTTTGATTCCGCTACCATTCTGGTATTCTGCGAGGTCGTGGTATTACCCTGGTTCGCCGGCCCATCCGTGACATCAAAAGCTGCCGCGTGGCTCACTGTTAAAACGTAAACATGGAACAAATTCTATTTACATCATAAATAAACAACTGATACACAAAATGAATTATTTTCATGAGACAAGTCCAGTCTTAACGAATAAACCAAACACAATAACTGCCTTTCCACCGGGCTCTGAATACTTCTCTAATACTTTAACGTTTTTCGTTAATGCCAACTCCCACTAGACACCTGATCGCGAGTGAAAGAACGTGTCGCTTAAAGGCAGATAATTGACCATAAGTATGCCCGCATGGCGACACGGCATAAGCACCTCACAACATGAATCTACCTATCCCATTCATAATTACTTTTACGTTTTACGGAATTAACCGGTTACTTTGGGTGTCAAAACCGGTAAGTAACCGGTAACCTTTACCATTTAGGTTAGTTAAAAACCGGTTACTTGTTTAACCGGTAATTGAAGGAGCGATATATTTACCGGTAATTAATCGAAATTAACCGCTCTTTTTAAACCGGTTCCGAGCCCTGTCGGCAACGATTTATCGATGGTAGACACCCCACTGAACAGCGACGGCTGCCTTCGTACCATCGGTGTTTTCTGAACATGTCAAGACGACTACATTCCACCGGCTCTTTTCATCGGTCTACTGGAAGTGGACGTCCAAGCACAGTCGACGCCAGGCAGGCTGAATTAGTGTTAGAGCATTTTGAAGAAGAGCCGACCACAAGTACGAGGCGAGCCGGAACAAGATTCGGTATAAACCATGTTGCAGTTTGGCGAATTCTTCGTGACGACAATCGTCACCCTTATCACTATCGCCGTACACAGGAGCTGATACCCTCCGATTTTGCACCCAGGAGGAACTTCTGCGAGTGGTACCTCAGGCAGTTAGAGGAAAACCCTAATTACGTAAACTATGTTCTTTGGACGGACGAGCAACATTCACGAGGTCAGGACTTTCAAATATGTTTTATAATATTATAATAGTAATTAATGGTTTTATTGTAGAATCATAGTAGGTACTTTACTAGCTACTTAGAACTTTGAAAGAGGTTGAAATTAAAAATAGATAATGTTTACTTGAGCATTATTTTTTATTTCTATCGTAAAATAAAGTAGTTTGTAACAAGAAAACTTAAGCTAAGGGTGACACGCCGTCCATTATACCGTTGGAACATGGAACATGGAAGCCAGATGTCGATGGTGTGTTGGTGTTACTGGATGCTACTTCATCATCACTCATCAGAATCATCATCATCAATGCGAATGATAAATGTTTCCGTCATCAGGTTAACCACATGGTAATTTGTTCGGTATTCTTCCTCAATACATTTACCTTTACTGCACAATTTTCCTCATTCACCTTCTATTTACCTTTTCGTTCACTAGTTCAGTCATAAAACAATAGATATAAATAATTTTTCTTTCCTTCCTTTTTAAAACCATCGTCGCGCGTCGTGCACAGAAAGCTGTGTGTGCGACTGTATATTGGGAAACATCGCTTTTTCAAAGCGCGGGAAGAATGAGGAACCAATAGCGTGCACGCACAGTAATACTGGCGAGCATTCCCCCGTCGCGCCCCCGGCCGACTGTGTGTCACATCGCGTCAGCGTTGCCAACATATGGGGAATTCCCCAAATTTACCTACTAAGATTTGTTTGCAAGCGACATAAGAATTAGAGGCGGCAATTACAATAAAACTTGCAAGTAATTTTTAATAGTTTTGACGTACCTCTTTTCAAATCAAAGTATTGGATAGATTAAAAACGGAAAGTCAATAAAAGTAAAGTAAAATAATTATTTTTTAGATTAATTAACTGTCGATCATAATTGCAATTGATTTTAACTATTAAATTATTCAATACCATTTTATTTCTATTTTCTTGTACAAAATCAAAGATAACCAAACCCAAGTAAGTACGTTTATTAATTTCAATATCATTTTTGTAGTAACGAACTGCTTGTTTCGTCAGGGTACAATTGATTGTCTAATTGTATTAAAAAAATTACAACTATAACTTCTAAATTCCATATGAAAGACTAGTCGTAAGGATCATATGGAAACTAAACTTATAAAATAAAAGTTGGCAATGTCATAACATTTGACGGTCTGTGGAAATGTTCAAAGTGTTTACCGCAAGGACGTTAGGACGCAGTAGGCTTCAGTTTTGGCGGGATTCATTATTAATTTTAGTTTTTGAGACAGTTCCGTGTTGACTTTGGACACGCATGTGCGAGCGAAAGTTCATTTGTTTTGTTTATTAAATTCTTATTGTACCTACTTGTTATTACGTGTTATTCTTGTTGTTACGTTTTGTGTTTCTTTTTTGTTTTAATAATGTCTAACGCGTACGTTTATAGTGCTCGTGAATACGGCAACATGTTAATGTGCCTTGGAGAAGCTTGTGGGAATGCTTCGCGTACATTACGAATTTACTGAGAGAAATTCCCGACCGCTCGACACCCAGCTGACTCTCGTCTGATAACAGCAGCATTTCAGCGAGTGTTGGAAAATCGGCCCATTGCTCCGAGATGGAAGTCAAGTGACTGTTCACTCCGAGGAGCGCATTTTGGATGTCGTTCGCCGGTATCTGAACCTAGGTACATGAAGTATCGCTAAATTGTTAAGACTTCGGGATGGAACATACTGTTCAGTTCACAAAGTGCAAGCTTTAGTTCCCGGCGATCACGACCGTCGACGAGTTTTCTGTCGTTGGTTATTAGACCAACAACAACGTGTGCCTGGTTCCATTGAGCACGTTATCTGAACGGACGAGTCAACATTTACCAGAAACGGCCTGTAGAACCGAAGAAATACACACGTGTATTCAGAGGTTAATCCGCACGCTGTTCGACAAACCGGGCACCAAACCCGATGGTCGGTTAACGTATGGGCAGGTTTATTTAAGGATCGTATACTGGGACCAGTGTTTCTGCCACAGCGACTTAACGGACAGCGATACCTAAACTTTATAAATGAACAGTTGGTTGACATTTTAGACGACCTATTGTTGGATGAATATCGCCGCACATGGTTCCAGCATGATGGTGCACCTCCACATGTCGTGAGGTTCGTCCGTGAGCGCCTTACCGAATTATTTGACGATCGCTTGATTAACAGACTAGGACCACACACTTGGCCACCTCGTTCACCAGATCTGACCCCGTTAGACTTCTTTCTGTGGGGGTATGTGAAAGAAAGGGTTTTTAATCGCGAGTGTGATAGTGCTGACGAAATGCGCCAAAAGATCGTGGATGTTTTCGACAAACTACGTGCGGACTGTGTCGAAGACCACACGATGATGCCCCGCCTGCATAAGGAGACGCAACACCGAGCCCACATCTGCCTCGAAGTGAATGGAGCACAATTTGAGCCGCATCTCATAAGACCACGGAGGATTTAGAGCGGTAAACTGTTTCATACCTAATTTTTTTTAAATAACTTAGTACTGAACTCATCTGAATAGGTACATAACTGAATACATCAGAATAATAAACATACCTACACGATGAATAAAAACGCATGACTCTAATCTTGTTAACATTTCATTTAAGTACTAGCTGTTACCCGCGGCTTCGCCCGCATGGTCACTGGGAAATGAATTATCCATTGCTTTTTGAATTGAAAGAAAACTGAGTTTTATAGATTTGTCAGAGATGCAGCCATTAAAAGGAAACTGAGCAAAATTGATTCGTCAGCCTATTTAAATATTTTGAAACGCAGCGTATAGGAAATCATGAAAATAGCCTGTTTATTCCAAATGGAAATGGGATATTTTTTTAATTAAAGGAAACTGAGCATAATTATCCGTCAGGGATGCAGACTTTTGAAAAGAAACTGAGCTAAATTGATTCGTCAGAGATGCAGTTTTCTGAATTGAAAGGAAACTGATCCAAATAAAAGATCCGTCAAAGATGCAGCCTTTTGAGTTGAAAGGAAACTGAGCTTAAATAGGTCCGTCAGAGGTGCAGCATTTGGAATTGAAAAGAAAATGAGCTAAATAGGAAATTTTGAATTGAAAGGGAAGATCTGTGGGAATTCTGATTAATTGATTGTGGGAATTTTGGAAAAAAAACTAACTGAACACTATTTTAAGACGCTACTGTACACAATGTTATATGTTTTTCCATTCGGGGAAAGAATGTGGAGATTCTGGGCATTTGACACACGCGAACATGCTACATACAGCTGACCATGAGAGAAGCACGGTTTTTCTAAGTTGACCCCCGCTACCTGTAACGTTTGCCCTTGCGCTTTATTAATTGTCATTGCAAAACTGAGCTTAATAGGGAACTGCAACCTTTTGAATTGAAAAGGAAGATCTGTGGGAATTATAGGGATCCGTGGTATAATAACATTTTCACCTTTTCCTAGGAGGAAGCTACGGCCACAGCAATGTTTTTATCTTTCCGTACTTGCGCTAATAATAAATTTAACAAAAATATCTTCCCAGTTCCTCCAGGGGCATCTAAAAAGAAAAGTGCACCATTTCCAGATTCAATTTGTCCTAATACTTTGTCAAAAACTAGTTTTTGTTCGGGAAGCAAGCGTGGTACAAATTCGGCTACTTGCTGCTGCAAAGCTGGTATATCGTAGTTTGTTTCACGTATAATTTCATCACTTAGTTCATTTTCGGTTGTTCGCTGAGGGCTTATCATTCCAAAGTCGCTTAATTTTTTGCCTACCATTGCCATTACTTTATCTTCAATTTTTCCAAGTGCTTCATTATAAATGTGTTCATTGTATGTCATGTTCGCGTGTGTCTGCTGTAACCTTCATAAAATATCTTCCGCCATGCACTCTTTATATTTGTCCCACAATTTATGTGCATTAGATAGCCCGCAATATGATATGAGAGTTGCATAAAGATCCCTAATTTTGGCTGGTGACTGGCACTGCACAGCTTCCTCCATGGATTCATCCCAGTGATTATCGTTTTCTAAAAGATGCAGAGCTTCATGCTTCTCTATAAGTTGCGCATTCCTGACCGTTGACAGTTTTAAGGTCTTTATATCCTGTAGGACTCGAACATGGTGCAGCAGCAATCGTAAACAGAAACATTCAAAATTAGTTACATGGACGGTATACACACGACCAAGGGCATCTGATGACTTTACACCGGGCCAATTTGCAACAGGCGCGCCTTGAATACAGCGTTTCCTCCTTCCTAGATGTGTTCCAAGTATAATAGCGGGGACTTCAGAATATAACAACGTTTTTGCAAAGGGTCGGTTTGACAAAGTTGAAAGAAGGCTGTTAGTGTAGTTTTGGCGGTGATGCAATTCTTTCTTGGAAATTTCTTTCGGTGAAATATACACGCTATCCATTTTCTAAGTGCACAGCAAGGTGAGTAACTGTTGGGTGCCTTTCGTGTAAAGGAAGCCAAGGAGACGCCACGCTGCCTCGTTACTGCTGACATAACGCCCTGCTTGAAAGGTCTGTACTTCATTAACGGGATAGCCTCACCTTCACTCCTGAGATTAAATATTGCTTGGTCGCTTCCTTTATTTATGTACTTACAGATATACTTGATTGCGCGGACAGAGCTACATGCTTCTACATTAATGTGGGCATTAAACATTTTACATAGAATGGGCGAATACGGGACAATCCAGCTGTTATCTAAGGTTTCGAACGCTCCAGAGCGAGATTTGATTGTAACTTTCCTGCCACCATCTTCGGGAGCGCTGCGTCTGTATAAAGGGTAGCCATTGTCATTGTGCACTGTTTCTTTTAATAGCTGTTTAGGGAATTTCTTTGTACATTTTCCTTCTTTCATACATGGCGATATTGAATTTCGTGCTCCACATGGACCGTGAATCATATTTCGGACGATGGTATCATACAATTCTTTATCTTGCTCAGGATCCGGAATCTCGGCGCTTATTATGTCGTCTATTTGGCTGGGCCGCAACTTCTTTTTAAGCCATATTAGAATGTGGGCATGCGGTAATCCTCTTTTGTGCCATTCAATTGAATACATGAAGCACTGCACCTCTCCGAAAATTTTCCTTTTTTAATTACATACATTAATTTTTGTACTTTTAATCTAAATACTCTAGCAACTAAATCGTGTCTGTCAGTACTTTTTTGGCCCGGCATTAGCTCCTCGGTTATTTCTTTCCATGTGGGTTTGCAAGTAAAAGTAAGAAAAAGATCAGGTCTTCTGTAAGTTCGTACATAGGCGAATGCGTCTTGTGTGTACTCATGTAGGTAGCGGGGACTGTTAACTAATGTAGAGGGCAGAATTACCATTTTACCTAAGTCTCTGGGGTTTACATTGGCGTCGCTAGAAACTGCATCTTGTAAATGTATATAATTCTCAACGCGCAGCTTTTTTTGATTTAAAGATATATAACGGAGACGTTCACTTTCTACCTTCACATACATGTCTACCAAAAATTGATGAAATAATTGTCTACACCGGGCTAAGAGGTTAAAATCATTTTCTCGCAACATCATATGATACGCATAAAAATCCATACATGATACTTTTTTGTTCGGAGTAGGCTCTTTTGTGACCGGGTTAAAGAGTGGAATTTGAAAATGATAACCCTTTTGTCCTTTGCAATAAATCAATGGGTATTGCAGAGCGTCATAAAACTTGTGTGTATCGGTTACCCGTTGCAACGTATCATCACGTGCTCGCAAGACAATGTCTCGTGAAGAAAATTGATCACCACTAATTACGGCTGCTATTTCGTTTATCAAAGGTGCATTGTAGCGCCTTTCATGCTCTCCTCGAGGGATCCGATCTGCGTGAATGACGACTTTATAATCCTCTTCAGGTAGGTTTTCTAAAGCAGTTTTAAATGTTTTGACTAAAATGTTACGTTCATGCAAGAATCTTTGAATTTTGAACACTGTGTCTCTCTCAACTCCCTGGATAAATTGGCAGCGACGGACCTCAATTTCTTCGTCACCCATAAAATATACTTGTAAAAATGTATGCTGTTCGTTTTCAGCTGGAAAAAGTGAACCTATTCTATGATAAATTTGCCCTTGCACCGTAAATGTAGGCGAAAATCCCGGCATTATTATTTCCCGGTCAAATCCGAAGAACGTCATTTGAAAACATGAGTTATATTTCCTTATCCTGTTTAAAAAGCGCCGTGACTCATTAGCATCATATAAAAAGAGAGTTTTCAAAGGTTCTTCTGGTTCCCCAAGTAACGGAAGAGACACTTTGCCATTGGAACAGCACATGCCTGCGGTCTCATCTTTCCATTTTAAAGCGCTGCAAAATCGACACGCCTTGTCCATCAGTCCGATAACAACTGACCTGTGATTTTTATAATCAATCAACGGATCATAATTGAATGCTGCGTCATTAAAAACCGACCAATTGTTTCTTTGAAAATTTTGTCGACGTTCAGCTTGGAGCTGTGCATTTGCATCACTCTTGTAGTAGATTGACGTTCAGCTTGCTCAATGAGTCTGTGTTGAGTTTCATCAGGTGTTTCCGCGGCTCTTAAGGCGGCCTGACGTTCCGCTTGTTCGAATAGCCTTTGCTGACTTTGAGCAGGTGTTTCAGTAGCTCTTAAAGCAGCCTGACGCTCTGTCTGTTCAAGACGCCTTTGCTGACGTTGAGAAGGTGTCTCAGATGCTCTAAAAGCAGCCTGACGCTGCTTTTAGAGCATCTGAGTTCAGCATCTTCTATAGATTCTAGCGATCGAGCTAATATTTTCGCTTGTCTTTGAGAAGATACTCTTGAAAGGCTGGACTTACGTTTGCGAGGCATTATGAAGTAAGAAAAAACCTATTTATAAAAAAACGTTACAATACCTAAAAGGAATTAAATTTCCTTTTAAATATTTTTTTTTAAAAGCAAATCCAAAATATCTAAAAGGAATAAATATTCCTTTTAAATATTTTTTTAAATCAAAACAACAAAACCAATTCAAGACACAACACGAATCCGAAAACGATAGCCAAAAAAAATCGAATCAACTTAAACCAAATCACAAAACAAATCGCAGAAAACCGAAATCGAAAGCAGTAGTCAATATAAATATAACCAACGAAAAAAAGAAGTAAGTGTATAGGTACTGTATACACTATCTATACTATTAATATTCCTTTGAAATATTGTTAAACAACCTAAAACAACGAAAACCAATTCACGATTCTAAATAAACAAAATCCAAAATCAAAGCCAGAGTCTAAATATGTATAAAGGAATACCAACCAAATCAACAAAACCGATCCAAGAAAATACACAAATCCGAAAATGAAAGCCAATATAAATCCATTCAACCTTAACCAAATCACAAAGCAAATAACAAACAACCGAAATCGAAAGCAGGTAGTCGAATAAGCTACGAAATAGAAACAATTTAAGCGTATAGGTACCGTATGCACTATAAGTTGACGCGCGGCTCAACGGCAGGAGTTAAGTACATGTCAGGAAACATTTCGTTACCGCGTTTTAAAAACCTAGTAACGACATCTAGCGGAATCAATTTAAACTATGTATACGTTAGTTAATAAGAACTCTCAAAAAATATTTTTCTTATAATTTTGCACAATTTTTCTTATTGTAATACCGATTCATTCATAACCACATATAAGAACTGTATTCATTTCCGTTCAATAAATATTACTAAGGCTTATTAATAAGGCTTACTAAAAACTGTTTCTACCATTGTTAAGTAATAGTTAAGGGTGAAAGCGTGACAGGTGGTGATAGTATTTCTGATCCATACTTGTAATCACGCCTGTAACCCTTGCGGGGTAGGCAGAGCATCAACGGATTACTTAATATCGTCTGCGAGGTTATCGCTTATTCTGTGAATTACGATGCACCAAAACGTTTGAAGAAAATCAGCTGGTGAATTTTATGTTTTTTATCGCTCTCTTCCCGGTCCTACGTGGAAAAATACAGATCCATACATTTGTTATCTTAATTTTGGTAAAAAGACATAATAATCCAGATATTCTGACCTTCTGTGTTCGTCCATCGTACAGTCGTCCATCTTGTAGAATCACGGTGGCGCCACCTAGCTGAATTTAATTTTGCAACATATTCGATTTTCCCACGGGAATGATATGTTTTTCCGCTGAAAAAAGTAGCCTATGTCACTCTACAGCCACCGAACTATCCCCATACAAATAATCATGGCATGCCGACGCTCTGTTGCGACGTGAAAGAAAGACAAACTTGTGCAACATATTCGATTTTCCCACGGGAATGAGATGTTTTTCCGCGGAAAAAAGTAGCCTATGTCACTTTACAGCCACCGAACTATCCCCATACAAAAAATCATGCCATGCCGACGCTCTGTTGCGACGTGAAAGAAGGACAAACAAACAAACAAACAAACACACTTTCGCATTTATAATATTATATAAGTATGGATTTTTTTCATTAGCGGGGAATCGAACCAGTTATTTCGTTTATTTAACCTGTGAATTTGAATTAAAGTGGCTACGTGGAGACAAGCACAGTGGCAAAATAGTAGGTTAAGTAGATAAATTAGGTATTTAGACAAGTGTTGTAAATTATTACGTATTGTGGTACCATCGCTAGTTGCGGGCCGCGCGAATTCAGCGTTCGCGCGTACATTGACCCCTAGTCAGCTGATTGTAATTCAGTAATTCCACTGCTGGTTTTATGTTTAAGTATTTTCATGTTTATTTTTAATGAAATTAACGTTTTATTTAACTATACTAACACGATGGAGCGTGAATAAATCTAATTAAACGTTGTGAAAAGATGATTTTTTTTCATCAGGATCGATTTTATATTTCACCCATCATCAAAGATATAGTTAGTACTCTCGTCTGTCTTCGTTTTCGGGAGCGTTTCAAAAATACCCTGTATAATATATATATAGAAAATTAATGATTATTTAAGTTTGCGATTTTCCTTCATGCTTAACTAGGCTTAGGACTAGCAGAAAAGTTTTAAAACTAATGTACAAAATGCACACAAATATTTAAAATAAATGCACAAATGCAACGTCAAATATCAAGTGCATAATTGTTGCGTTTTGAAAAAATTCAAATTCTAAACGTTCCATCCAAAACATAAACAAAATTTGCCTAAACCAAATATAATTGGTCATACAAATCTAAGTCATGTCCTAAAGATCATTTAAATTTGACAACTCTCACCACTACACAAACTTATAAATTAGGCAATTTTTACCATTTAAAATTCGACCTTATTGCTTTAGGTAATCATATTTCACTATGTGCACCGTTATGTGATAACTACCAAAACATCGCAACGAAATCCATATTCGCTTCATCTCTTTCTATACGTATTTATGAAACCGTCGCCAGAAAGAGAAACAACGAATATCAACAAAGGACATCGGTTAGTTCGTGGGCCGTGTTGGCCGTTTTTACGTTTCGTATGTTGGTTAGTTGGTTTTGTTGGATATGTGATAACGGTTATGTACTTAGGTTTATCGATATTATATGATATTTGATAACATAACGTTATTAGTTACGTTTTGATATATCAGTCTCATGTCTATAGCTTATTATATTCTTTGATCTTTTATCTTTGGTGACCGTAACTTCAACTTCCAACTTCATAAGGGTTTTGGCAGGAACTTGACCGGCGGCGGTTTGTTGCTCCTGTATTATTGTTTAAATAATGGTTTGAAGTGGATTTTGATATGTAAAAGTGGTGCGATTTTGTGTATTAAATGTCTGCGCATGTGAACTATTAGTGGAAACGGTGAAACAAGTGCTCTGATGGTGATGTGATTCTCAAGATGATGTGTCTGTCTGCTTAGGCGCCTTGAGATACCATCGCTAACTGTCAGCTGTCTGCTGGCTCAAGTCGCCGTCAAAATCTCCCAAGGGCTGCACAATGTGACGCATCAACATATTGTGAAGCAGTGTACTATGAAGGATAACTATACATTGAACTTCAGACTCAGAACCCAAAGCCGTAAAGCCAGTTATAAAAAAAATATTTTGTTTTTGTTTATCTGTCAGCTTGTCACTGATCACTCAACTCAATATAAAAAAGACTTGGCTTTAGCCTTTACGGTTTTTGAAAATATGAAGAATTAAAGAAAATAAGACTTGGCTTCGGCCTTTATGGATTTTGAAGAGACGGAAAGTAGAAAAATAAGACTTGGTTCCGGCCTTTACACCTTAAAATTCTATATATTCGAAATAAACAAGACAAGGCTGTATGGCTTAGTTCCTTTGCCTGCTCTCTCGAGCGAATAATAAAAACAAAAACTAACTTGATAAATTGTAAATTTGCAAAAGTGTATTGAAATATTTGAATTGAATTGAACGAAAATAGAAATACTAGGTAGTGATACTGAAAGATAAAACCAAGGAATAAACGACTACGATAATAAATAGTACATTTTTATTTCTGGTATATAATAAAAATGTCTAATGGAAATGAAGAACCTACAGATCTAGATTGGATTCAATTGCGACGCGATATGGGAACATCGCATCATACAGAAACAACAAAGGAAAAATTTGTTCGAAAGTTCAAAGAAAATCCATTTGTTCCAATTGGTATAGATAATTACTTCCAAAAATATTAAATAAATATAATACTTACCAGTGGAATTAAAATTTTGTTGCTTAATTATTGTAAAAAATTTCAGGGTGCTTTGCTACTGCAGGAGCATTATCCTATGGCCTATGGTGTTTCAGAACTGGCAGAACCAAATTATCACAACGGATGATGCGTGTGAGAATTGTTGCACAAGGTTTAACTATTACAGCTCTTGTAGTTGGAGTTATGATGACAGCTGGAAAATCTCTTAATTAGTTAAATTAGTGATTTAATGATCTTTAATGTTATACCTATAAAGCACTAAAGCAAAATAATGTAGATTTGTATAAACACATTAAAATATTTCTGTTGTCATATTTTAATTAATTTCTAATACTTTTCATAATGTGTTCATTGTTAGTTTTGTAGTAAGATATATTTTTTTATCAATTGCTATTGCAGATTAAATAATGCTATGCTATGCTAATTTGAATTGTATTCCAGAAGTATGGTGGTAAAAGTAAAATCAATACCACATCAAAGCATCTTTAACTAAGTTTTACAATGGGTACAACAATAAACTTTAAAAACTATGGAAGCGTAACTGTGAATAAATCCATGAATATTTCAGGCCTAAATGTTGACTAATTATCTTCAGAATTCAAATGAAAGAACAATGCATACAAATAGGCTAATTAACTGCTGTTGCATAACATACTGAATTCAGGCAAGGAGAGTGGTTGGTTTTCGATGTGACCTTTAGAGTGTTTATAAGCTAATTATAGAGTTTGTGTAAGCAAGTCCGAACTGTATGCACATGTTAGAACAGTCTCAAAATGGCCAGGACAACGTTATTAGTCATGAAAGATCACATGCGTTAATTATTTCTCTCGACAATATTTTATAGAATTTTTAGTTATCATGGTGAAATGTGGAGTGCCAAGCTGCAAAAACGATTCACAGATGCAAAATAAAGAGAACTGTGATATTTCTTTTCATTGGTATGTAATATTTCGATAAGAAAACATAGATTTTAACAAAATTACTTAGGAAATCAAAGGGTGTAGCGAGTGGCACGCGGCGGGGGCGTCACAGCACATATGCCACTCCTTGCGCTTCGGGTTTTCCTCGAATTAGAGCTAGTGTTGTGCCAATTTGCACTCAAATATTTTTTTAGTAACATGATTTCTTACGTAATAATTGTAATATTAGAAGTAAAGATTCTTTGTATTCCTAACCCATAAGGATCATAAAATAAAACATTTAATCATTTTGTTATATAGGAACATAACAATGTTTAATGCGGTTAAATACTTATCTATTTTCAGTTTTCCGAAAAGCCGTGAATTAACAAATAAGTGGGTGGTAGTGATAAAAAGACCCAACTGGGAGCCCAACATTAGGAGTTCTGTATGTTCCTTGCTATGATATGACAGATTCGCAGTTTATAGTTGATTGTGGAAATGATTTGGCATACCTGAGACTCTTCTAACTGAGCCGTCAAAACAAGTTATTTCCTACATAGCTGGCTCTATAATCAGATTTTTGCTACAGACACTTGCTTGTGAGGAATGTCAAAGTGCACTCGTATGACAAGAAAGAAATCATTTTCATAAATTTATTATAATGCAAGGTAGAGTCTTATATATCCATCATATGACTGTAGATGTAATAGACATTTGTATAATTGCGAAACAATAATTTAAAAAACATCAAAAAGAATGGCAATATTATGACTTTTAGTTTAGTTACTGAGACCTTGAAGTTGTTCATAGGAAAATATATTTTTATGTGTCTTCATGCACACCTATTCCATCAACCGCCATGCAGCAAGCATTTGGTACATTTATTGCGTGCTGTCATTCAAAAATATATTGATATTAGGATAAAATATATTGATATACCTGGTAGAACCACGCTGCAGCTATATTATGGTAGTAGCACGAATGGGTCGGCTCAACCAGGGTAGGACCACGCTCTCACAGAACACAATACTAGCGTAAAATAGCTTATCTGTGTAAGATCGGACGCGAAGCGACGGCAAATTGCTTCCACTGCGGTGGGCGGGACCAGGTCTCCGCGTCCCATACGCTTGCGGTTTGCCCGACGTGGGAACGATCCTGGCGAGCTGGGTCGGTTGGAACCTCCCTGCCAGCAGTCGTGTTGGCGATGCTGAGCGGGGACGGCGTGGAGGGTTGTAGCCACATTCTGTGAATCCGTAATGGTTCAGAAGGAGGCTGCTGAGCGGGATCGGAGGAGGACAGATCCCACTCGGAGACTGAGACGACGTCAATACGGCGTTCGTCAAGGCCCTCCCCTAGATGATGGTGTTCCCCTACCAGAAACGGGGCCTTTGGGGTTGCAGGCGTTTGGGGCGGGGGCCTCGAATGCCTAGTAATGTAATCCCCGAGGAGGATAATGGCTCGGAAGTGGTCCCGAGACATCGCGATAGCACTGCGAGGGTGCTGGAGGCAGTAAGAACTACCCCCGGGACGCTTTCAATAAAGCAAAGCGAGGGAGCGGTCCCGGTTGCATTCCAAACGGAGATCCCGGGACCCCTCGTACACGCTGATGGAGACCACCGTGGGGTTTTAGCCGGTAGGAGTCCGGCATAACCTTTCGGTTGCCCCCGCAGCCAAAGGTATCCATGAGGATTTCCCCATGAAAAAAAAAAGTTCCACTACTACAAGTAATGACACGCAACGTCACCCACATGGGTCACTTCGTTCAAGTGAGTGACGTTCCATGTCCATTCATAAAATACCTAACCACAGCATTCCTACACACCTATCTAACCTACATCGGACAGTGAAAGTTTCCCACGGAACGACAAAACGAGTCTATATTTAAATTACCAATAGGCAGGTGAAAGGAACAAATAAAGTATCGACCCACCATGACCACGACGCACGCCTGCGTCGGGAGAGGTATAAAAGTACGGGCATCGATTGAGGGAGCATTCAGTATGTACGCGGGCATACTATATTATAACAAGTGTAAACGTAGAAGAGTTTATAATCGGTGAAAATGAGCGACAACGAGAAATTCAAGACAGTCGGTACATCCAATTGGACGAGGAGGAGGATATCCTAATGGAAGAAAAGAATTGGGAGGAGGACAACCTGACCCAGAAGCAGGACCTAGTAGAGGAAGAAACGACACACCAGAAATCCAACAGCCTACGGAGGAAATTGACAATGGAATCAGCAGTGACGCCACATCAATCCCCCAAAATAACGAAACAAGCCATGATAACGCCAGAGATAATGCCAGTAACGCGCCCGATGACAATAGCAACTCAATGGATTGCTCAATGGGAACGAGAAAATATAACTCAAACCGAAATAAACTTAGGCCTTGGAAAGTCATCGCTGATCACAAAGGAACAAAACGACACCATTACCATATCATTTACATCAGCACCGCAAAAAAACTGGGGATTTAATAGCAAGCGTAGTAAGGCTATCCGAGCAAAAGAATACAAATTTACTGCAATTGCATGCATTCAGAGCCATTTGGAGTACATTACTACCGGCCCTGATATTAATACATTTAAGGAAAATCTCACAAGAAGTGATCTCGAGATTGCAAAATGTACAACTCATCAACTTGGTCTTAGAACTAACCAAAGAAAAGAAAATCAATTTAATAGTGCCCAAAGGAGAGATATTCTATTTCCAACACTTACAAGGCGCAACAGGAATATCTATGACAGACGAATGGATCAAGGCATTACACCGATGAAGACTTATTATTCCGTCCCGAGTATGAATTACATTATATCAACAACGAGGAAGACGATGAATTTAGAAATGAACTGTATCCCTTTCAAAATCGATCCAGATTCCAGAATAATAAATTCCCACAACAAAATCAAAAACTTGTGCTTTTCCTATGTGAAAACCAAGCTTTTGACGAAGGAGAAGCTCAAAAATGATTATGCAGAACGCCTGAAGGGATTGCCATCCAATTTGCAAGAAACTGACGAGTGACTTAAGACAGCAATATCAATTGCCAAGATTCTGGTATTTAAGGAATCAACTGAACAAAGACTGCAACAAATGTTTAAAAGACGATCCAATGGCACACGATCCCAGCACAATATATGAAGGATTCTCTCACAAATGGAAAGACAATTATAGCAAAATAAATAACATCGACCTATTCAGATTCGGTAGAGATACCTACTAGACAACACTTTTTCAAAAAGACAGGTAAAAAGAACAATTTATTTTTCTACGGACCGCCGAGCACAGGAAAAACGAAAACGAAGATTTTGATACCCTGTTTTTCAATATTGGCTGCTTTATTTTGTGTAAGGATATAGCCAATTTTCACAGGTCTAATTGTATATACTGGCGACTTAAACGTTTAACAAAGGGGCCTTTATCGCTATCTACATACTTTTTTTTTCTTGAAAGCCAGGGTGGGCGTATGTATTTTGGTAGGAGCCCGATGGGTGATCTTCGTGCCCTATTTTTTTCTTTGGGGAGCTGGGTAAGGAATCTGTGAGTATACTTTTAGCAGAGCCAGGATCACCGCATAAATCCGGTGGTCCAGCGTTTCCCCCGTCAACATCCATCGTCGTCACACAGATCTACATTCACTATCTAAACAAATAATACCACTCACCAGCTAACAAACAGAACACACACAGACAACAAAGAAAATTGAGAAGGTTTACGCAAATTTGAATCGGAAAGAAATTAAAAACTTCCAATTACTCTGACAGCAGATGATTACTAGCTTGAAGTTTTGAAATTATTTTACGTTGGTAATTCTCACATTCTTTAATTTGCATCATTATTGATTCACATATTACTGAACATGGAGTGTGGTAGTCTGCAAAATAGGTGTTCATAAAATGGGCAGCAGCATCTTCCTGATAACAGCAATAACAAATTATAAAAAACTGCGGTTGCCAACCCGCTCGCCAAGCGTGGCAACTATGGCAAATATCCCCCCATGATGAAAGTTACGAAGAGACGGTCCCAGGTGGCCACGCTATTCCTGGCTACGGTGGCGACCATGGTAACGGCGGGGCAGGGGGTGCTAAGAATCTCCGGTGGAGGTTCGGTTGGCACCTAAGACGACTCGACCTGGCAACATACAACGTTCGCACCCTTACGTGGTAGAGCCATGCTGCAGCTATATTAGTAGTATAGCTGTAGCACGAATGAGTCGGCTCGACCGGGGAAGGACCACGCTCTCACAAAATACCAGCGTAAAATAGCAGCTTAACACTGCTGTGTTTCGTATGGTGAGTGTAGAGAACCGGAGACCCTTTTTCCTGGAAACGAGGCATTCCATCTTAGTCCTCACGGGTGGCAACGCATCTGCATTTTGATTCTTAATCGAGGATAGATGTAGATGTCTATGGGCCACAGCAACCACTTACCATCAGGTGGACTGTGTGCTCGTTTGTCACCCTTATCCTACAAAAAAAAACCCTGAGGACTGACGAGAAGATCCTGGAGCTGGAAGAAGAGATGGACAAGTTACGCTGGCATATTATAGGATTATTCGAGGTCCGAAGAGAGGAGGAGGACACGGTAATTCTCGAATCCGGCAACTTGTTCTATCACCGGGAGGGCGACCATCTGTCCCAAGGTGTCGGATTTATCGTCCACAAGTCTCGTTAACAACGTTGTAAAGATTGTGAGTGTGTCGACGAGGGTTGCATACCTTATACTCAGAATCACCAAACGGTATTCGTTGAAGGTCATACAGGTTTACGCACCATCCTCGGCACATCCCGATGAGGAGGTGGAGGAAATGTATGAGGATATCTTTAAAGCCATGCATTCCTCGAAAACCCACTATACGGTGTTAATGGGAAATTTCAATGCAAAACTAGGCACAAGAGAGAACGGTGAGCTGAAGGTAGGGAAATTTGGAATAGGGCAAGGAACACACATTCTGTTTCTCTTTTGTTGCATGTACTTATTAGTTCAGGGAGGGCACAGAATACAATTACAGGGAGGGCGAGGACCTTCTACTACAAGTATTTTTATACTTAAAAAGAAGTCCTCAAACTTGTACTAATTTAAAAATATGTTGGAAACAATAAACTTTCATTTCATTCATTTAATTTCACGTAAAATACGCGGTACATTTGGCTCAGACGTCCTTACTTCACAATGACTGACCACATTCTTTGTATTCTTGCTCCTTATTTAACAAAGTACCAAATAGGTACAGTCAAGTCTGGCAACTTTACCAATGGAAGTTAACTTTGCCATCAGGGATGTACTGGTACAAAATTACGATTAACACGGAAAATGTAACGTTTTTCGAGATATGCCATTTTTAGGATGAAAATACAATAACTAATAGACAACATTTCTTTCAATATGGCAACATGAGAGTTAATTTTGACATTTTATTTTAACGCAGGATTGTGCCGGCGAAATAACCTCTTTGTTCAGTGCTCCAGAAATTTAGTTTTTTTTGTTGTTTGAAATACTAAATGTAGGTAATCTATCTTTGTAGTAACGTAATATTAATGATTACCGTCATCTGTGGCATCTTTACCTAACATTTCTTAAGCTAATTCCCATTAAATATTTTATATCTGTGGCAGTTGAAGCAATTTTAGACATTTTGGTAGATTTTATAATAAATTGTGGTATCCCAAAAAGTTTTAAAGCTTGCAACTTCGTGTGTGTGCTTTTTCCACTGACTTAGAAGTATATGGACTGGGCATACCTACAGAATTAGCGTGACTACCTACAACACACTGGCGCATAAAATGGCCGCCTTTTATAGGGTTGTAACTCAGCAATATGGGCAGCTGATATCGATATTTTTACTAATATGAATTTGTTCTTATTTCATATAATTGAATTTGTTTATTAATAGAAATTAAATCCGTAGCGTAATTGTGTAACACACCAAAATGACAAACCATACCAATTTGACAGTTTAACAATATCCATTGCGTTGTTTTTGTTGTCGAAGAAACGAATTTTTCAATCACATGAAGCAATGGATATTGTTGGGTTGTCAAATTAGATTTGGATTGCTATCCCTTAAGTTTCGCTTGAGCTGCTTCACCAGGCTTCACCGCATATGTACACTTACGCAGTGCATAATCTGCTACAGATTTCTTGTATTAGGTACAGTCAAACAAAGAGTTAAGTATGCAGGCAGCTAACTTGCAACTTGTTTTAAACAATGTTCTGAGTGTGCTAAGTACTTACTCAAGTTTTTACATCATTTATATAATTATGAACAAAGTTAAAAAGTTATTACGCACACAATAAAAATGAATATTGACAGAGTAGTGGGAAGATTCTTGAGAAGATTTTTTGCTTGTATACCAAATTTGTTTACTGTACAATATTACTGGGATGGAGATCCCTGATCCCATATTATAATCCCATATTATAGTATTTTTAATATAAAATAATATATATATTCAGATTTTAAATGAAAAATATTATTTTCACAGGTAGGTACATTAATTTTGTTTATTTGAAATTCGAAAATCTGGCATGATCATGAAACATGATATCCGGGAATTATAAACTATTAATATTATTTATTCATTTCTGAACAAAATTAATCTATTAAAATAATTTCTAGTACAACACTTTGCCACTGCTTTTTGACAGTTTGACAGCAGATCTACCTCAAAACTTGGCGCTTAACATGGCGGCGCAGTCACGCATGGATGAGCTAATGACGTCACACGAAAGTGTTACGAAAATAAGCACTTGACAAAGTGTAGTTGTCTCTCTTTTCTATTGCAGCTACTGCTTTATTAAAAAGAGACAAAACTGTTTTTGACAAGTGTGTGTCGATATTATTGATATTTGTATAACTATTATTTCTATAGTAGAATATGCCGCCTCCATAGGTATATCTCTATGGCTTTTTCATTCTATGTGGTCAATTATGTTCGCAGCGTCCTCGCATAAAGATTGGTGTTTCTTACAGAAAATCAAAGTGCAGATAAGTGGTTTATATTAAATAGTATTGTTATATTGTGATTAAGGTGTACCGCAATGATTCAATCCTATAAATCATCTATTTCTTGAGTTATTGGAAAAGGTAATGTTGTTTGAGATTAGGTAAAGTTACCTCAAGAGGTTAGTTTTGTACGTGGTAGAGCCATGCTGCAGCTATATTAATTGTATAGTTGTAGCACGAATGGGTCGGCTCAACCGGGGAAGGACCATGCTCTCACAGAATACCAGCGTAAAATAGTGGCTTAATGCTGCTGTGTTTCGTATGGTGAGTGTAGAGAACTAGAGGCTCCGTGGCGCAGTGGATTAGCAATGAGTTGCTGTGCTAAGGGCCGCGGGTTTGAATCCCACGGATCAAGTATTTGTATGGTCTACAAATAATTGTTCCGGGTCTGGATGTTTGTCCTTGTGAAATTTATGTGTGTAAACTGCCCCCACGATACAAGAGAAAATCCTAGTGTGGAGGTAACGTTTAAAAAAGAGACAAAACTGTTTTGACAAGTGTGTGTCGATATTATTGATATTTGTATAACTATTATTTCTATAGTAGAATATGCCGCCTCCATAGGTATATCTCTATGGCTTTTTCATTCTATGTGGTCAATTATGTTCGCAGCGTCCTCGCATAAAGATTGGTGTTTCTTACAGAAAATCAAAGTGCAGATAAGTGGTTTATATTAAATAGTATTGTTATATTGTGATTAAGGTGTACCGCAATGATTCAATCCTATAAATCATCTATTTCTTGAGTTATTGGAAAAGGTAATATTGTTTGAGATTAGGTAAAGTTACCTCAAGAGGTTAGTTTTGTACGTGGTAGAGCCATGCTGCAGCTATATTAATTGTATAGTTGTAGCACGAATGGGTCGGCTCAACCGGGGAAGGACCATGCTCTCACAGAATACCAGCGTAAAATAGTGGCTTAATGCTGCTGTGTTTCGTATGGTGAGTGTAGAGAACTAGAGGCTCCGTGGCGCAGTGGATTAGCAATGAGTTGCTGTGCTAAGGGCCGCGGGTTTGAATCCCGCACGGATCAAGTATTTGTATGGTCTACAAATAATTGTTCCGGGTCTGGATGTTTGTCCTTGTGAAATTTATGTGTGTAAACTGCCCCCACGATACAAGAGAAAATCCTAGTGTGGAGGTAACGTTTAAAAAAAAGAGACAATAAAAAAAATAGAACTGGAAACCATTTTTACTGGAAAAGAGGCATTCCATCTTAGTCCTCACGGCTGACAACGCATCTGCATTTTGAATCGCAAATGAGGGTAGATGTAGATGTCTATGGGCCACAGCAACCACTTACCATCAGGTGGACTGTTCGCTCGCTTGTCACCCTTATCCTATAAAAAAAAACGAAGGCAACTTTACCTATGGCTAGGGTTGTCAAATTTGGCACGCATTAGTAATCCGGTTTTGTGTGGTAACTGTTTTAAGATTTTGTTCAGTTATTCAGAATAGTAACTTTAAATATAATACCTATCGGTTTTTTTTCTATTCTCTTATGAAATATTTTGGTGTGAAAGAAATACAGAAGTAATCAATTTGCCTGATTACTTATTTCAGATATATTCAAGATACCTCCAAAAAGTCGTCAAACTAAGAAATAGAAGACGTTGGGGAGCCCGGAGTTACAAAATTAGTTTGAAGATATGCTATTATTGGCTGTTGATTTAGTTAGAAACAAAAATACAACTTCTGTTTTAGGCAAAGTTTTAATTTCTAGAATAACTTTTGTTACCTTGTTTACAAAAGGTATTAAACTGTAATGCATAAACAAAAATTCCTATTGCTTGGTTCCTTAATAATTATTTTAAAAATGTAAATAATTTTTTTTGTTGTTTGTTTGATTATCTTTTGACAACCCTGACGACATCCACCCATTTCTATAATAATTATGGAATTCTTGGGGCAACTTTACCCATGTATTGGTAATAAACACATCGCTTTTTTAGCGCCAGACCATTGGTAACTTTACGTCGCGTGCACTCTGGGACACACATTCAATGCAAGCTGTAGGCCAGGTAAAGTTGCCAAAAATGTTTCAATTTTACCCCGCTCATACTCTTGGTTATTATAGCGATTCTATGTGAGATTTAGTAGAATTCAATGTTTCAACCAAAAGAGACCGATTTTACCAAATGAGTCGTTAATCAATTCATCTTTATCAAAAGTGAAAGAAAAGAAAAGAGAAGTCTATATTATTTTTACTGCGTTGTCGGGCATTAATAATATTATTACTACTCAGTATTTTTCATAATTTCAACTTAGTGTATTGATATTAAACAAAACATTAATTGTCATTTTTTAATGATTATTTAATGTTTTGCTATTGTGGGAAAACAAAATTTACATTGATTACAATATTATCTTAATATAGAAATTGAATACAATGATGACGACTAATAAAAAAAACGAATACTTGTTAAAATTATTGTGACAAGCTTTCTTTATTTATACTATAATTGATTTAAGCTTATTATTGCACCAATTTGATTTTTGATTTTAAACGAGAGTATTTTTGTTTGATATATTTTAGATTTTTGCTTTAGAAATTATTGTGACAATTTAAATTAAAAAAAATAAGTTAAGTACGTAATCAAGAATTTTTGACACATATTTTCAAGTTTGTATGAAATATTGAAAAATGGGAGGGCAACTTTGCCACAAGAGTAAATTTTGCTATTTACAACACAATTAAAGGAGCAAATCATAACTCTAAGTGTTGTGTATGTATATATATATAATATAGTATATTATGAGGTAAACTTACCGTCAACCTTGAAGTCAAATCTATTTTTTTTTTTAAATCCCTGATGGCAAGGTTGCCACAAAGTGAGGTTAACTTTGCCATTTTCTAATAATAAAAAAATAAATGTTAATATTTGTTTAAATCACTAATAAATACCAAATCTATTAAGAATACAATGTCATATTTAACATTGACGCCCAGTCTGATAGTACATTTTTTGTTGGAAAATTGGTCCTATACTTTTAAGCCCTTCCAAAAATGGCAAAGTTGCCAGGCTTAGATTATTTACTCTCTAGATAGAGTAACGGCGGCTCAAAAGCGTCGAAAACAATATCAGCTAACTGTTAGCCTCTAAAGCGCCCCCCGCTCTTCACTGTCAATTGTAACGCCACGAGATACACACGCACGGTTCATTTTTTGTGTTAGATTATTTTGGTGAAAATGACAAGTTGCGCGATCAAAATCTGCAGAAATTACAAAGGACGTTCACAAACAACTAACAAAATCTCCTACCATCGCTAAGTAACTCAAAACTAATCGTAATTTACGAAAACAAAACTAATAAATTGATAATTTTATTTACAAAATCAAAGTGTCGTTTTTGGTGTTGCTAGTCTTGGATTGCGAATTTCCCCGTATAGTTGTCTTAAAAGCTGATGTATGTTCATTATTCTATTAGCGCATGGGATGAAGGCGGATTGATTTATGCTTCAAGGGATGTATCCATACTAATATTATAAATGCGAAAGTGTGTTTGTTTGTTTGTTTGTTTGTCCTTCTTTCACGTCGCAACAGAGCGTCGGCATGGCATGATTTTTTGTATGGGGATAGTTCGGTGGCTGTAGAGTGACATAGGTTACTTTTTTCCGCGGAAAAACATCTCATTCCCGTGGGAAAATCGAATATGTTGCACAAGTTTGTCCTTCTTTCACGTCGCAACAGAGCGTCGGCATGGCATGATTATTTGTATGGGGATAGTTCGGTGGCTGTAGAGTGACATAGGCTACTTTTTTCAGCGGAAATACATATAATTCCCGTGGGAAAATCGAATATGTTGCAAAATTAAATTCAGCTAGGTGGCGCCACCGTGATTCTACAAGACGGACGACGGTACGATGGACGAACACCAAAATTAAGATAAGAATGTATGGATCTCTATTTTTCCACGCAGGACCGGGAAGAGAGCGATAAAAAACATAAAATTCACCAGCTGATTTTCTTCAAACGTTTTGGTGCATCGTAATTCACAGAATAGGCGATAACCTCACAGACGATATTAAGTAATCCGTTGATGCTCTGCCTACCCCGCAAGGGTTACAGGCGTGATTATAAGTAAAGATCAGAAATACTATCACCACCTGTCACGCTTTCACCCTTAACTATTACTTAACAATGGTAGAAACAGTTCTTAGTAAGCCTTAGTAATATTTATTGAACGGAAATGAATACAGTTCTTATATGTGGTTATGAATGAATCGGTATTACAATAAGAAAAATTGTGCAAAATTATAAGAAAATATTTTTTGAGAGTTCTTATTGACTAACGTATACATAGTTTAAATTGATTCCGCCAGATGTCGTTACTAGGTTTTTAAAACGCGGTAACGAAATGTTTCCTGACATGTACTTAACTCCTGCCGTTGAGCCGCGCGTCAACTTATAGTGCATACGGTACCTATACGCTTAAATTGTTTCTATTTCGTAGCTTATTCGACTACCTGCTTTCGATTTCGGTTGTTTGTTATTTGCTTTGTGATTTGGTTAAGGTTGAATGGATTTATATTGGCTTTCATTTTCGGATTTGTGTATTTTCTTGGATCGGTTTTGTTGATTTGGTTGGTATTCCTTTATACATATTTAGACTCTGGCTTTGATTTTGGATTTTGTTTATTTACAATTGTGAATTGGTTTTCGTTGTTTTAGGTTGTTTAACAATATTTCAAAGGAATATTAATAGTATAGATAGTATATACGGTACCTATACACTTACTTCTTTTTTCGTTGGTTATATTTATATTGACTACTGCTTTCGGTTTTCTGCGATTTGTTTTGTGATTTGGTTTAAGTTGATTCGATTTTTTTTTGGCTATCGTTTTCGGATTCGTGTTGTGTCTTGAATTGGTTTTGTTGTTTTGATTTTAAAAAATATTTAAAAGGAATATTTATTCCTTTTAGATATTTTGATTTGCTTTAAAAATATTTAAAAGGAAATTTAATTCCTTTTAGGTATTTTAACGTTTTTTTATAAATAGGTTTTTTCTTACTTCATAATGCCTCGCAAACGTAAGTCCAGCCTTTCAAGAGTATCTTCTCAAAGGCAAGCGAAAAGATTAGCTCGATCGCTAGAATCTTTAGAAGATGCTGAACTGAGAAGGCAAGAACAAGCAGAGCGTCAGGCTGCTTTTAGAGCATCTGAGACACCTTCTCAACGTCAGCAAAGGCGTCTTGAACAGACAGAGCGTCAGGCTGCTTTAAGAGCTTCCGAAACACCTTCTCAAAGTCAGGAAAGGCGTCTTGAACAGGCAGAGCGTCAAGCTACTTTAAGAACTACTGAAACACCTGCTCAAAGTCAGCAAAGGCGTCTTGAACAGGCAGAGCGTCAAGCTACTTTAAGAGCTACTGAAACACCTGATCAAAGTTAGCAAAGGCGTCTTGAACAGGCAGAGCTTCAATCTACTTTAAGAGCTACTGCAACACCTGCTCAAAGTCAGCAAAGGCTATTCGAACAAGCGGAACGTCAGGCCGCCTTAAGAGCCGCGGAAACACCTGATGAAACTCAACACAGACTCATTGAGCAAGCTGAACGTCAATCTACTATAAGGGCATCTGAAACACCAGAACAGACACAGGCACGAAGAGATGCAAATGCACAGCTCCAAGCTGAACCTCGACAAAATTTTCAAAGAAACAATTGGTCGGTTTTTAATGACGCAGCATTCAATTATGATCCGTTGATTGATTATAAAAATCACAGGTTAGTTGTTATCGGACTGATGGACAAGGCATGTCGATTTTGCAGCGCTTTAAAATGGAAAGATGAGACCGCAGGCATGTGCTGTTCCAATGGCAAAGTGTCTCTTCCGTTACTTGGGGAACCAGAAGAACCTTTGAAAACTCTCTTTTTATATGATGCTAATGAGTCACGGCGCTTTTTAAACAGGATCCGGAAATATAACTCATGCTTTCAAATGACGTCCTTCGGAGTTGACCGGGAAATACTAATGCCGGGATTTTCGCCTACATTTACGGTGCAAGGGCAAATTTATCATAGAATAGGTTCACTTTTTCCAGCTGAAAACGAACAGCATAAATTTTTACAAGTATATTTTATGGGTGACGAAGAAATTGAGGTAGACCGTCGCTGCCAATCTATCCAGGGAGTTGAGAGAGACACAGTGTTCAAAATTCAAAGATTCTTGCATGAACGTAACATTTTAGTCAAAACATTTAAAACTGCTTTAGAAAACCTACCTGAAGAGGATTATAAAGTCGTCATTTACGCAGATCGGATCCCTCGAGGAGAGCATGAAAGGCGCTACAATGCACCTTTGATAAACGAAATAGCAGCCGTAATTAGTGGTGATCAATTTTCTTCACGAGACATTGTCTTGCGAGCACGTGATGATACGTTGCAACGGGTAGCCGATACACACAAGTTTTATGACGCTCTGCAATACCCATTGATTTATTGCAAAGGACAAGAGGGTTATCATTTTCAAATTCCACTCATTAACCCGGTCACAAAGGAGCCTACTCCGAACAAAAAGTATCATGTATGGATTTTTATACGTATCATATGATGTTGCGAGAAAATGATTTTAACCTCTTAGCCCGGTGTAGACAATTATTTCATCAATTTTTGGTAGACATGTATGTGAAGGTAGAAAGTGAACGTCTCCGTTATATATCTTTAAATCAAAAAAAGCTGCGCGTTGAGAATTATATACATTTACAAGATGCAGTTTCTAGCGACGCCAATGTAAGCCCCAGAGATTTAGGTAAAATGGTTTCTTTCCTCATCATTCGTTAACAGTCCCCGCTACCTACATGAGTACACACAAGACGCATTCGCCTATGTACGAACTTACAGAAGACCTGATCTTTTTCTTACTTTTACTTGCAAACCCACATGGAAAGAAATAACCGAGGAGCTAATGCCGGGCCAAAAAAGTACTGACAGACACGATTTAGTTGCTAGAGTATTTAGATTAAAAGTACAAAAATTAATGTATGTAATTAACAAAAGGAAAATTTTCGGAGAGGTGCAGTGCTTCATGTATTCAATTGAATGGCACAAAAGAGGATTACCGCATGCCCACATTCTAATATGGCTTAAAAAGAAGTTGCGGCCCAGCCAAATAGACGACATAATAAGCGCCGAGATTCCGGATCCTGAGCAAGATAAAGAATTGTATGATACCATCGTCCGAAATATGATTCACGGTCCATGTGGAGCACGAAATTCAATATCGCCATGTATGAAAGAAGGAAAATGTACAAAGAAATTCCCTAAACAGCTATTAAAAGAAACAGTGCACAATGACAATGGCTACCCTTTATACAGACGCAGCGCTCCCGAAGATGGTGGCAGGAAAGTTACAATCAAATCTCGCTCTGGAGCGTTCGAAACCTTAGATAACAGCTGGATTGTCCCGTATTCGCCCATTCTATGTAAAATGTTTAATGCCCACATTAATGTAGAAGCATGTAGCTCTGTCCGCGCAATCAAGTATATCTGTAAGTACATAAATAAAGGAAGCGACCAAGCAATATTTAATCGCAGGAGTGAAGGTGAGGCAAATCCCGTTAATGAAGTACAGACCTTTCAAGCGGGGCGTTATGTCAGCAGTAACGAGGCAGCGTGGCGTCTCCTTGGCTTCCCTTTACACGAAAGGCACCCAACAGTTACTCACCTTGCTGTGCACTTAGAAAATGGAGAGCGTGTATATTTCACCAAATGAAATTTCCAAGAAAGAATTGCATCACCGTCAAAAACTACACTAACAGCCTTCTTTCAACTTTGTCAAACCGACCCCTTTGCAAAAACGTTGTTATATTCTGAAGTCCCCCGCTATTATACTTGGAACACATCTAGGAAGGAGTGGAAACGCCGTATTCAAGGCGCGCCTGTTGCAAATTCATCAGATGCCCTTGGTCGTGTGTATACCGTCCATGTAACTAATTTTGAATGTTTCTGTTTACGATTGCTGCTGCACCATGTTCGGGGTCCTACAGGATATAAAGACCTTAAAACTGTCAACGGTCAGGAATGCGCAACTTATAGAGAAGCATGTGAAGCTCTGCATCTTTTAGAAAACGATAATCACTGGGATGAAACCATGGAGGAAGCTGTGCAGTGCCAGTCACCAGCCAAAATTAGGGATCTTTATGCAACTCTTATATCATCTTGCGGGCTATCTAATGCACATAAATTGTGGGACAAATATAAAGAGTACATGGCGGAAGATATTTTGCGAAGGTTACAGCAGACACACGCGAACATGACATACAATGAACACATTTATAATGAAGCACTTGGAAAAATTGGAGATAAAGTAATGGCAAAAAATTAAGCGACTTTGGAATGATAAGCCCTCAGCGAACAACCGAAAATGAACTAAGTGATGAAATTATACGTGAAACAAACTACGATATACCAGCTTTGCAGCAGCAAGTAGCCGAATTTGTACCCCGCTTGCTTCCCGAACAAAAACGAGTTTTTGACAAAGTATTAGGACAAATTGAATCTGGAAATGGTGCACTTTTCTTTTTAGATGCCCCTGGAGGAACTGGGAAGACATTTTTGTTAAATTTATTATTAGCGCAAGTACGGAAAGATAAAAACATTGCTGTGGCCGTAGCTTCCTCCGGTATAGCCGCCACGCTGCTAAGCGGGGGCCGCACTGCACATTCTGTTTTAAAACTCCCTCTAAATCTAGCCCAGGAAGAATCGCCGATCTGCAACTTTAGCAAAAATAGTACACGAGGTATAATGCTACGACAATGCAAACTTTTAGTGTGGGACGAAAGTACAATGTCGCAAAAAGCTGTAGAAGCACTAAATCGAACGCTCCAGGATTTGCGCAGCAATACCGATGTAATGGGAGGAATGGTGGTTTTACTGGCTGGTGACTTTCGCCAAACTTTACCTGTCATTCAAAAGGGCACACCTGCAGATGAAATTAAAGCATGGCTCAAGTCATCTATTTTATGGAACAAGGTGACAAAATTCAGTTTAACTACGAATATGAGAGTGCATTTGTATAATGATATCAATGCTGGAAACTATGCTGACACACTATTAAAAATTGGCGATGGGCGGTTAGAAACGGATGCTGAGGGCTGCGTTAAATTGACGAGAGATTTTGTAATTTAGTACAGAGTCATTCCGAATTAATTGCGAGCGTTTATTCAGATTTAACGAACAACATGCATGAAGACAAATGGTTATGTGAAAGGGCGATTCTTGCACCAAAAATGAGAGCGTTAACAAAATAAATTCAGATATATTAAGCGAAGTAGCAGGAGAAATAACAGAGTATTTGTCAGTAGACACAGTTATGGACACAGAACAGAGCACTTCATATCCGTAGAGTTTCTAAATTCTCTAGAGTTGTCAGGTGTGCCCTCACATAAGCTTCAATTAAAATTAGGCGTCCCAGTCATGCTAATGCGAAATTTAGATGCTCCTCGGTTATATAACGAGACAAGGCTGCGTGTGACACATCTTGGACGGAACATAATCAGTGCTACAATTTTGACAGGCGTAGGAAAAGGTGAAAATGTTATTATACCACGGATCCCTATAATTCCCAGATCTTCCATTTCAATTCAAAAGGTTGCAGTTCCTATTAAGCTCAGTTTTGCAATGACAATTAATAAAGTGCAAGGCAAACGTTACAGGTAGCGGGGTCAACTTAGAAAACCGTGCTTCTCTCATGGTCAGCTGTATGTAGCATGTTCGCGTGTGTCAAATGCCCAGAATCTCCACATTCTTTCCCCGAATGGAAAAACATATAACATTGTGTACAGTAGCGTCTTAAAATAGTGTTCAGTTAGTTTTTTTTTTTTATAAATTCCCACAATCAATTAATCAGAATTCCCACAGATCTTCCCTTTCAATTCAAAATTTCCTATTTAGCTCAGTTTCTTTTCAATTCCAAATGCTGCACCTCTGACGGACCTATTAAGCTCAGTTTCCTTTCCACTCAAAAGGCTGCATCTCTGACGGATCTTTTATTTGGCTCAGTTTCCTTTCAATTCAGAAAACTGCATCTCTGACGAATCAATTTAACTCAGTTTCTTTTCAAAAGTCTGCATCCCTGACGGATAATTATGCTCAGTTTCCTTTAATTAAAAAAATATCCCATTTCCATTTGGAATAAACAGGCTATTTTCATGCTTTCCTATACACTGCGTTTCAAAACATTTAAATAGGCTGACGAATCAATTTTGCTCAGTTTCCTTTTAATGGCTGCATCTCTGACAAATCTATAAAACTCAGTTTTCTTTCAATTCAAAAATCAATGGATAGTTCATTTCCCAGTGACCATGCGGGCGAAGCCGCGGGTAACAGTTAGTATTCTATATGTAAGACTTCGGAGACAGTAGTCAGAACGTTTCTTATACAAAATTTTATAATGACTAGGCCAACTTACACAAAATTTTTATCTTGTATATTAAAACAATTTATTGGTCATAAAAATACTTATTTTAAAGTTGAAACTCAACTCGCGTGTGGTTCTCTTCACCAAGTGAACCTAATAAGACTGGTCGCCGAAAAATATTTGACCATACGCTGTTATCATATAGCTAAATTAGATAATGTAAAAAGTGATGCAACCTCAAAACACAAATTATTTAAAAAAACAAATTCAAAGAGAGGGCCATTAAATTAGTAGTTACAAACATTTAATGGTAAATAACGATTGATGTTTCAATGGGGCACCCATATATCAACTCTTGCTGGCACAACAATGCAGGACGGAATAATTCTTCTTAAAAGGATCTTTTAAACTGTAGAAACGCTATGGGATAAAATATTACGGTAAAGGGTACCCGCGAGATAAATTATTTAACTATGAGGCAGGCGAAACCGCCGGCCAACCTCTAGTATTTTTTTTTATAAGTCGACACCATACATTAAATAATAAAACATATTTTGTAACTGCGTAATTGATTTTTATTTGATTATATTTTACTTTACAAAAAAAAATATTAGATTCTAACTCAATAGACAACTAAACACACAATTAGAAGAACCATATTAAAATGTTATAATTTATGATTTTATTAACATGACATAATTTTACAGTTTTTCCCCATTTTATCGGGACAGATTCATTAGCTGGTATCTCCCAGATACAAACGACGCTGGTGCAAGCCATAGTTATTTATTCTGTGGCCACAGCAACCGCTAAGCGTGCGTGCGTGCCTCACACACACACGCTTGTAAAAACAGTTTTTGTTGCATCGTTCATTGCGTGATGCGTTATCTCGAGAGTAAATAATCTAAGTTGCCAGGTTTCACGGTACTAAACAACAATATGAAATTTTAGTACATACAATTATATAGGTAAAATTTGATATTGCTCAATCATCACATTTTTCTTATGGTCCAGAGGTTCTGACGCTTACGAAAAATATTGCCCTTCGTCTTATCATTAATTTCATAAAATATTTAAGTAACGGAACTCAAAAAGTCGTTATCAATAGTAAGATTTCCTCCGGATCGGTAGTATCAATGGTTGGTTTTGAATATAGATGGGCCGACTAGTCGGGATAGCCGACTATTCGGCATCTTTTACAGTCGGTGACTAGTCGGCGACTAATCGACAAAATATGCCGATTATAATCGGTGGTTAGCAAAAAAATTAAACCAACATTTATTCCTAATAATTGGTTTTTATTATACTTTTTCATTAATCTGTTGTGCTACCTAGCTGCGCTTTATTATATTAATTATTAATCTGTTACCATATTATAAGGAATTTAAGAATCAGTCAGAAATTAAGTATTAACATATACACAACAAATAAAACAAAATAATATAGGTACCATAATAACATTTTCAGGGTATCATAGAGCCATAGTATTACTTTAAATTTAGTTAGTCTTTATTAAGAATAATAAAATATAAAAAATAGTGTGATGGAATCATTGTACAATATTAAAATAAATTGGCAACAAGATGTTTCGTGCTAATGAATGCTTAAAAAGTACTTAAACATAGAATTATTACGTATAGAAACGCAGTCTAGAACAAAACACGAGCGTTAAAGTAACGCAAGGTCATTATGTTAGTGGGCGCGAGTCAAATGTGCCTACGCTCGTCACACGCACACATACATGCCATTCAGTGATACCAGTTTCTGGCGTTTGCAATCAAATTGTGGAAATCACTATTTTATTGATTAATTTTAAATAATCGATATAATAAAGATTACGTATTGCGTACGAAGACGTATTTTATGAGTTATAAAATTTAAGAATATTATTAAACACAATTAATTTGCTCGAATACAATAAGCACATCGTGTAATGTTTAATTTTAACCGACTTCAAAAAAGGAGGAGGTTCTCAATTCGGTATATTTTTTTAATGTTTTTACCTCAGAATTCTGTTGTTTCTAAACCGATTTAGATTTTTTTTATTTGAAAGGATATACACAGATTGTCCCATATACACGATGAAATTTTAAATGGTAGTTTTCCCGAATTCAATTGATTTTGTCTTGGTAGTACAATAGATTTATTAAAATAAAAATTATTAGGATGTAAAAATGGCAGATTTACAATAGGCATGCAGGCTAGCTTATGCCGTATTATTACGCATTAGAATTTATTTAGCTCTGAATATTTATTAAAAATCCTCGAAATCGACATGAACCAGACCAACTTGTCTTAGATGTCATTCCTAGGCTTGTTAAATATAACAAAAATTGTCTTAATATGTGTGTAAAAATATTTTATAAAATACCTAAAGAATTTAAATTATTAAGCGAAAGATTATATAACAAATATTTGTATAATTGGTTAAAAATTGAATGCTTTTATGACTTAAAAGATTTTTTAATAATTATTAAGATTATTTTTTAAATTTAAATAATTATCAATATTGTCATTATATACCTAAACATTTTAAAATTATAATTTGCATTGAGTCAGGAATGCGGGAAAACAACCACTAAAATTATAGCATGTATATACGAATTGATCTAGAATCGTCTTAGAAATCAGCGTACAAACATAATTGATAACTCTCCTTTTTGGTAGTCGGTTAAAAATAGACTATGTTTGGGTGTAAAGTGACATAAACATATATATACATAAACACTCACGCCTGTCACCCAGAGGGGTAGGCAGAGATTATGGACTTCCATTTGGCACGATCCTGACACACCTCTCTCGCCTCCTCCACATCCATATACCTACGCATACACGCTCGTCGGTTAAGGGTACTCTTAATTTGGCCCATTTTCAGTATATCGTCAATTTGGTCGATAAACCTTCGTCTAGGGCGTCCCTTCCCGACTCTGCCGTTCACCTCTGCCACATAAATTTGCTTTGTCAGTCTTTCCTCATTCATTCTTTCTACATGACCAAACCACCGAAGCATTCCTTTCTTAATCCTGGTCACAACATCATCTTGCAAACCACACTCTTCTCTTATCACACAATTTCTCACTCTGTCATTCAGATTCAGCCCTAACATACTCCTTAATGACCGCATTTCTACAGCATTTATTCTACTCTCGTGCTTCTTCTGCCACACCCAACTTTCACTACCATACATTAAAGTAGGGACTAACACAGCATTGTGAATTGCCATATGTGCCTTTTTGGACACATTCTGACTTTCCACAACAGAGTGTAGAGCTCCATTTACTTTATTTCCTGCGTTCACTCGTCGTTCTATATCCTTATCATACCTACCATCCCTGCTAAATACACATCCCAAATACACAAACTCATCTACCTGCTCGACCAATTCCCCTTCTATTCTTATTTCACATATTGTTTTACTTTCTTCTCTTTCAAAGACCATAACTTTCGTCTTACTTGCGTTCACTTTCATTCCCCTTTCTTTTAATGAAATGTTCATTAATGTAACCATCATTTGCAACTCGGCCGCCGACGACGCGAGTATGACTTGATCATCGGCGTACAAAAGGCATTTGACGGTTAACTCACCCATTCTTAACCCGCATTCTTCAACTTTCAAATTTTCCAAACAACTGTCGATAAATAGGTTGAACAGCCACGGGGAAGCCACACAGCCCTGTCTGACCCCTTTATGGATGCCAAACCAGTCCGAGTAGGCCCCGTTGATCCTGACACAAGCACTGGAGTCCCTATACAGAGACTTCAATACCTGTATCAACCCAGCACTCAACCCAAATGAGTTCAGTGTTTGCCATAATACATCCCTGTCCACTCTATCATAAGCCCTTTCCAAGTCCACGAACGCACAAAAAACCTTTTGGTTTTTGGCCAAAAACTTTTCCGCGATCATGCGCATGGAAAAGACCTGATCCGTACATCCCATTCCCTTTCTAAATCCCGCTTGCACATCCCAAATTTTTCCATCAGTATCTTTCATAACTCTTTCAATTAGTACCTTAGCATACAGTTTTCCCACAATGCTAAGAAGACTGATACCACGGTAGTTTTTACAGTCCTGCTGCGATCCTTTTCCTTTATATAGTGGGACTATCACGGCTTTGCACCAGTCTCCCGGTACCCGCTTAAGTTCCCAACACAAATTAAACAAGGTATACAGCAGGTCTGCCACCACTTCCTCTCCAGCCCTTAGCATTTCGAGTGATACTCTATCATATCCGGCTGCCTTACCTGCTTTCATACTTTTCATTGCTTTCATTATTTCATCTATACTTATCTCTCTATCTCTTTCCTCTTCTTTCGGAACTTCTATTTCATTTAATTCAAACGTCTCATCTCTCATAAACACGCTTTCAAAGTATTACTTCCATCTCCTTAAACTCGACACTTCGTTATTCAGAATACAGCCATTCTGGTCTCGTATAGCATCAATTCTAGGCTGTTTTGAATGTCCCCTGGCAGTTCTTACGAGTTTCCAGAACATTTTAATATTTGCCTGGAAGTTATCCGATATTCTTCTATCATTCTTATCCGTTCTTTCTTGCTTTTCCTTTCAACTACTTCTTTTACTCTCTTATTTAGATGTCTAAAGACTGCCTTTTTTCTTTCAATATCATCATTCATACCGCTAGAATAACTAGCCTTGGTTGCTAGTAAATCTAACCATGCTCTCTTCTTTGCTTCTACTTCCATCCGTACCTCATCATCCCACCATAAAGTGTTATTTTTCTTTTCATTCGTTTTCATTCGTTCTCTTACTTACACCACATACTTCGGTAGCTGCATCCACCAAACCTTTCTTGACATTATACCACACAGTCTCCAAGTCTAAATCATTCATACACAATTCATCCATACCACTTATATTTTCTCTCAGTCTACATTTGTACTTCTCTTTTGCACCTTCATCTTGTAACCTCTCTGTTCTTATACGCTGTAACGCAGTGGTAGACACAGATGTCCGATGCCGCCAACGTCTGAATAGACCATTAATTCGGCATAAGACCAAGTAATGATCCGTCCCTACGTTGGACCCCCGGTAAACCACAATTATGAAATCTATCATGCTTCTATCATCACCTCTTTCCCATGTATACATGTGAATCTTCTTATGACGAAAGAAAGTGTTCGTCACAAAAAGATTCTTTTCCACACATACGGTGAGGAGGCTTTCACCATTCTCATTTATACTTTCATCACCAAACGTTCCCAATATCCTTTCATAACCAAGCCTCTTCACGCCAACCCTTCCATTAAAATCTCCTAATATAACAATATTTTCATTACCCTTGCATTTCATTAGCACCATCCTTACCATCTCACAAAACTGCTCTCGGATATAAATGGGCTTAGACATGTCTGGGGCGTAGACCCCTAGAATAAACAACTTCTTTAAGCCCACTTTCATTTGTATCCATAGCAGTCTCGGGCTAACACATTCATACTCTTTCACACACTGACCCATTCTTTCTGAAAGGATGATACCGACTCCCTGGCATGCCCGCTCGGTCTCGTCTACCCCAGACCAGTACGCAGTATACATGCCATGTGTAGTGGCATCCTTTCCCTTCCGTTTCGTCTCATTTACACATAACACATCTATTCCTCTATCATACATCATATCGCATACTTCATCCATCTTATCATTCATTGCTCCACATACATTCAGCGTAGCCAGACGGGCTTCCGCAATCCACTTTTCGCTCCTCCGGGAGACAGGACGTGACGGGTGGCGAACCTCGTCGCCGGTAAACTGACATCTGCTTCGTAAAGGCGTTCTTATTAATAATCTCTTGATGTAGTAAATAAAAAAAGTTTTTATTCTATACTCTAAAACGTCGACTTGGTCAATGAACAAAGCAATAAAAATAAATTAGTTGCGTTAAAATGGCGTCGACGGATCGCGATCAGCTGATCACTCCGTATTAGTTTTAAATAGGCACCCATTGTTAATATTATGTTAATACTTAGAGAAGCAGGTATCTACATATAAACATTTGAGTTTTACACAGAGAGTTGCGATTAAACGTTTTAAACACAAATAGAAAATAAATATTTTTTAAAGAAAATTGTGATTTATTTTTTTAGTTTTACGTACTAATAATGAATTAAATATATGAACTTACCTGTGAAATGTAATACCATCACTTTTTTTATGTTTATCATCACTGTTGTGTCAATATTTTACAACAAAACGGTCATTTTTACAATTTTTCGCGAGCTCTTCTCCGTAAGACGTGACGTTGCGCACTGACGCGTCGCTGAGTGAACTTACGCGGTTTCGCGTTAGTTTTACTTGCTTCACTTTCGGTGCGCGTACTAATATTCTATACGTAATAATTCTATGTACTTAAATATCTTTTTTTTTAAATTAGTGGCAAGTTATGATGCAAAAATGTCAATGTTTCGGCGCGATCTGGAAGTAAGCGGTTCCTTTTTGTCTCATATACATTGCCAGCTTCCGAAAAGGGACGCTCGCTATAAACTGTGCTAGCGGGACAATATAGATATACTTTAGCTATACGAGCCATTTCAGGATATCTAGAACCGTTCTCAAGCCACAACTTAAATGGATCTTCAGTTCGCTTTAAGACTGGCAATGTGCAGTAAGAATGAAGTTCGTGACCTGACCTGACCAGTTCGTGAACTAGACGTTTCGTTGTCAATATTGTGCACTTTTCGCGTAACCATTTCTTGGTAAACTCCCCAAAAGTTGCGATGAGCTGTCATTTCGGAGTTAGGATTTTGGGTATTGGTCTCGTCGTTATTTAGGTCGCTGTCATCATCATCACTCATACTGTTCTTTAAGGCTTCCAGCAAAAACTGTGATCTTACTGATACTATATTTTCATTATCAAAAAATTGTAGTTTGTACCTTGGATCGAGCAAAGTTGCAAGTGTAAAATAATTTATTCTGTTCCAAATGTCTGAATCTAGTTTTCAAGCCCTTTTGCAATACAGTTTTCATTTCCATTAATTGCTCATTTCCGTCTTTGTCTGTATAGTTTTCCAAATATTTTCTAGTATTTTTAGGTGAGAAATAACTTCGGATATCGAGGAGCAACTGGAACTAATTATCTTCGTCACCAAACCGTCTTCAAACTGTTTTAGTAGCGTAATGCATTTTTCGAGTAACTTCCACTCCTCGGTCGATAAATTCTCAAAATTAACTGTATTTTCTGTCACGTACAAAGAAACGGATCGTTTTTGCTGTAACAGGCGAAACATCATGTAATAAGAAGAGTTCCACCTTGTGGAAACATCTTAATCAAGAAGATGTGAAGGTAAATTAAGTTCTTTTTGAATAGCACTTAGTTTTTTTGAGCTGGTGCCGATTGATTGAAATGAGTAACGATACGCCTCGATTTTTGAAGAATTTGTGCTATATAGTCAATTTTAAGTGAGTCGTGGATTGCCAATTGCATAGTATGAATAAAACATGGAACTGCTTTGAAAATCGATTCATCGATAGCCTTTGCAATGTTCCTCCTATTATCTCGCACAACAGCGTGTATTTTGGCTGCACTTATAGACAAAAACTCTTTTAGAAATAAATTTATTTAATACTTTTAAACTAACTTAAAATATAGTAGTTGATACAGAGAACTTGGGAATTGAATTATGTTGAGGGATCGAAAGGTTTGGTTGTCCGTAAAAATCTATGACCCGCCACACACGTACGGTATTTACCGTACGTGTGTGGCGGGTCATAGATTTTATATGGACTTGCTGCGTTCGGAATCTCGAATCGGAACATCGAAACGGAATCTCGAAACGGAATCCCGTATGTATATGGCCAGCCTTACACACAGTTCTTTTATTTATTTTAACTTGGTGACACTGGCAGAGCGAATATACACCAAACGATTAAAAAGTAAACAAAACACGTCACAGCTCACGTCACAACACAAGTCACAACATGCTCGGTGTGGCCGCACGATGGCTCGTACGCACTACGCATTTGCGAGGGTGCCGAGTGATGACGACATAATACGATTACCTCCGAAAGGCTAGTGCCCCCCGCCACGGCCAGGCGGGAACCCATGGGGGCGGTGGCGCTAATAGTACCTACTGGCTAATACTTCTTAAGGCTGGGTGTTCCAAGCGCATTAGGTATTTACAAGCGGTCGTCGCAAAGATCGAGTCGGGCCGCGCATATGATCGTGATTTTTACAAAAGAATCACAAAAATATTGCATTAAAGTTATAAACAAATATATATTATAGTTAATATAAAGCTTAACTATAGTCTATATAAGTTGCATAAAACTATAGTTATCTACATTTTACTTTATTTCCTAAATATTATACTTAGCAGTAGAGAAGTGCGCGCGAAATTTGGCACAGATCTTGCCTCGGCATTCGGCAACGTCCCGCGGGACACTGCAAAGAGTATAATAAGTATATACAGGGACACTGCACTGGCAAGCGAGGTGCGTATTGAAAATCACTTGAATAATCGATAATTTTTTTTAATAAATGTAATGAAAAAAAAAAAAACAATCGGATGGAATCGATTCCAAAATGAATTACCAATAAATTGATATTTTTTATAGAAAGAAAGTAGTATTAGTAGTTGCTTAAAATGAAATTTGGCTTGTAAAAAAACTGCAAATCGAACGTAGTTCGGTAATTTTTTCTATAGAGAAAATTTTATTGAATGGTGTATTGACTGGGTACATCGTAAGGAGAAAGAATGTATCTAAAAAATTTTTTTCAGATTCAATTGTAATAATTTGGCTATCAAAAACCAATTTTAAAACGGACAAAAACTGGAACACCCAGCCTTAATATATTATAGTTTGTGGATAATTCTAATTTCCAATTCTTTGGGTGTTGCCATTTAGCGCTTTGCGCGCTAAGTCTAGCGCTTCTTGGTTAACCTAATATTAATCTGAAAATTTTAGCGCCTATCGTATAATTTAGCGCTTTTTTAAATTCTAATATGTCTATATGGTTTTACTGTTCCGTACAATAGAATAACCGATAGGTCCTAATTTGTTTTCAAAACATAATCAATCATCCAACATTTACTCTATTTTATCAATTCATGGTACATACCTATATCAAATTTAGCTCAAAAAAGGCGCTTTTGTATCGCTGTTTGCGCAGAATGTTTTTTTCATCTGGCAACCCTATACTATTTTGGTAATTGGTAAACATCTCTCAAAATGTTTAATGTTAATGTTTAATAATTTCGAATACAATGATTACATATGTGAAGATAATTTATTAATTTCTTACAATTTCATTATTTATATTCATAGCTTCCAATCTTTCAATAGGTTTTTGTAACAAAAACAATGAATGGTTTTATAGCAGTACATTGTGGTAAGTAATATTTGTGTTTTATCTTCCTCTTCATCAGCCTTTAAAAACACACTGCTAAAATTGGCCTCTCCTTATATAAGGAGGATTTTCCTTAATTGCCAAGCTTAGCAAGCGAATTAGTGATTGCAGTACCAGACGTTTAAAACGTAAACGCAACTTTGACTACGCTACCGCTTAAAGCTGCTACCCGCCGCCGGTCTGCCTTCCTATTCTAGATTGGACATGAACGAAATGGTTTTATATCTTTCCCATCTTACTTTTCTGTGATGGATTCTCTTACGCCGCCACTCTATGGTAAATTTTTATTTCAAACTTTAATGCATACTAGAGATGTGGTATTTAATGTACAAGGGATTATGAATACAAGGAAATATTATGTCCATCAACTTGTTCCATAAGTATTTGGCGATAATTTATTGTGACATTTTAATATTACATAAACCACAGTATAATATATGCATATGTGGCCATGTTTCACTTCAAAAAAATATAATGCAAGGTCATGTAATGAAAAAGTATGTTGATAGAAGTAGGTTGTTCCTATATAACTTTTAATCTGTTTTTTTTTTACTTATTATTAGCCAGTGCTTAACTATAATTCCACCTGGTGGTAAGTAGTTGTGAAACCCTAGATGGCAAACTGTACTCTCATAAGGTAACAAAAGCCTATTCGGTTTTAATTTCTGGAACAAAAACCTGACGCCTGCTGGTGCTTTTCGTGGAGGTTCGGACATCCCCAGCGGTCTCCATGCTAATGCTTTGACATTTCCATCCCTAGGTTATATGTATGTGATGTCTTGTGCAACTGCTATTCTCTCAAACTATTCACTCTAAGTTTTAATTTCCGCAGCAAAAACTATCATATTGCAGAGATGAAAATTTATTTAGCCTTTTTTTATACTAGTATAAGCCTGATCCGACTACTCCACATGATGGCAAGTGGTGATGTAACAAAATCACATTCACTCTTGCCTTGAAAACCCACATTCTAATTGGATAGAAAGACAGATTCTGGCAAATTATTCCATTCCATTGCTGTACGAATTATGAACAACAAAACATTTGTTTTAAATGAATGGTATATCAACAACAAAGGGGTGGAAACAGGTTGAGGTCTGGTTGCCCCATGGTGGAAACTAAAAGGGGAATCTATGTCATGTTATTCCTGTGCTACTCTTTAAAATGCTCATGTGAATCCTAAAACATTACACATTCTGAATCTGAAGAGCTACTTGTGGTCTGCATATAATTTAACTTTAAATACACATAACAAGTTTCATTGTTTTAAGATCCTCAGTAAAATCTTTTCAAAAACCTTGTTTCAATATATCTCATTTGTATTAAATAATCATAATTTACTTATAAAAACATATGAAACATTTCAATCACTTAAAGAAGATGTTTATATAATTAAATGTGTGATCTATCTTTTTTTAGGAGCCGGTTATCATAGTGATTCATTAAAGAAAGAATATCAAAAAACTTGCTATGCAGCCTGTAGAAAGGCGGTAGAAGCACTCCGAGAGGGTGGTAATGCTGTAGATGCTGTTGAAAAAGCAATAATTGGTATGCAAAATGTGTAATTACGAATAATCATACTTAATACTTTGTTATAATATGCTTATTAAGATGTAATGTGAGGTCTGAATAATAATTAAAATAATTAGTCAAAAATACTATAACACTTATGAAGTTATATTGGCGGCAGTAGATTAAGGAGTAGCAAAACTAGGGCATTTTTGTAACTTATAAATTATTCAGACTTTCCAAAAAGCACCAGGTAACCTAGATTTACCTATTCTATATACATATTCATTACCAAATATGCTACAAAGTTCCTTTATCTACTGCCCTCTTTTTCCAATAACATTTAAGTATATAGGATGCTATTGATGACCAATAGCATCCTCCGAAAGTCACCTGCGAGCAAGACAACTCCACCCATCAATATTCGGATGTCTTGCAAGCTGCAATCAAGAGCCTCAATCGCGCGCTTGTATGACATTGTGTATTTGTCTCGCATAATTAATTACTGCAACGGAGTGCCTTGCTAATATTGCATGTAGGCGTATCCTCACTCACAAGGTTCAGCGGAAGTTTGAATACCCAGTTAGCAATTCTTTTATCATTAAGCAAAGTTGCAGCTAATCCAGAGGATACAAAAACTAGCGCGACATTGTTATCTTTGCGCAACTGCGCAAGCAGAAAATTTAGCAAAAACATCTTGCCTGTGCCCCGATACATCCTTAATAAAGGCCACCTTCTGGACTCTCCAAGCGTCGCAAAATGTTAAAGATTTGCCTATGCTCGGGTTAGCTGGGACACTGTTTGATCAACTTGAACCTCGAAAACCGCGGTGTCATAGTTGAGCTTCCTGTGTAAATCAGTGGACAACACCCATAAATTGTGGGACCTATGCAGAAATCAGATAGCTATTTATCTACAGTTGAGAATATTTTGTTCTTAGTCCGTCTTATAACAAAAAGTAGTTTAATGATAGTCTCAGGTTTAGGGTGTCCGCTGCGTTAAGCGCGATAGGCAGCTTAATCTCATCACGGGTACACGCAACGGGCAACGTCGCACCCGCTGCGTGAACTCCGGTTATCATAGCGTCGCTAGTATTACAACTCAGGTATTCAACCCAGGGCACATGCGCAGGAATCTGAATAATCCCATCGGCTTTACTGCTTTATTCGTTTTTATCTTGGGTATAATATGTTGTGTAGAGGCGATGACTTTTTGCTGAGTCCTTTTGATAGGCTTTTGCTTCACGAGATCCATGCAGGCTCTTGTTCAATCATATTTTCGAATTATTTTTTGAGTTTAGTATCTGTGTGCGGTGGTATGAGATGAAAGTGGCAATAAACAGTTTGGCCTTTAGTTTAGTTTATATTTAGTGCCTAACGTCGCTTCTGTTGTAGGGATGCATTGATGTTAATCTTGTTGTCCCAGAAAACTCGTTTAGAATGATGTGACTTGTCATATTTCAATTCTGCGTATTGAAAGTTGCTTAAATTGGTGCATTTATTTTGAGCTTTGTGACGTTGTTAGATCGTCAGTTAGTTTACGACGGGCTGTTTTCCGCAACTCCATATTGCGTGTGGGCAGGAATAATGTAATTATTCGAGCCATGAAATCTCCCCGAAGAAGTTCAACAGTCCTTTGATGTTGCTTGCAACTTCGGGGAGTGATCCCGGCGTGCCGAGATGTTTAGCCCTGTATGTAACGACCTCTGGACATTTCAGCAACACGAGGGCCGCCGTTTCTTCCTCCCCCATACAGGCCCTGCACAGGGGACTATCTGTAATACCTATGGTAAATAAATGTTTGTTAAAGGTACCGGGTCCTGTGATAGCACCTGTTACTATCCTGATCTGCGGCTTGTTCAGTCTTATTAGAACTTTGGTTAAGCGACTGTTTATTTCAGGCAGGGCTTCCCTAGCTTGTCTACAGTTTACTAGATTTTTCCAAAGCTGAGCGTGTTGATTAGTGAAGTGTCTACATACCAGTGAACAAACGTTACCAAACGGGATTGGTATAATTGGTTCCGGCCCTATAGTGGCCAGAGCCGATCCTCTTCTGGCCAGTTCGTCTGCTGCATTGTTGCCTCTGGATCCACTGTGTCCCTTTATCCATTGCAGAGTCACATTGTTGTTTTTACATACCTCATTTAATCGTTGATGGCATTACTATATTACCACATTGCGACTCAGAGCTTGTAGTACCGCCCTACTGTCGGTCAGTATTCTGGTGGTGAAGTCATTAACCTTCCTAGCATCTATTGCTATAGCCGCTTCAGAGAAAGTTCCAGATCCTACACCTTCATTTGTTTTGGAACCATCAGTGAAAACTCTAAGCTCTTTTGGGCCTAATCCTTCCGACTGGATGGTTTCATTTAATTGTATCTTGTAATTCTTATCAAATACAAATTGTTTAGGGATTATATCGTACTTGGCTTGTAAGATAGGAATTTTTGAGTGAATTCTATCAATTATGCCTGTATGAGGGACACTATTCTTACTCCAAAGATTTAAGGTCTTGAGTCTGATGGCAGCTAAAGTCGCTTCTTGTTGTATATGTAGATGAAGCGGGGTTAGCTCCAGCATCGCTTCTAAGGCTGCTATTGGTGTAGTCCTTATGCAGCCTGTGGCAGCCATACATGCCAGTCTCTGGTAGCGCTGAAGCTTCTTTATAGTGGTGACTTCATTTATCTTGGTCCACCATACCAGAGCCCCGTATGTGATCATGGGCCGAATTACAGTTTTGTACAGCCACAGTATGATTTTTGGCGTCAGACCCCATCTTTTGCCAATCTTGTTTCTGCATTGCTAGAAAGTTATACTAGCTTTGTTGATTTTGTTTTCTATGTGTTTATTCCAATTAAGTTTGCTGCCTAAGGTGAGACCTAAATATTTTACCTCAGGGGATAGCTGGAGTTTTGTGCTGAAAAGACTTGGGAGATGATAGTTATTCAGCATTCGTTTTTATGTGAACATTACTAGAACCGTTTTATTTGGATTGACGGTTAAGTCGTATTCCCTGCACCATCTCTCCACTATACGGAGAGCCGCTTGGGTCAGGTCGCACACCATGCTTGCTGTCTTTCTAGAGACCAGTATTGTCAGGTCATCAGCATAACCTACTGTGTAGAAGTGATTGGCATTTAATTTGCTGATGAGTTCATTAACGACCATATTCCACAGGAGAGGTGAAAGAACCCCACCCTGCGGGCAGCCTTTCTTAATCTGGATTGTTTGAGATTCACCAGCAATTATTATTGTTCGTGTACTGAGCATGTTTACTATCCAATCAATCAGTGCCGGTTCACTTTATGTCTACTGAGTGCACCTTTTATGCTGGAGAAGTTCGTTCTGTCAAAAGCACCTTCTATATCTACAAAGGAACCTAGACATATTTATTTGTTTTGGATGGCTTCTTCAATCTTTGTTACTACCTGGTGAAGTGCCGATTCTGTCGATTTACCTAGACTGTAGGGGTGTTGCTTGTCGTGTAGCGGTAAGTTCATTAGTGCCGACCCTAAATCCCTTTCACACATCCTCTCCATCGTCTTTAGGAGAAAGGACGTGAGGCTATTGGGTCTGTAGGATTTAGGGTCTGTGTAGTCGCTCTTACCTGGTTTGGGTATGAATGTGACTTTCACTTCCCTCCATCCCCTAGGAACATATTTAAGAGCCAGACAGGCTCTCATTATGGCAGCAAGTGTGACTATTAGGGCTTTAACCCCCCCCCCACTGTAGGAGTGCCGGGAATATGCCGTCAGGTCCTGCCGCCTTATAGGGGAGGAAACTGTGAATGGCCAAATGGATTTTATCCATCGTTACCACTCTCTGAGCTAAATTCCAGTCTTCTGCTGTTGGTGTCAGTATAACTTCATGCCGGTTTGCCTCCTGAGTTACGTAGCAACCTGGGAAGTGCGTTTCAATTATGATGCGTTGGGCTTCATCCGGCGATGTTGAGTAGCTACCGTCGGATTTCTTTAGAGAAATGGATCCCGGCGTGTTTTGTTTAGCTAGGATATTCCTTATCCTATTCGCTTGTTCGCAGGTTTCTATGTTGCCACAGAATTTACGCCACCCTGTCGAGCGTCGATACCTGATACATTTTTTGTATTCGGACTTAGCTTTCTTGTATAGTAGCCAGTCTTCATCCATTGAGGTGTTCATGGCCCTATTTAGGACTTTTCTTACCTTCTTACGTTTTCTATCTAGTTCTTTACCCCACCACGGTTGCTTTACCTCAGCATGCCTTGGTGGAGTGATTTCTGGACATGATTCATGGTAGCTGTCCATCATGGCTTTAGTAACAGCTGCTACCTGTCCTAGGAGCGACTGATCTGCTATAGTATATGTCCCCTCAAAACCCGCGAGCAAAGACGTCAGCCTATTATGGTATTTTGTTTTATCCGTCTTGCGGGGATTTCTCCATGGTGGTGTTGCGGGGATATCGACCTGTATAGCGAAGTAGATCCATCTATGGTCTGAGCATGAGGCCTCTTTCGACACATGCCATCCCGTGATTAGTTTAGCTGCTCCTTCTGTTGCAAGTGTGAGGTCGATTATTGTGCGACAACGTTTGTTTATGAAAGTTGGTTCAGAATCTGTGTTTAAAATGGTTAGGTTAGTGCTAAATAGATATTCAACTAATACCTTACCTCGTTCGTTCGGTTTTTCCATTCCCCAGAGGGGATAATGTGCATTGGAGTCCGTCCCGATCACAATCTCTAGTCCGGTCCTCTCGTAGAAATTCACCAGCCTGACGAGGTCATGAGGGGGGAGGAGTGTCTTCCCTCCTGTGTATATTGTATTGCCACGGCATACATGTCTCTTGAACAGAAATCTGTTAATGGTTGTGCACAGATATCTTTAGTAGTGTAAATACACGCTCTAGGCTTGTCGTGTTCAGAGCTGTAAAATAGCTTACCCTTTAGGTTGTTTAGGTCTTTGATTTTACCAGCCCCAAACAACGGCTCCTGGATTAAGGCTATGGCCGTCCTTTGAGCCTCCAACCACTTGCGTAATTGAGCCGACGCAGTCTCGCTGTGGTGGAGGTTGGCCTGCACTAGGCTAGTTTTGGACGAAGGACACGCCATCATTGATCGCGTCCTCCCCGTCCCCGCCCAAAAATAAGCCTGCCAGCAGATCCGGGTTTCATCGTCAGCTACCGAGTTGGAAGTGGTCGACAAAATGCAGCCCTCTTCGTCACTCAGTGAGCTGCCGCTGAGCCCGATCTCTACTGGGGGCTTCGGCTCAGTTGTGCAGGCCGTTTTTTCACTGGACTTGGCATCCAGTGATTCCGCTGTACCGGTATCCATGACTTCCGGGTTGTTTTCTGCCTCTTTGCTTGGTGGAGTGTCAAAGAATTTACCTCCACGACCCTGGAATTTTACGTATACCGCCGCACATACACATGCGAGACGGCGTCCGGCTTTCATCAGGGTCGGGATATGATCCTCCGGCACCGAAACAACGAGGAACCACCCGTCCGTCTGCTTATCTGCCTTGAGTAGCAGCCAGTCCCTGATGTTAACCCAGCGGTTCTTGTATGCCAGCACACGACCAATGTCGCGTGAGTCTTTCCAGGCTCCCTGGGCATCAGAGATAAGGATACCACATTTGACTCTTTGTGGTATCTCCGACTGTTTCTTTATGATCAGCGAGGTGCTGGGTTTAAGGTCTAGGGTAGCAATATTCCCCTTCAACCAATCCAGAGCCTTTCGATCGTCGTCGTCGCACCACAGCTTCAGGACACCCTCCGTGTAAACGGGTTTGCCTCTAAAAACTGGGCCCGACGCATCAGGGTCCTGGTTACTCTAGGCCTCGCTGATCATCTTCCTCTGTATTGCCACGAGGATGTCGTCAGCTACTTCCTTCCTTATGTGACCTGAACGCGTGCACGTTAAGGTCACACCCAAATCTGCTTTAGCAGCGGAAGTGTAGCTTGTTCTTGCAGCCTTTGGTTGCTGTTCGAGTCGCACTTTTTTGTGCTCGCCTCTCGGCGAGGTGGACTCTTCCAGCATCCTTTTGGCTGCTTTTTCCTTCTTCCCAGGACGCTTGGCCGCTCGCTGCTTCCTGGCGGATATCTTAGAGCTGGTCCCCGCGGCCGCGACTTCCACTTGGGCTGGATTTTGACCCTTCCCAGTTTCAGCGCGGCTACTGGTTCCAGCCCCAAGTACCTCAGTCCTTGTTCATTGCTGTCTCTGGTAAGCACCTCTGACACCTCTCCCTCTTTCCTACTGGGCATTATATTGTTCATATTAATTTTGTGTTTAAAATTCGTCCCTGTGTGACGTTGTTAATCCCTTGTTTTTCAGGTCGACGATGAGTTGGTGTTGCTACAGAAAATCTGTCTCTAGGATTGGATTTGATACGTTGTCTACGATGAATTTTCATTTGTATGGTTCAGTTTTAACGTTTTCTCTCCATATGTTGAAGTGGTGGTATTATTGGCGGCATAGAGTTTAAATGGTAGAGGTGTTGTGGGTTGGCTGTTAATTCGAGGTAGGGCGGATATGTTTGCTCCCGTGTCTAATACTAACGATATTTTGGTGTTCTTGTCTGTAACGATTAGGCGGTATCAATATTCTTGAACGCCGGTTTCCGCTACTGCCAACTGCCTGTCTAGTTTTTCGTTGCTCTTTATGATTAGGGTATAGTGCATTTCTTTGCTTTTGCTCCAAATTGGCGGTGATAGCAGCGTATTCATAATGGCGGCGCTTCACTGGTGTGAGATCGTGACTGCGAAGCAATTGTGACATCAAAAACGGTTTCTTAGGTAATCCTACTACGTTGGTCTTGATTTTAATTCAGCTGTTTCGAGAGACACTTTTCTAATTTCGTTGATCAAATATCTTGTGTCGATTTGAGATGTTGCGAGCGGTGGCAGGAAACTGACGGCTGCTAGTTCACGGGTCAGGTCCTTCATTTTTTCAGCGAGCAGTTTAATGATTCGCTCACTGCCAGTACGGAATGTATATGTGGCATCTCGAACTGGGCAGTGACCATTGGGCCAATTGTCTCCCTTGGCTTCGCCAACTGCTGCCTCGAAACTGTAGATCTCTAAGCGTGTTCCGTCTCTCTAGAAGAGTGAAACTCGAGGATGTAGTAAAATGTTTGCTACTTCGGGCTAGGTTACTCAAGGTGCCGTATTTCTGGCTTCCTTTATAATAATGTAAGGGAAGCAAGAAATATAATCTTTGACGATACGATGCAACTGAGGTTCGTTGACTGTATTTTTTTAAATTCTTTAAGCTGAGCAGAGTGCCCTAGCTGTTAAGTATTTCCTTTTTTTGGTGTTCACAGTAAGGTTGTTTATTGGTCAATTTGTCCTATATTTATACAAAAAAAAAACATGCGTGAGTGTCGTGGAACACTCGGTTGGAACGAAGTTCCTTTCGTAGTATATTATTATTGATAAACGTATGATATTATTGATTAACAAATACAAATAAATGAATTACTAGCGTCTATTAAAATGAAGCGTCATTTAAAATAAAATAACATTTCTTTCATGGCAAGATAAGATAAAGTGCGAGGGAGATGAATATTATTCCATCTCGCTTCCTTATAACCGCCAAGGCCGTCTACACTACGTCAGAAAGGGTCGTGACGGAAAAATCTTACACTTTTTCTCGCCTAGCCCACATTCGCCAAATTCGTACCGTCCGATAAGGAACTTCGTTCCAAAAATTTTATCGGGGAATACACATTAACCAATAATAAAAAAATGTCCAATAGGAATTCGTTATCGTCGTCTCGCTCTTGCAAGCTTAGATCAGAGCGTAAATCACTTGGTAAACTCGTCAGCGCCGTGATAAAACATCACGGTGTGAAGGTGAAGACGGCGATTGATGTGCTTGCTGTTACCTTACATAATCGGCTCTTCTGAGAGTAGAGCCTTACCCTAATTGATCCTGTTTCTTAGTTATGAAATATGAACCATATAGCTCTTTCAGAGCTGCTTCTAGTTTGTGTTAAACTAACTGCCACAAGGCTATCAAAAGTCTAATAGAGAAGAGACGACTGAGGGAAATGCAACAGGAGAGGGGCAGCAGTTTTTTCTGATAATAACTCAAAATAATATAAAATAATTGTGGTTAATATCGACCTGCCCCCTACCCCGCAGGAAGACCTTTGTTTGTGTTTGCCTTGTGGCGCTAGTTGTTCTGTTGTCCTATTGATACACTAGAAGGGTTGATGGTATATAAATCAAACCACAATAATGTATGATCTATGCTGGTTTATATTGTGTACAATCATATTCAATGGCCTTATTACACACTGGGTAACGCAACCATAGTGCAATCTATTTCTTAGTTAACGCCATCTATTGAAGTAGAACTAAAACTTTTTTAAATTACAAATATGGTTTCATTAACAGTTTGGCTATAGATTTTTGTTAAATTTTATTAAATGAATAATGTATGATCATTAATGTTAATATAAAAATGTATATTATTTCAGAACTAGAGAACAGTTCACTTACTAATGCCGGCTATGGGTCAAACTTGAGTTGGGAGGGATCAGTAGAATGTGATGCTTCTATAATGAATGGACAGACTTTACATTTTGGGGCATGTGGCGCCGTGTCAAATGTTTGGAATCCGATTACCTTGGCAAAACATTTATGCATTCGACAATGTGAAAGTTTGTCATTAGGACGCATACCACCATGTATCCTCACGGGCCAGGGAGCTAAGACTTGGGCAGAAAGATTGGGATTAAATATTGTAGACAACAGAAAAATGATCTCAGCTCGAGCTTTTCGTAACTATAAACACTGCAAACGGAAATTAAAAAAATATTCTCTTCAAAACGACATTAAGTTCAGTCCATTGGATACAGTTGGTGCTATCTGTGTAGATTCAAATGGTGTTGTTGCGTCTGGAGCAAGCTCAGGTGGTGTGTCCTTAAAGCATGAAGGACGAGTTGGTCAAGCTGCTTCATTCGGTAGTGGTGTATGGGCTATGATGAGCAGAGATGGCGTACAACCTTCTGTGGCAGCTTGTACTTCTGGATGTGGAGAACATTTAATACGGACGCAATTGGCAAAAAATACAGCAGAAAGTCTTTTTGAATCATCCCCAGCTGTGGGTCTCGACAAGTGTTTAAAAGAAAAGTTTCTGGAATCGCCATTTTTATGGGATATACCTGAAAGATTAGGAGGATCATTAGCATTAATATTTAATCCACAAGTAGGAGAAGGTGAACTCTTATGGGGTCATACTACAAAAACTATGTGCATAGGATATATGTCTACTGAAACCACTAAACCAAAGGTACAGTCTAATTAAATTTTGTAAACTTTTAAATGGCTTTCTTTACATAGTATATACTCGTATACAAGATTTACAGCAAAAAAAACTAATATTATCATACCCTTTACTTTGCAGTATAGTGCCAAGAAAATTGACTGTGTTTTTGCTATACTTGCTTCTTAGCTGGTCGAGGAAATGGCGAAATTTTGGATATAAATTTTTAAGTTTAATTTAAGTTTTTTTTTATAACAACAAAACATTTTACTTTCCAGTGTGTCATTTCCTATCTACCCCCAAAAGTGGAGACAGGACGCAAGGCGGTGGTTTCAGGAATCCCTTTTAGAGTATCTTTGCAGCCTTACCCTGTTCTGCAATGGGAAGTCAAGACTGAAACCAATATAAATGGATCTCATTAATTGTTTTTGAACTGTATTTTATAATTTTTTTTAAACATCCAATCAAGTTATGTATTTGTGAAAATGTTGAGAGTGAGAGTATAATGTAAATTCTGTTAATAAACTCAACTAATAAAAGTATAATTATGTACAGATAAGTCATAGTTTTTTTAATTTTTTACAAAATTACGACGATTTTCTCTTGTGTAATACATAGTATTATACCAACATTTTCTTCAAGTGCCAAGTGCAAGTAACACAAACACTTCGACCATTTAACCCAATGGACTCGCCTCGCATGATTATTTCCCTCTGCAAAGGTATTGGATTTAAAAATCTTGTGCGTTTATAAAAATTGTTTACGGAATCGATTTTATCATTACAAGAATCGTTTCCGCCGAAGTAGGTGCTCTTTGATAAATGCCGATTTGTGCGATTAACGTGTGCATAAAGCAGTCAAATACTTAAAATTTACAAAAAGATGGAGTTACATTCCATATGTAAGTATTTATTGTGATACATGCTTTTTTCTATTAAAATCATTTAAAATAATATCACAAATAATAATCGAAAACTTTACCGATTAGGTAATCGAGTACGTAATATTTCATAAAAATCGTAGTGATAATCGTAATGTGACAACCGCACTCCCCACGAGGCTATTTGGTTTTTTTTAAACAATTTCAACCATCGTTCGTTACAAATTAGGTTTAAATTTAAACACGCCAGTACAAACGCACTACTTTCGAGATTATTTTATTTTTGTATAGCAATTTCAACCAATAATGCATATTGCTAAGGTCGAAATTTGAATAAACGAATAACATGACAGCTAAATAAGTGTAACGAGACTAGTTCTTAACCCTGTGATTGTCGCGCCTTATAAAAACGAATAAATGGTCACGTGGATTTCATATGTAGTCCAATCTAAAATAAGAAGAAAGCCGTAAAATGTCAACTTTTACTAATAAATACTCTATTTTAAATAAAACAAAGGTAACATTTAATCAACGGTTAATCAAATTAAATAAACAAAAACATTCATACCTCCTTTTTTATTCAAATGATAATAATGAAAAAAACTTTTACATATTAATATATGAAAATGGTACATTAATTTCAAAGTGAGATCACAATTTTTTTGTTTGCTGTATATAATAATGTCATCGCTAGCGTTCGACCAGCGAGTTATCATTTAAAAAATAAATCATAAATAAATGCACGTGCTGCACTGAGCACGTCCTCCTACTTTTCAACTTTTAATATTTGACGTGTCAAAAGATCCATTTAAGTGACTTTTTTGAAATTTGATATTATTTAAAAGTGGATTAATATTAATCCACCCGACCACTGTAGGGTTAGCTTTTAGGTTTTGCGGATCGATATCGATATTGTTTTTTATTACTCATTGAAGAAGCATCAAAATATAATTAATTTAATTAGTCAACTAAAGAAGAATATTATTGTGTAGAGTCTGTTACCTAGTATTATAATAAAATAATAAATGAGCAATTTCTATCCTTAGATAAAATAAATTCAACAAAAAAGATCGGACTCGATATGTCTATATTAAAACTTCCTTTAATTATTATATTATTTAAAATATATTCAATTATTTTTAAGTTATTATTAAATAAATGATATATTCGTGCATCATATTGAAACTAATTAATCTGTTTGAATGCAATTAGGCATGTTTGTTGCTTATTATACACTGGGTTAAGCATTAGGATAAGTTTTATCCCGAAAAACTATAGTACAGACACAATTTCGTATTTCTAATATTAGTATGGATTATCATAATAAGAGCCGTGGTATCTCAGATGGTTAGCGCTCGCTGTAAATTTCACGGTACACGAGCGAACCGGGTTCAATCCCCGCCGGCACCAATGAAATTGTTAATTGCAATTTTAAGTGCTGATTTAGCACGTGCTCGGCGGTGAAGGAAAACATCGTGAGGAAACCTGCATGTCTGAGAAATAAGAAAAAAAAATGTTTCGAAGACATGTGAAGTTGCCAACACGCATTGGGGCAGCGCGGCGGACATTTCCTTGCCCTAAAACCCCCTCAGAAATGAGGGGAGGCCTGTGCCCAGCAGTGGGACGTATATAGGCTGTAACTTTATCATAATTCTTTTACTTTTACAGATTTCCAAAAGACCCTCTCTTCAAAATGAGGTAGGCACAATTGTGCAATCGAAAAAGGGGTTGGAAACCTACCCGCACAAGTACTATCTGTTCAATGCACTTTGATTCATCCCAATTTCAATGTTTGAATTTAATAAGCACAAGTGCTACCATTTTTCGTCACCTATGAAGAAGAGAAGGGTTAGACCACGAAATATTAATTTAGACGAATTTAATATTGGTGTGGTTCGAAGAACTATCCAAAACTATCATACAGAACATCATCAATTTCCAACATTATCACGACTGAATAATGTTTTGAAAGACCGTATACAATTTAATAGATTTATAACAACTCTAAAAAGATTGTTACATAAACTTGGTTATAAATGGAGAAGAACTGAGAATAATAGGAAGGTGCTAACCGAAAGACATGATATTCAAATGTTAAGATTAATATATTTAAAACAGGCAAAGTCTTTTCGTAATCAAGGTAGACCTATAGTGTACACAGATGAATCATATATTCATACCAACCACGTGGAAAAAAAAATCTTGGGCCGAAAAGGATTCTAAAGAACAAATGAAACAAAATTTAACAAAAGGAGTGCGCATAATTATGGTTCATGCCGGAAGTGCAGAAGGTTTTGTATCAAATGCGTTGTTGACATACAGAGCAGAGATCAAATCCGGAGACTACCATGACAACATGAACACAGAAAATACCCTAAAGTGGCTAAAGGAGAAACTAATACCAAATCTCCCAAATGATGCCGTGGTAGACTTGGATAATGCAGCCTATCATAACTCCACTTCGGAAAAAATACCAACATCTAACTGCAATAAATTAGACATGCAGACTTGGCTGAATGCAAAAAATATCCATTTCGAACAAGCTTCAAAAAACCTGAACTTTATGAACTAATACTAAAAAACAAAGAAAACTTCCGCAAGTACAAAGTTGACGATTTATTAAAAGATCATGGTTTCACGGTGCTTCGGCTGCCTCCTTACCATCCAGATTTAAACCCTATAGAAAACATTTGGGGTATTTTAAAAAACGACGTTGCTAGCCGCAATATCAATCAAAATTATACTTCAATTATGCCCATTTTAAATGAAGCCTTTGCTCGAGTAAATAAAGATGTCTGGTTCAATACGCGTCAGCACGTGGAAAAAATAGAAGACGAGTACATGAGACACTGTGATCTTGATTTCAGTTTTGTTATAAATGTCGCTGATACGTCGGACTCTGAATCAGACATTTCTGAAACGATTTCGTGAGTGAAGATTTGAAATATTGTGATTTCTCAATAAAATTCAATAAAAAAAATTCACGTTTTTTATTTATGTTTATAATTGCCCCCTAATATAAAAATGGTAATATTATCGTATATTAACTAATAATCACATAATATACCCACACCTAAAATCATCAAAAAATATAAAATTCAAGTGGAGCATCTTTCCCTTCGACCGTAATGCTCTCTTCTGATTGGTCTATTCATTGTAGTGTGCGCGTGCACTCATAGGTAATCAGTGTATCGATAATACTCAACATTAGCGGAAGCTTGCCCACTTATACTGTAAACGATTAGGAAAAATAGTGGGGCGCGTCTTCGTGAATGGCACTATCTATAGCATCGCAATTAATTCGTCTGTCTTACACTCGCAACTTTTTCTATGTTGATGTATTTAATCTATAAGTGTGCGTAAAATGTAACAGTGTTGGAGATTTAGATTTGTGTGTGCCATAATGACACAAAATTTTATTGAGTAGGTGTGCAGTACTGTCTATGTAGTGTTTCCTCACCCCGCACCTTTGTTCGTAGCTTTAGGCGCATTACTCGTCCTTTGGTTAAATGGTCTAAGCACAAACATGATGCACCCTATTGACTGATGAACAAGATTGACTACATCCAACTAATAATAAAAATACTATCAAATACAATCTGTAAAAAAATTGTCCAATCTGTGAGATTGCTTTTAGGTATCGTGATTATTCTGTTTGTGTAATCCTTATCAGAGAATAAATAGAAGTAATTATCATGCAAAACATAAAAAATATATTAAATGGGGAAATGACTTTACCTCTGTTAACCCCGGGCTTCACTTATCAGTTTATCGTTTGTTGCAAGTAGATGAATTATTCATGTAAATAATGTACTTGCTGGTGAACACAGTGAATCCAGTTAAAACCTTAAGATGTTCATCTCTTTGCCCTTCAGGTCGACGTTGCGTCGGAAGCGTGTGATTGCATTGCATACGATAAGTTTGTTTCTAATACATTGTTTTTCACACAAAATCAAGAGTCCAGACGTCATAATGCGGTGCATACGTTGCGTACGTGGGACCAGTCTGTCTCTCCTCTTAAGATACATATTATGCTTACTTATTCTGAGACATTAAGAAAACGTAAACAATGTATGCTTTTTTATTTTATCTAATGTATTTGTTACACATATTATATATAAATATTAGCTTTCCGCACTCCTTCTCCATATTAAACTTTAACTATGCCAAATTTCACACTCCTCCATTAGAGAAATATGCTTAAAAAGAGGTACTAAGTTTTCTCTTATAACCATCAATATATGGATAACACTTGTTAGCTAACAAAATAACCCTAAACATCCGAAAACAATAAATAAAAATAAAAGAAAATCCGGAACATTATTAAATTTTCGAAATTTTAATTTTTTTAACGTATTTTTGGACCATGGTGTATGTATCAGGTTCGTACGTATGTACGTATGGACTTGCTGTAGTTTATGGGGTTGGGGAAATCAAGACATTTATTTCATAAATTAAATGAAAATTGAAAAAGTGTATAACTTTAATATTTATTTTCAAAAAATGCTATAATATTCAATTCGGCGAGGCTGCCTATTAAGTACGTTTTAGTCATTGAACATAAGAATATGACAACAAAGTATGTTTTCCGTTTACATATTCAGTTGGAAAACCTTAATTTGTAAAGCACCAAAAATTAGTACAAGGAAACAGATGGAAATTAATAAGGCACTAAAAAGTGTAAAGCAGAACTTCTTTCTATCAAAGAGTACAGTGTTATTTATAACCTACATCTTTCAATATTTCAAATAAAAATGATCGATGATTTAAATACAGTTCCTAATTGTCATACAAGTTAATATCATTTAATTCATTCGACAAGACCAATATCACAATAAGAAATCACAAACTGTAACTTCTAATCCTTTCAATGATAAATTACATTTATATCGTCCAAGAAAAAAAAACTGTTCATTTCGTTTTCACTTTCCGTTTCAATCGCATTATCCAGTCTTATATAAAAGGAATTATTAACAATATTTTTACAATGGTCATGATTATAAGTTACGGATATGCGGGTGGCATATTAAAACCCATATATTTTTACATATTACATTATGATATATCTATGTTATCCTTATTTTACACACTAATTGTGTAAACATAATTATTATCTTAATTAAAATAGATATTTGTACTGTGCTAAATAAAATGCTCGACAAACGAAAATTATGCTTATTAATATACATATTATCTAACTTAGAAATAAATAGAGATGTCAACAGACTGTAAAGCGTAAGTTTTCATAGTACCTGAGAAGTTTTAAAAAATACATTTCTATTTTGTTACATTTTGTAGTGTCAATCAGTAGTCTTACAAGATAAGTCCAAAAACTTAGGAATTATACTAATTATCAACTTAATAAAAATTTGTGACTGGTACTTTTTATATAAAAAGGAAATAACAGCCGACGAGGCCAGTGCCAAGCTGTGGGACGTATACAGACTTTTTACTTCTAGGAGGGTTTTTGGAGCATAGAAGTCCGTGTGCTTAATATTTGAATTTTTCAAAAATGCTGGTTTCTTCACAATGTTTTACTTTTCCTCATTATCAAGCTCAACATTTAAAATCGCAACGGATAGAAATTGATACGCCTGCGTGTTAAGAAATTTTAAAAGAGTGCCAGTTATTTATCCGCTGCACTATCATGGGTTTAAATTTTTAACGATTTTTGGTTGGTGAAAGTTGGTTAAATATATTTTTTAAATTTAAAACAAAAAAGAAATATAAAAAAAATCTAAATCAAAATACGTAAAAAAATAATTATGCGCACACTTAGTTAACCAACACACTTACTAAATAACCTAGTTTTCTTTTTTTAATAACGTTAATGGATCTACGTAAAGTTCACATAGAAAACATACTATATATAACCCTTAACCGACGAGCGTGTATGCGTAGATATATGGATGTAAAGGAGGCGAGAGAAGTGTGTCAGGATCGTGCGAAATGGAAGTCCGTAGTCTCTGCCTACCCCTCTGGGTGACAGGCGTGAGTGTTTATGTATGTATTTATGTATATAACGAAAAAACATATGTACGTACAGAATAGCAAACCTTTAAAAATAAATGATAAAATAAAAGCTACATAAGTACCACAGGTAGTTTTCAAGTCAATAGATAATTGTTAATTTTGTCAATTAATTATTCAAGTTATATTGACCACTGAATATAAAAAACAAGAGGAAGCAAAAATGGGTGGGGCAGGCCTGTCACAATTAGAGATAACATTGGAGTGTAAAAACGAAAACAAAAAGAAAAATATTTCGAATGGAGGTGTTTCGTACCAAAGGCACCTGTATTTTGTTCTTTTTTACATAGAAACGTGAATAAATATCGACAAAATATCAATTGCCTTTCTTGCGAATGTGTGTTTGCCGACAGTGGTTCTGGTACAAATTATGCGTTTTGCTACTTCCTTTTGTTTTTTATATTCCTTGATATTTACTACGATAAAATAATTAAACAGTGAGCCTCAAAATAGTATCTTTACTATAATCTCAATAAACAATTAATGGATCAAAATAAAGTTAAAGTTTATGATAAATGCCTAACTAATACTGTCATTATTATATTTACGGTATATTAAAATATCATTACAGTCAATATTGTAAAATATTGACAAGAAAATCACATTTACCCAGTTTTCATTTTTAAAAGGCATCGTCAGTCTCTTATCGTTTATTATCATACGCAACCATATTCATACCAAATGGCAGATTCCTTCGAGTTTTCCGGTTTTTCATTTCGATTTATTCCCCTTTTGTCTTGACGTTCTTCCTGTTCTTGTAAATTTTCTTCAACGGTCGAACGCGCTAAATCAGGTGGAGTGTGGTGATGTTCGTTGGTTGATCTATCATTGTTGCTTTGACATGCACTGTCCCCAATCACAGTTGATATCCTATTATAGATTAAATATGTAGGATTCTCTTTAATGGGAGTGCTCTGAGGTTTTGCATTAAGGGTCACATCTGGGTTGTCGTCTGTCAAGTATACGGTGCGACGCGAACCAGCCGTTCCGAATACCGGTGACGGTGTAGAAGCTAAAAATAAATAGCAGTTTAATTATCAGTATAATATTTCTACCAATCATAGATGTACATACATATACAGTATAATATATATTTTTTTCCGAACCAATGGTAAAAGTAAAAAATGACTTTCAATAAGTATTACTTGTAATCTATATTGAATAAAAATGATTCTATTTTATTATATTCTAATGGAGATTTTTTTCATTTCTTAATTTTTTTTGATACAAATTTTTTGTTTGTACAATAACGCATAGCGTCACTAAAAACTACAAACCCAGTTTGTTTTAATTATCTAAGAATTGAAATTCAAAAGTTCACAGATGTCACAGACAAAATTGTAAATCTTGCCCATATATCGTTTATAAATGTACTCACGCCATTTGCAATTTACCACAGAGCGAATTGTAATATACATTTCACAATATACTTTGTCTATTTCTTTTTTTTATAGAATAAGGGTGACAAACGAGCACACAGTCCACCTGATGGTAAGTGGTTGCTGTGGCCCATAGACATCTACATCCATCTTCGTTTGCGAATTTAAATGCAGATGCGTTGTCAGCCGTGAGGACTAAGATAGAATGCCTCTTTTCCAGTAAAAAGGGTCTCCGGTTCTCTACACTCACCATACGAAACACAGCAGCTTTAAGTTGCTATTTTACGCTGGTATTCTGTGAGAGCGTGGTCGAGCCGACCTATTCGTGCTACAACTATACTATTAATATAGCTGCAATATGGCTCTACCACGTAAAATTATATATATATATATATATATAATTTTACGTGGTAGAGAATATTTGCATATTTCCGAAAGAAAAAATTACATACGCCTTTTAGAAAGTTAGTGGCAATTGTTTTAATTAATTTTATATTTCTACTATCACTAACAGTTAAAATAACAACACCAGCTAGAAGTGATTGCTTATGAAAATAATTTCGATATTAATAGTGTTTACGTTCTTTAATGAAGATTTTTGACAAGTAACAAACGATTTTAACCCTTTCCCTGTCCCATGAATCATATATGAACATTTGATTGTTTAACTATTGTGTCTATTTCGCGGACAGGGAAACTGTTAACTCACGTATGCCGCGCCTGCCGGTGTGCACTGACCATGTCATTACATACAAGACCTCACGCTGCAGACCAAATTCGACACTTCGCCATACGTGATGAACAGCACAAAAAGCAGAGATCTCAAAGTGCAAAACCTCGATGTATTCATGAAACGTCTCACGAGCTTGTACGCACAGATACATCAAAATATAAACACCTAATCAACATCGCACTGTTATACGGAAGACCTCAGACTTATCCGCGCGCGAGGAGCCGTGCGCACGTAAATACGTATCGCTCCGTATGTGTATAATTATTTACGTTATAAAAAGTGCAAATTTCCTTTTAAAATCTATATCCACCAACTCGTCTACAAATTTGAAGAGACTGTGTTATATTTTCAGAAGATACTTTGAGTAAATAAGTGATTTAAAAACAGTGCAAAGGTGATAAAGAACCAAAATAAACTGTCGTTTTACTGTGTCGTGTTAACGTGTGACTCATCGATTGCTCGAGTGCGAACATTATTGCCTTATATGGTCAAGAAATTACTCCGACAATCTGTAATGCACCAAGCTGTATGCATTTTTCACCCTATGTGCTAGTAGCAAGTGTAGCCTAGCGGTCATGGTAACGAACTTGGAAGACGCACCTATCTAGTGGCATCGGGAGTTCGTATCTCGCATAACGAATTATATATACTTTTGTATATTTTTGTTTATTTTTTGTATTTTTTTTTCTGTACATCTTTTAACCAATTTTGCAAAATGACTGGAAAATGTGGAAAGTGCTCAAAGCAACTTCCAAGAAAGCAATTTTTAATATGTACCTCATGCAATACCAGTTACGATATCGATTGTGCAGGAGCTGAAAAGATATTTTTCCTTATGAATGACGAACATAAAAGGCGCTGGAAATGCCTTTCTTGTTGTACCACAAAACCACATTCCTCAAGTTCTGGAATAGCTGCATCCACTCCATATGGTGAGCATGTCACTATTAGAAATAAGTGCGTTATAAATATCTCAACGTCAAACTCATTTGAATCATTGGCTGATAATTCCTTGGAAGATGAGGATGATGAAGACAATTTTGATACAGGACTTAGTAGAAGCTGTCCAGAGTTATCAACTATTACGGCATATGATTTGGAAGAATTAAAACAGAAGATATTGAATCTACAATCGAGATTGGTTATAGCGGAAAGGGAAATAGAAAACCTACTTCAACAAAATACCAACTTAACAGATAAAATTGCTGCAAGAGATGCCAAAATTAACCAATTAAAACAAATATGTAGCTCGAGTATTAAACAACGCAAGAAACGGAAGGAAATCTATGAATCAAGATCATCATCGGTAGTAAATCAAAGCTTTGAAGGACTTAATGTAGGGAACTCCGAAAACAAGGAAAAACTTGCGGAAACAAACCAAACAAAGAAGAGAAACATCTTTATTCTAGGAGACCAGCAAATACGCGGTTTGGCGATCAAAATACTTGAATATCGCTATGGAAAATATAAAGACGTATATAACATTACCAGCATAATTAAATCTCAAGCACAAAGTAGGGACATTATGTCGAAGTTCAATGTAATTCCTGAGAATATTAATGAAGACGATGTAATAATTTTATCTGTAGGCTCTAATGATAGTGATCCATATCTTTATATAGTAATGTATGCAATTTTCTAGTTAAATACAAGAACTGTAAGTGTCTCCTAATAAATGTAAAGACAAATCGAAATCTAAACGTAAAAAAACTAAATAATAATCTTCATATGTTGAGTAGAAAATATAACAACTGTACATTTATTGACATGAACACATATAAACATAATAATTTTAAAACACATTTACAAAAGCTGACATTCAAAATAAATATCGAAATTGATTACATAAAATATAAGAATGAATTCATTAATTTTAAAAAAGGAATTAAGACACATTCTAAAAATGAAAATGCAACAATCCCTTGCCTAATGCTAATCTAAATAATGTACCAAATGAGACACTTCATTTGCATTCTGAGACATCACACAACCAAGAAATAAAAGAAACAAACGACCCCCAAATAACGAAGAATTTTTTCGTTCATAACAATTTTACAATAATGCATCAAAATATTGCCGGACTTCTTAATAAATCAGATTACTTAAAAGCAGCACTGGAAGAATTCAAGGTTAATAAGTTAGACATACATGTGTTATGCTTGAGTGAAACGTTTATTCAAAGCGGCGACGAAGTAAATCTTAAAATACCGAATTACAAATTAGCTGCTTACTATTCACGAAATTGCGAAAAAAGGGGTGGTTCATTCATCTTGGTCAAAAGCCACTTTGACTCAAGAATACTCAACATTTGCAGAGAATTATCACTATCTAAGAGTTTTGAGTGCTGCGGTGCAGAAATACCTATGTACAAATTGGTAGTTGTTAACATTTATCGGACACCGGACTCTGACGTAAATCTGTTCTTTATCAAACTCCAAGAACTTTTGCATAACTTACTTAAAAGTAAACCCAAACATAAAATAGTTCTGACTGGCGATTGGAATATAGACATATTAAAACCAACTCGACAAAAACAAACAAAACTCTTAAATGATATTCTAAAAAACTTTAACTTAAAATGTACATAAATACTGCAACTCGTGGAAAGGCATGTCTGGACCAGATCGCCAGTAACGTGTATAGGGCCAAATCAGGCACACATCTTGTTTGCCTATCTGACCATGAAACAGCCCAAACTATATCATTTAAAATGAAGTTGATTAAAAAGGAGTATACTATACAGACAATTGACTATAGTGAAGAAAACTTGATCAAGTTTAATAACTGTATGTCTGCCCTATCTTTTTCAGAAGTATATAATAATAAAAATGCTAATGAAGCTTTCAACGAATTGCATAACGTGATTGATCTATTTAATAAACTCTGTTTTCCAATAAAGCTTGTTAAGATCTGTAATAAATTCAGATACCAGAAATGGCTTAGTAAAGGCATTAGACTTGCGTGCAAAAATAAGCGGCGTCTATATATCCAATATACAAGAAGCAATAAAATTTTTAGATTATCTAAAAAATACGCATACAAAAAATACGATAAAATACTCAAAAAGTGCATTTATAGCGCTCAAAAATTACAAAATCAAAGAGTTATAAATAATGCTTCTAATAAATGTAAAGCGACATGGAATATTATCAATGATAATTTAATTAATGATAAAGAATATAATGATATTGACATGATAAGTATAAATGACATAAAATATAGTAATCCTAATGTAATATGTGAATTGTTTAATAACTATTTTATAGACATGACGAACATAGAACAGGTTAATTTAAATACTGATAAAATTAACATTCCATTCAATAAAAATTCAATATTCCTAACCCCAACCAATGAAATGGAAATAGCTACTATTATTTTATCGCTTAAAAACAGCAATGCAGTTGGACATGATGGCATAAACACACGTGTACTAAAGGCATGTGCGAGGGATCTAAGCCGACCTCTTACCCATGTAATTAATTTGTCAATGGAACAGGGATCATTCCCCGATATCCTTAAGTTATGTATTGTTAAGCCAATATACAAGAAGGGCGATAAATGTGATATGAATAACTATAGACCGATAACTCTTATTCCAATACTATCTAAAATCTATGAAAAAGTCATCTTCAAGCGCATTGATAGCTTTATTACATCAAATAATATACTGACAGAAGAACAGTACGGTTTTCGCAAAGGTCACTCTACTACGTTGGCTTGCTACAATCTGGTACATTATGTCACAGAATGTATTAATCAAAAGATACCACTTATTGCTTTATTTCTAGACATGACCAAAGCTTTTGACTTTGTTCCACATAAAAGATTACTAGATAAACTATATCGATATGGTATTAGAGGTAACGCTTATGACTGGTTGGAAAGTTATCTGTATAATAGACAGCAATGTATTGAGATAGCAACAGTCGTTGAATCCAGAAAGTGTACTTTCCGGTCAAAATATCGTGTCAACCCATGTGGAGTTCCACAGGGCAGTATCTTGGGGCCCCTGTTGTTTTTGATATTTATTAACGACTTACCAAATGCAACTCAACATAAATGTTACATGTTCGCAGACGACACCACAGTGGTAATAAAATGTGACGAAATAGAAAAATCCAATGTCATTATTATCGAGACTTTACACAACCTAATCAATTGGCTACATTCAAACAATCTCAAAATAAACATACAAAAAACAAAGGGCATCCAGTTTACTACTTACAGAGCAAGGCCAATCAATGGATGTGCTAGTCGATTATTGCGGTAATACTGTTGAAATTGTTAATGAAGCTAAATTTCTTGGATTTACTTTAGATAAACACTGTGACTGGAAAGCACATATAGACAATCTATGTACGAAAATAAATAAATTTGTATACGCGCTACGACGACTCAGTAATGTATCATCCATTGAAACTGCTCTATCGGCCTATCATGGCTATGTGTCATCACTATTAAGTTACGGAATTATATTGTGGGGAGGTTCAGCGGATGTAAACCGGGCTTTCATAGCCCAAAAAAAATGTATTAGGGCTATTTAGAGTACATTTTCTTGAAAGCTGTAAACCCTTTTCAAGAAACTTGGAATCCTACCGCTACCGTGCCTGTATATAAAACAAATGTGTATTTTGTACGACAACATTCTCATTATTTTGTCACTAGAGAGCAAAACAAAATAAACCTACCAGACATCGAGAAAGGATCATGCAACCTAGAATAAGACTTCAACTATACAGACGAAGCTGTTATTGTATGGCTATTAAAATTTATAATAAGCTTCATCCAAGTTTCAAAGCTCTGCCATTACCATTGTTTAAAAGAAAGTTACATTCCTGGCTTTTCACTAGGTGCTTTTATTCAGTCCAGGAATACTTAGATGACCAAGAGGTTTTTGAATTTTAATTTTGTTTGTAGCTTTTCTGTGTTTACTTTATTTTATTGAATTTTATGACTTGAATAATTTGACATAAAATATTATACAATTTATAAATGATGACATGTAATGTTCTGTCTGTGAGTCTATTAACTTATTTTTAGCTCTAAGTAGACTAAAATGTAACTACTTTTAAATTTGAATGACAATTATAAGTCAAACATGAGGACATACCACTATGTTAACATCTTTGCACTACCATGTTTAAAGCAAATAAATTTCTGATTCTGATTCTGATTCAGAGAAAGGCGCTGATCTTAGATAAAGCAGCCGAAGGACTCAGGAATTAAATCCGAAACTAAAGAAGACCCAAGACGACCCCGCCTCAGGCAAACTAGCTGGTTCTCGAACGGCTGGCTAGATCACGCGGGAAGCGTGAAGACTACACGAACGGCAGCTATAGGAAGTGAATGTACAAGCTTAGATCATGCCATATTACAATGGTACAACCAAAAGCGACCCCAAACTCCTATAGTTTTAATACTGTAAACTCTTTATAGTATGCCATAACTTGATCAGTTCTCCACTTTCAGTTAAATTCAATTATTATTATATAATATTCATTAAAAAATATCGTCATTTACTGCTGTTCTTATACAATTGCCATAGGAAAAAATACATTTTATCAGTACAACAAAGTATAACATAAGTGGTCTACTTACTACAATAATGATACGGGCAATAATACGGGCTCATATTTTTGTGAATAATGAGAGGATTGATTAATGGTTAGGATGAGACATTCTTTATAGTTTTTTTTTCTCTCCAAATTACATGTTATGACAATTTAAGATTTTCTTCATACTGCCCTTTTTGCACTACTCTTTAGGGTGTAAATAGGATTTTCATTTAAATATTATTTGTTACTACAACTTTTACAAAATTAACTGTAACGCTAATAACACAAAATCCTGCTATATTTTTCGATTGCTTTGCTTATTTGTTAACTACCCATTTATATGAAATATACAAACCTGCTGGTAAGCTAGTATCTCCATCCAAACCATGATAACTATTTCTATGTGCAGTAGGTACTGCCTTATGTGGCCTCCTTCGTAGGGAAGCTCTTATAAGAGCATCATCACCGCCTCCGCTGTGCGTTGATGCAGTAGAAAGCCGTCTTGCAAAATTTCCTTCGCCTCCAACCAATCTGCTTGGATCAAGACTGGAAAAATCCATATTTTCAGATTTTTTCATTATATCATCATATCTTCTGTTGTAGCTGGAGTCTGAACTATGCCTTGGTGAATCTACACTTTGGTTAGATGATGCTTGATCTTGGTCATTCTTAGAAATTTTGTCGTAATCCTGGCTACCAGGATCAGATTCTCCAGATTCGGAACCAGCTAGAGTTAATTGTGATTTTGATCGATTGCTATCTTCTATTCTTTTATTGTTTCGCGAAGGTACTTTATTAATTAAATCAGTACCAGCTTTTCTTACTCTTTTGACGAATGATGCACCGAAACCACGCCTCTTTGGTGTACAATTATCAAGCTTTTTATAATGTTCCATGATTTTTTCCTCTAATTTTTCTTTCTGACGACATAAAGCATTCACTTTATCTGCAAACATTTTCTCTTCTTCATGATAGTGCTGTTTGTCTTTTAATGAATGAGCTAACAATTCGTGATACTGGGTTAAAAGTTGTGAAACATGATCCATCAATGATCTTCTGTCAGCATCTAAGCTTTTATTCATTTGAATTAACATTTCACAATGTTGATTAGTTTTACTTATTTCTAATTCCATACTTGTAATTATTTCAGTTTTCGTATTTATTTCACCTGACATTTCAGTATTTTTTAATTTCAATTGCGTTACCTCACTTCGCAAGTTTCGATATTCTTCTTGCATATTCCTGTATTCATTTTTCAATCTGTCACTGGCCGTAAAAAGATTTCTGAAGTCTTCTTTTAATTTTGAATGTTCAGCTCTTAAGTTGGCTAAATTACGTGACTCGATTTTTATATTTTCCTTCTCGGTTTCAAATTCGCATATTTTCTTTTCGTAACTGCTTAGTTTCTCTCGTAATTCCCGATTTTCTGTCTTCAAGTCTCTCACAGCTATCTTCACTGGCTCTTTTTCACTGAGTAACATTTCATATTCTGTATTCAATTGTTCATGTAGTGTCTGCAATGCAACTTGGTCTCTCAAGAGATTATCTTGTTTATCTTTTAATACTTCAAGCTGTTTAATGATTTCTTCTTTTTCTGCTGCTAGCTGACTGTTTGCAAGTTGTAAAGTCATTTGCTGCGAAATTAATGACCCATTTTGTGAATTCAATGTGGCAACATTAACTTGTAATTTCGCATTCTCAGCTTGACAATGTTCTAGAGTCACTTGTAGGGCTGCTAAGTCGGCTGTTAATTGTTCTATTTGCGGATTAATAATGCTGTCTTCTATGTTTTGACTTTTTTCATGATTACAGTCACAAGGTACTAATTTAGTCAAATTCGCTTTAGCGGCGATATCAGATATTAAACTTTCATGATCTGTGTTCGTAATTATTTTCTCTAGTAATTCATCTACATTAAACTCTTTACATATCACTTCTGAAGCGTTGATACCTAGTTTTTCAAAGCAATTTCTCAATTTGTCACAATTTACCTTTTCCAATATTAAATCTTTTTGAAGGGTTTGAATAGTTTCCGAATCTACTTTCTTATGTGATTTTAGCTCTTGTGTTTTTTGCTCCAAGTCTTGTAGTCTGGTCACCATAGACTGACTTATATCCAATTCTTTTTTTATTCTTTCAATTTCTTTGTTTTTTAATTCTATATCAGTAGTTATTTTATCAATTGTAACATCTTTTTCCTCTACAGTTTCTCTTAACTTGTTTACCTCTCTTTGAAGGTTGTGGGCTTCCTTTTCACTGTATGTTAATTTTGTCTTAAGTTCTTCTGTTTCGATAATAAGCCGCATTGCTTTATCAGCTTCAGGTTTAACGATGCTTAGTTCCTTCGTTCTAGCGTCTAAAGATTTTTCTAAATCATCAGCCCTTCTTTGTATAGAATCGCATAGCATTTGAATTCTCTGTTTATCTTTTGTAAGTGATTCTAAATGTTTTTCAAAGTCCTGTAGTTTATTTTTTTCGGATTCTCTATCTATTGATTGCCTATCTATAAATGCTTTTTTGCTGTCTAGCGAATCTTGCAATTTTCTATTTTCTTCCAAAGCATTCTTAAACACTTCTTCCAATTCTGAATTTTGTTGCATAAGCCTGTTACAATTTTCTTGCAGCTGCTCGCATTTTAATGTTAACCTTTTTTTCTCTTTTTCTAATTCCAAAACTTTGTCACTGCTTTCAAGTAAAGATTGTTCTCTTAAGTTGTCGATAGTTGAAAGAAGGCGCTTATTTTCTAATTCCAGTTTTAAAGCTCTAGCTTGTGCATTACTTGTCAGTTGCTCAGATAGGCTGTTTTCACCAGACTCTATTGTGCTTTCGCATTCATTATCCGTATCTAGATTACTATTATTACTTTCGCTTAGCATGGATCTAGTTATGTATTGCAAATGGTTATTTTCTTCTATTAACTCTTGAATTCTCTGTTGTTCTGCATCTCTTTCCTTAAACAATTACAATTTTTAATCAATGACAAAAAATTTAATACATCAAGTATTTAATTTAACCTTTACATATGTATTTTTTTAAGCGTGATACTTATTTCCTTCTATTTAATATTCCTTTTAACGGTATATTACGGCCGCTATTTAACTGCACCGCTTTTCTAAGGACCTAGTTTAATAAAAATTCTTAACCTCATTATGCCCTGTAGATGTTGTAAGAGTCGACATTGTCTCCCATATGCCAAATGATAAATACCCAGAGCAGGAACAGGAAGCAGCGTCAAACTCTTATACGTTTAGTCGTTAATGTGTTTTCTTTGATGAACGCGTCTGTCACGTTTTAGGCACTATTTTTTATATCCAATCACCCCCACAATACATTAAAAATCAAATATTCTGAATCTTCATAAAATAAAATAAAAAACATTCAAAAATTCCGTAAGACTGGTCATTGACCCCGTCTCTGACACTTATCCTAATAAAATTTAACAATTACCAAAGCAATATCGTTCGCTTCCCTTTTCAGCTTGATCATCGCCGCTTCCAATGTTAGACACTGTTCAGCCCTTTTCCGCGCACGTTGCAATTGCTCTTCCAACACATCCCGAGAGTCCATGAGCGCCTTGTTATCTTCACGTAATTCCGCTACCCGGGTTTTGTAATACTCTGCATCAGCGAGCCGATCACGGTACCTTTGTATTTCTTGCTCCAGTCTAAAATCAAGTGGGATTATAGTCAAGTACTGACATAATATAAATAAAAAATAAGTCAAGTGCAATTTATAGTCGTACAATTAGTGTTCTGTTCACCGCCGCCAATGAAATTGTTAATTGCAATTTAAGTGCTGATTTACCACGGGCTCGGCGGTAAAAAAAAAACATCGTGAGGAAACCTACATGTCTGACAAATAAAATATTTTGAGGAAGTGTAAGTAAAGTCCGCCAACACAAATTGGGGCAGCGCTACGGACATTTTCTTGCCTTAAAACCCATTTAGAATGAGCAGTAACGCATATATAAGCTGTAACTTTACTATTTACTTTACTTTAAAAACAATTGATCGCGTCACTTGACAAAGTTCTATTCTGATAACATTGACTCATTCCACACTTTTTTCAATGTAAAGTAAGATTTGGCAGTGAACAGAAACCAATTACAAAGCGTCTTTTTACGTAACTTATTTTATAAAATACATATAAAATAATGCAATTCTAATAATTTCCCTTCTAGGTGTGAAATAAACTACTGTGACAGCCATAGATACACCACTGAGGTAATTTTATTCTTTATTTAACACTATAGAACATTTACACTGTTACAGTTTTACAATCTGCCAAACTGCTCAGCAGTTTGTTGGCTAATTTTGTTCCGGAACACTCAATATATTTACAGTCCACCAGATGATATTATGTGATCCCTGAAGCCCATCATGTTGGAAATTAAACAAAGAAGACTAAAGGTGCATTCTCATTCTGAGGACTAAGACGGAAGACAGTCTATATTTACACTGGCTTTCTATATACATCAAGCAGGAAACAATAGTAGGTGCACTGGTGCAATGATGAAATACACAGGCGGTGTCAGTTATTCATGTTCTTCTCCGGATATCCTCGTTACGGATTTTATCCCGCAGAGAAATTCCGAGCATAGTCTTTTCCATCGTGAGCTTGATCACATTATAGTTCGGCCGTTCAGAGAATGCGTTCCTGACACCTATCAGTTAGTCACGACTAGTGATGGGCACAACATAACACTGAGTTCGTTACCGTTCCTCCAAAATGAACCGCCGCGTTATTTTTAAGATTATTTTCGTTTTAAATTGGCGGAATCATTTAAAATTTATATTTTAGTAATTTAAGTGGAAACCAAAAAAAGGTAATATTAATATAATAAAATTGTTTTATTTATTCTTTGTTACAAAGTTACAATCTGTATTTCTATGCAATAAAGTACATTGAATTGAATGTGCGTACAGAATATTAATCAGACTCCGATTCGCTTGAGGAGGTGGTGTCTTCATCATCATTTTTCATATTATTATCAATAACAGAATCAATCCTGATATCTCGGTCAAAATGTTCCACAATCAGGTTTTTAGTCTTCTCAACAACCTTTGCCCAGTCATCTCTTGTGACTTCCCCGCAGGCTTCTTTTAATAGGGTCATCATCTTTTTCGTGCTGAATGGCGGGGAAGTATTGTGGCGGGCGGCGTAACCTTTTATTTGAGCCCAGATATATCAATCGCGTTATATTGGCAATGATACGGTGGAATTCTTAGAACGCGATGACCGTACTCCAGAGCCAGTTCATCGATTTCGTATCGCACATTTGCCGCTTTATTTTCTTTAACTAATTTAATTAGCTCTGGTTTTAGCATCTGCATATTTGCGTCAATGCCTTTTGCTTGTAACCAAGCCACCATTTCTTCTTTTTTATTAGCTTGGGTAGGTGGTTTCTGTATTTGAACCGAGTGATAGGAGGCATTATCCATGAATATTACAGAAGGCTCTGGTAGGCTGGGCAAAAGCACGTTCTGGAACCACTCTTTAAATGTAGTGGCATTCATTTCCTCGTGGTAGTCATTTGTGGTTTTTGATTGAAATGCCAGTAGTTCTCCACAAAGCCGTATTTTGCAGAACCTGCGTGGCATATTATCAGACGGGCCCCCTTACCCATTGGTACTTTCGACGTCGACGCTTGTGTATCATCCGTCTAAGAACGGGAAACCGTGTGATTGGCGTTTAGCCATGTCTCGTCAATGAACACGACATTATCCCAGTTATCGATATTTTTTGCTTCTCTCAAAAAACTTATCCGTTTTAAAATTATGTCGTATCGTTCTAATAAAATTTTTCTTTTGTCTGTTTTTATACGAAAACCAATATCTTTTAAGATTTTGGTTAAACAGTTTACCCCGCTAAACAGTCCAGCTTCTCTTAACGATGCCAAAAGCTTCTTCCTGTTGAGATATTCATTTCTGGAATAGTAACCATATATATGATTTCCGATTGCATCGGCGTCAAAGGTGACAATATCTGTCACGGGTTTAGTTCTACGTTTCTTCTTCGGAGTACGTAAAATATTATCTTCCGTGCCAGTAGAGCCGAACTTTTCTTTATTAATATTTGTTATCGTTCGTTTGCTAACTCCAAGCGCCTGAGAGACGCGTTCTTGTACTTGTTCGACAGGTAACAGGGTCCGCCATTTTGCCGCTCCGCTCAAAGTAATCTTGCAGCTTGATGATTAACTCACGGGCTCCACTTTTCAATGTTTGTCCACTTTTAGGCATTATTATGCACCAAAAGTAAAAAGAACGCAATACAAAACACAATCGAAGTCCGATTTAGCGCCGATGTTAGTTTGAAAAGCAGAAACAGTCCATTAAACGAAAGCCGGGTAATCAAATAAAAACAGATCGAAAACACTTGAAGAACGTGGTCTATGCGCACGAAACGACAACAGACGACTGTTTTAGCGTCACAAAATGGCGGCCCATAACGCCATTTGGGGTTACCATTTTCAACCTAAATATAAAAATGCTACTTTCTTTCGCGCGTTCGGTTTGGTCGTAGTTTTATTTTTATATTAAATAAAAGTTATCTTATAGTCCATTATTTTCAAATTCTTAAAAAGAAAAACAAAACGTATTATTTTATAAAGTATAACTGTATAAGAACAGATTACGATACTGTTTTTGCCTGTTATTGTTAGCACAGCACTACAAATATAAAGCGCTGACATAACCTTGTAATAGCGCAGTATAGATTTAGAAAAATATTGTTTACCAAGTTATTTGACACTCAGTTTGGCACAAAATTATAACATTCATTGATTATTGATATAATAATGTTGTTTTAATGCTCATCAATTGTTAAAACGGTAAACAACCAGCAAAAATATTTTCATCGTAACTGCAACGCCATTACAAAGTTACGTCGTCAGTTCGTGTCAGGAACGCATTCTCTGAACGGCCGAACTATAATGATTGAGCTTTATCATACGGCCAGTCAGACATCACTAACAACACGAACTGGTTGTACACTTTCGACTTAAGATTTGGAGGAATATCAAACATGAAGATTTGTCGTCGCGGTTTCATGAGTTGACCGTTGGTCAAATCGGACATTTTTTCCTGCGTTCATAATATACATTTGTCAACAATTTCGAACATAGAGTTTCCAACTACTAGCAGTACAGATGTTACGTGGACATTAGACATGATTTTTGTCTTGTCCATGTTTATCTTGAAGACCTATCCGTTGGGAGACATAATTGTGGTCATAGAGCATACTGCTAGTCTTCCAGCGATTCTGCCATAATGCCTATATCGTCGGCAAATCAATGGTAAATAATATATTCGCCATTGATGTTAATACAGTATCCTTTCCAGTCTTTCAATGCAGCGGTGAAGAGTTTCGAGGATATAACGTCACTATGACAATCCTATTGGTCATAATAATTGCCCATACTAGAATTATTTTGTCCGTGCAGTTTGGGTCATAAATCATCGGAGTATTTCGCTCTCTCTCCCACTCACGGGCCTTAGGGGCGAGCATAGTGATGCGCATTATTGTTGTCGATAAGCGTTATCGATAGTGTATTTAGTTTTGTCATTATGTGGGTTAGTGATAAAAATGAAAAAAGAAATAGATAAAACAACGTATTTATTAAAATAAGAATAATAATGATTTAAAATAAATTATTAATTAGGTATCTATGTATTAAAAAAACTATAAGTACAAATGTTTGGAATGTAACAAGTTATATTAAAAATAAATATAAATGGCGTAATATAAATAAAAATAATATAAATATATTAGGCGGGGGTAATAATGGAAAACAAATGACTCATAACATAACAATGTCGCACCACCCTTTGTATACCGCACCGCCGCCGTGTACCTGCTTTTGATGATTCAATTGTTGTTATCGATAATGGCGTTGCGCCCGCGCAACATGCTTACCGCCCTAGCCGAGCTGAGGCCGAGCTATGATTTATGACCCCTACTGCACAGACAAAATAATTTTACTATAATCTTGCATTTCCAACACAGCCAACTTCTACATAATTTGTACTAACTGTCATAGTGGTGTGCTACTAAAAATTTTAGCTATCATTTTGTGCTGTGTAACGTAGGTATAGTTTTAAACATCAGTGCCCATATTCATTGGTAAATGTTTACGACAAGGGACGGTAATTTTAAATCAGTTTATATAATTTGAAAGAACCAGAAGCAATAAAGTCTACATACCTCTCGCAGCGTTCCGCCTTTTCTCTAAGCGCGTCAACCTCATCTCTATACCCTGCCGCCTTTCTCGCCTCATTAAACCATTCTTGACTGTCTGAGCGCAGTTTTGCTAATACTAACTTCGTATGTTCTAATTCCTCGCGGCATTCAGCCAGCTGTTCCGACTTTTCCTCCCTAAAATATGGATATACAATTTTTATATTACTCAAAAAAAAATTACATATTATTATACCTGAGATTATGATCAAGATTTAATACAGGCCTCATATTTGACTTGGCTCTTGGTATCATGGCCAGGTCAGGTAAAGTGGATAAGAAGGTAAGGATTAATTTCATACAAAAAGTATAATATACATACAACTCCTGTCTTTGTTTTCGCAGACGTGCCTTCCAGTCTGCAAGCTCGACGGCCAAATGTTGACTCTCACCGTTATTCTGATTGACGTTCTGCGCCGGAGGATTCTTGCTATTTTTGTTTTCATTCTCACTATCACACAAACCCTCATTAAGAACCAATGTCGCCCAGTTCTGAAGATAATGGTCCCTTTCTTTTGCCAGACGTCTCATGTGATTGAACATTGTCGGCGATTGGAAGAGATCGATTGCATCTGGCGTCAAAACTACAGTCTGCATATCGGTTACCTAAAAAATAATTGCCGCTACTGTAGTGTAACGATTTTGACATTACATATTAGCTAGCGATTTAAATTTCTGGTCAAATACCTAAACTAACAAAGTTAACATAATAAGTGCATGTCGTCTTCAATGATTTTTTTAAACATCATTTACTAAAAAGTTTTCAAGGTTACAAAATCGAAAATTCGGACTGCGGGCTTATTTTTCTACCCAAATATAAGAATTTATTGAAAGAGCATGACCATATTATTATTAATTAAATGACATAAAGACATCCTAAGCAAAAGTTAAATTCTAAATTCCAACCGCTTAATCATAATATTTATTGTTATTCGGAATTTCCAAACACTAATCATAGCAAACAAAGAAATAAAGGCCCTAGCTGAATAAGGGAACAACCGAGTGATTTGAATTAGATATTTTTTTCTATAACTTACAACTAGTACACGTTATTTACGAAATATTTTCAAACAAATCCCAGTGGTTCCGAAGTAAAAAGGTAAAAGTCTAAAAATTAAACATTTTTTATCTCCAAAATTAATTTTTATATTTGAGTGGTTTTCAAAATATGAATCTACTGCTATATTATACATAGAAATAAAAAAAATAAACATGTATCTTTCTATTTATGAAAAAATATCTAAATAGAATTTTCCTACAAAAAAAAAATTTATTTACCGAAAAGCGACCACTCTAATCTTTATTTACAACTTTACAACCCTTACTTATTCACCATGATCAAGAAAATATTGTAAGAAAATATTGAAGCTATTACGAATAACACTGGAAATTACAATAAAATAGACATTGATGTGATTAAGAATAGATAGAAGAGAACGAGCGTAAAATGAACAAAAATGAACTTTAAACTTAATGTATAAGTATATTCGCTTTTATCTCATATTCTGTGTACATACAAATTAAACTTGATCCGTAAAAGTCTAAAATTGGACATGCACCTCTTCCGCTGTAGAGATGATTAATAAATCGTCACACTTGGCAGGTGGATTAAAGATTGCTGTACCAAATGATTTCCACGATTTCCACCACCCACACCACACACAACCGTCTATAAAATTTCCCATAGCCGCCTCTTACTACACCCACGAGACTAAGTGGGTAAAGAGTAATGGATTCTCTTACGCCACCACCATACGACAAGGTTAAGATTGATTTATGATAACTTTTTTTTTTCTGAAGGTTGATTTGTGATAACGTGTTTTAAAAATTTAGATTCAGGGAATAACTTTCAAGAAGAGTACATTTTTATATAGTTATGTAGGAAAAACAACGATATTTTTTTATTACACCATGGTTATATGATGGCTGATATTATGGATGGATGAACCTGCTATTTCTACATAATTTACGCACAGTTACAAAGAAGTAAGTAAAAATGAAGAAGCAAGAAAGAACAGAGAAGAATGATAGAAGACTATCTGATAATTTTCAGGCAAACATAAAAATGTTATGGAAACTCGTCAGAACTACACAGGGGAAAGTCATGAAAGTCGTGAAAATCAGAAATGAAGCAATGAATGCTATGCGAGATGTGAACGAATCATTAAAGATAGAGGAATGAAAGTGAACTCTGGTAAGACGAAAGTGAGATGGTTTTTGAAAGGGAGGCAAGTAAAACTTTATATGAAATAAGAATCGAAATGAAGTTTGTGTAATTAGGATGTTGTATTTGGTAGGGATAGTACATGTGTAAATGTGAAAAGTGTGGTATGCAAAAAGATATTGTGACCAGAATTAAGGAAGGAATGCTTCGGTGGTTTGGACACTTAGAAAGAATGAATAAGAAAAGAATGTCAGAGCGAATTAATGCTGCAGAACTGTGGCAGAGTTGACAAGTGACGTGAGTGAAGTTGAGAAGTAGGAAGTTTATCGACCAAATTGACGATGAAGATGACCCAAGTTAAGAGTACTATTACATAGCGCACACTGTAAGTTCTGCGCTCCTCGTCGCTCATAAATGTTTAATGCACAGTGCTTGTTGTTAAATAAAATAACCATATTTCATTAAAGTGGATTTTTTTTTCAATCATGTACTCTTTAGTAGTATAACCATCAGGAAATAATTTTTGCTGAAAAAAAATTTAAAACTTATTGATAGATAGATAGGTCGTGCATATTTTCTAGGACTTTGTTGTTAAAGCGTATACATTGCCCCATAAAGGAATTACTGACTCTTTGGAGTCAAGTAACTGGTATAACTAGCTTGTCCTTATTAGATTAACGTTTTTTAATAATAGTATCTATTACTAAAAAGCGTTAAACTTTTTTCAGGGAATTTAGAAATAAAATCGTATAACCATTACTCTTTGAAGGCGACACAGGCTTTCAAAAAATAAAAGTTATATGGATATATCATAATTTTTCCAAATCAAGTTTCTCATGTCAAATATTTTTGATAATCAGATAAAACGCTAAATTAATAATCCAATACTGTTCTGTCAAGGACAAGAATTGTCCATGCCCTTTAAAATACATAGTTATTATCATAAACCGTAATTGGACGCGCTAAGCGTAGCGCTAGCGTGTAGACGGCAGTCATAACACGCTAGCATATTCAAATAAGGTCGTACTTATGGTATCGTCACTTCGTTACGGTTGTCAAGTTCGCTATGCGGGCACAAATTATGTATGTGTCACAGACATAACCATAGCTATGTGGGTTTAAAAACGTTTATCTCTTTCGACTACTAAGCGACTCAGAGGTTGGCGGAAATTATTAAAAATAACCTGACCTCAGTAAACAACGTTAATATTTTTTTGTGCAATTATTTGTCTTGCACGGTAAAAAGATTTGGGTCCCGCGCCTACGTCACAGTGACTGAGTGAAACCGGCCACAGTCGAGGGTGTGCCTGTGGTACTACCATATGTCAGAGGTATCACATTGTCAGCTACACCATGAAGCTAGCTTCTATTAGAATGATTTTTTTCCATGTGTGAAGTGTAATATCCTTCTACAAGACACAGAAGTGTACAAACATGATTGTGAATGTGGACTCTTTTATATAGGGCAAACAATCTATTAAAAGATCTATTTATACCCACATAAAAGAACATACAGCTGATGTGAAACATCTACAGTCTGGGAAGTCTGCAGTCTGTGATCTTATCCTAAACGGCCCCCGCCTTGAATCAGATATGATAGACCACATTGGCATAGTTATTCATAATCATCATCATTACAACTCTTCACAAGTCTACTGCTGAACATAGGCCTCCCCCAAAGAATGCCACAAAGCACGGTTCTGAGACACCTGCATCCATCGACTTCTTGCATGTCGTACCAGGTTGTCACTCTATCTAGTGGGAGGCCGCCCCACACTTCGCCTACCTGTATGAAGCTGCCACTCGAGAACCTTGTTCCCCATCGGTTGTCAGTTCTTCGAGATATATGGCCGGCCTATTGCCACTTAAACCCTAAACATAGCCCTTTCCATAGCTCGCTGAGCGACCTTGAGCTTCCTCATACGACCATCAGTGAGAACCACGTCTCAGATCCATAAGTTATCACTGGCAACACGCACTGGTTGTACAATCTTGTTATCAAGTTTTGAGGTATACCTAGACATAGTTATTAATATTTGAATATTCTAAATTTGACATAGTTACAATATGCTACAGGAATACAAAATAGAGTTTATTAGAATTGTATTTATATACAAAATTGCATTAAAGAGTTAGTAAGAATTTATCTTTCAAGCGTAAATTATACATCTGGCAACACCTATCACTATTCACTATATCGGTTATATATCCCGATGTCTCCTTATGAAGGGTAAATTGTCATGGAATCAGAATTGCGCTATTTACTTTTTACTAAATTAAAGTTAATTTAAACAAAATACTGTTGTATTTCATGGTATTTTAATCTACGACATAATGCTAAACAATGGCTCCATTGAATTTTGATTGGCAACATAATAGATGATGATATTGTTTAAGGTTTAAGTAGACTTCAAAATTTCATAAATATAATTCTATTTATGGTACGACGTTCGACAGGATGGCGTAAATTCTGTGGGAACATAGAAACCTGTGAACAAGCAAATCGGATGAGAAAAATCCTAGCTAAACAGAACACATCAGGATCCATCTCTATAAAGAAAACCAACAGCAGCTACTGAACATCTCCGGATGAAACCCAACGCATCCTAATTGAAATGCACTTCCCAGGTTGCTGTGTAACTCAGGGGGTGAATCGGCATGTAGATGCAATGATACCAACAACCGAAGACTGTAGTTTAGCACAGAGATTGGTAACAGTGGATAAAATCCATTGGGCCATTCAGCTTCCTTCCCTATAAGGCGGCAGGACCTGACGGCATTTTCCCAGCACTCCTACAGTGGGGAGGTAAAGGCCTAATAGCCAGACTTGTTGCCATAATGAGAGCATGTCTGGCCTTCAGTTGATGGGATGGAGGGAAGTGAAAGTTAAGTTCATACCCAAATCAGGTAAAAGCGACTACACGAACCCAAAATCGTATAGACCCATTAGCCTTACATCCTTTCTCCTAAAGACGAAGGAGAGATTGTGTGAAGCATACCGCTACACGATAAGCAACACGCCTACAGCTTAGTTAAATCGACAGAATCATACCAACTGGATAGTAAGCATGTTCAGTTCACGAACAATAAAGATTGCTGGTGAATTTCAAGCAGTCCAAATAAGGAGGGGCTGCCCACAGGGTGGGGTTCTTTCACTTCTCCTGTGGAATATGGTCATAAATGAACTAATCAGCAAATTAAATGCCAACCACTTTTATATAATTGGTTATGCAGAAGACCTGACAATACTGGTCTCGGGAAAAACAGCAAGCATGGTGTGCAACCTGGCCCAAGCGGCTATCCGTATAGTGGAGAGTTGGTGCAAAGAATACGACTTAATCGTTAATCCAAATAAAACGGCTAATAATGTTCACACACAAAAATGAATGCTGAATAACTATAACCTGCTGAAGAGACTTGCACAAAACTCCAGCTATCCTCTGAGGTAAAATACTTAGGTCTTACCTTGGACAGTAAACTCAACTGGAATAAGCACATAGAAAACAAAATCAACAAGGTTAGTATAACTGCAGAAAGATGATTGGCAAACGATGGGGTCTGATGCCAAAAATTATACTGTGGCTATACAAAACTGTAATTCGGCCCATGATCACATACGGCGCTCTGGTATAGTGGACCAAAATAAATGCAGCCACCACTATAAAGAAGCCTCAGCATTACCAGAGACTGGCATGTATGGCTGCCACAGGCTGCATAAGGACTACACCAACAGCAGCCTTAGAGGCTATGCTGGAACTAACCCTACTTCATCTACACATACAACAAGAAGCGACTTTAGCTGCCATTAGACTCAAGACCCTAAATCTTTGGAGTAACAGAAGAGTCCCTCAAACAGGTATAATTGATAGAATTTACTCGAAAACTTCTATCTTACAAGCCAAGTACCATAAGATCCCCAAACAATATGTGTTCGATAAGAAATATAAGATACAATTTAATGAAACTAACCAGCCGGAGGGATTAAACCCAAAAGAGCTTAGAGTTTTCATAGATGGTTCTAAAACAAATGAAGGTGTAGGATCTGTAACTTTCTCGGAAGACCTTAATATCCACATATGTACACCACTGGGTACCCACAACACAGTCTTTCAGGCAGAATGTATGGGTATTATCCAAGCGGCCATAGCAGTAGATGCTAGAAAGGTAAAAGACTTATCCATCAAAATACTGACCGACAATATGGCGGTACTACAAGCTCTGATTTGCAATGTGGTGAACTTTTTTTTTATAGGATAAGGGTAACAAACGAGCACACAGTCCACCTGATTGTAAGCGGTAGATGTGGCCCATAGACATCTACATCTATCCTCAATTACGAATCAAAATGCAAATACGTTGTCACCCGTGAGGACTAAGATGGAATGCCTCGTTTCCAGTAAAAAGGGACTCCAGTTCTCTACACTCACCATACAAAACACAGCAGCATTAAGCTGCTATTTTATGCTGGTATTCTGTGAGAATGTGGTCCTTTCCCGGTTGAGCAGACCCATTTGTGCTACAACAATACCAGTATAGATTATTGACTAATATATGAATGCCATCAACAACTAAATGAGGTATGTAAACACAAGAATGTGACTCTGCAATGGATCAAGGGCCACAGTGGATCTAGGGGCAATGATGCAGCAGATGAACTGGCCAGGAGAGGACCAGCTATAGGGCCGGAACCGATCATACTGATATCTTTTGGTAAAATTCGTTCACCGGTACGTAAAAACTTTATTAATCAACATGCTCAGCTTTGAAAAATCTAGTGGTCTGTAGGCAAGCTAGGGAGGCCCGCCAGAAATAAACAGTCGTATAACCATTGTCTTAATGAGATTGAACAAGCCACAGATCAGGATAGCAATAAATGCCATTACAGGACATGGCTCCTTAAACAAACATTAATCTACTATAGGTGTTACAGATAGTCCCCTGTGCAGGGCATGTATGGGGGAGGAGGAAATGGCGGCCCACATGTTGCTGGCATGTTCGGAGGTTGCTACATATAGGGCTAAACATCTCGGCACGCTGGGATCACTCCCCGAAGTTGCTCGCAACATCAAGGGACTGTTGAACTTCTTCGGGAGATTTCATGGCTCGAATAGACGCACGCACTTAGACGTGGAGTTAGTTAGAGTAGTCGTAAACTGAACTAACTAAACAACTGCATAATAGCCCCATCAAAGTACAACCTAGCCAACATTCATGCCACTAGTATGAAGAGGCCGCAGAGAGTTTTGAGGCAGGAAGGAATTCACCACGATAACCCAACTCGAGATGACCAACTTCATATATAAAAATATTTTCCTATATTTTTTTTAACTTCTCGGACATGTAGATTTTTTTGTAAAGTTTTCCTTCACCACCGAGAACGCTAAATTGACACATCAAATTTTTGGACTAACTCAAAAACTGTAATAGGTTTATTCATGAAATTTTGGACTCTAGGTAAACTTCCTAGAGATACAAAATTACTAGTGTGTAGTAATACTGAGTTGGTATTACTTCAGTAAGTTTGAGCCGAAAGTAGCTCAAATTAGTTTATGTAAACACACACACTGCCCGTGCATTACCTTTTCCCAACTTAGCTGATACACTGGCATGTGTCTAGATACCAACAGTGTAGTATAAAAGCGATTGAAAAGCAGAAAATAATTTAGACATAGTAATGTAAGAAGGACCCAATCTAAATTCAGGTCAAAAATGAGTCAGTATACTATGTCAAAACATTCCAAAGGAAATGTTACAACAAGTATCATTGAATGAAAAGCAAAATTACAAAAAAGTTGCAGTAATCATTTAATCTTCACACTCAAGTAGCTCATTGTGGGTTGGATCCTTTTTATATAAATGTCCATATAATAATCAAGCAACCTTCATTAAGATCAAAAATGTTCAACTTGCCTGTTTAATACATTCCACAATGTTGTGCTGTAAGTCCACATCAAGTTCCTTGATCCTTGTAATAAATATCTCCTTATTAGGACACTGAACAGCAGCACCAAGTAGTAATAATATTAGTAGCTTCATGTTTTCCAGGCCATCTCGTGATTCGGGTGATTTTCCTAAACATATGCATTCTGGCACTACCAATAAAGTCATCCCCAACTCTTCATCATAAAGACTTTTAACATTTTTTACTATAGCATCAAAATTCTTCACTCTACCTAATATCAACGCTTGGTCCTCCAAGCCTGTTAGTTTTGTAATATGATAAGATGGTTCTGGGTCTATTTGTAAATATACTTGATGTAGAATATCTCCATTGAAAAGTGCTGCATAGTCTTTGACACTTTCTGGATTTGTGAGACATGACTTCAACTGCAAATATTTATGTATGAGGATTGTCACAAAAACTTTATTACATAAAATATTATTTAAGAGACATCTCCAAGAGTTTATAGTTAACAATTAGTAAAAAAAAGAATCAAAGCTAAAAATAATTTGGCAAATTAGCATTAAATACATTTTTCATAAATAACTAATAATAACATTTCCATTATAAATTACAAATAGTGAAAGTTGCACTTCTGAACTTTTACATTTTATGTCATAGTTAAAAGAGAAGATCTAGTTCTAGATAATCTCATTGTGTTATATTGCATATTAATATGCTAAATCAACTAATAAACAAAAAAACAAATATTTATAGAGCTGTAATTTTTGTAAATATAATTACATAAATTAATTAATATGTTAAGTATGGATAATTTAGATAAATTTGTTAATATTCACGACAAAATCAAATTTGCAAATTAATAAAATATTGTAATTACTTTAAAGTAAACTTATGAAATATATTATAGTTTGTTTTAGCAAATATACAGTTTATTAACATTATTAAAAATGGTACTTTCTAACCATTCACACTTTCAATCACTTGGAACGTCCGGGTTAGATTATCTCACGGTTCATTTTAGTTTATAGGCACTGACTGCGATGTGCACTTACCCATGAAACCAGAGGTCCGTTCAAGAAGTCTTCAATTTCGGCACCCGACGCAGCCATTCTCCCCAAGCGTTATGATGAACAAAACCTACCCCTACGGTCTTGCCCGTAGAACATGACATTGAAACAACTCGAAAAATCAAAACGAGATGAAAATTTATTGATCATCTGCGACAAATTTTAAAGAAGTTATCAATATAAATAGAGCGCAAACACCGTAACACTTGAGCGACTCGATGATTCGATTTGTGTAGTTTTGTATTATGTAGTCGTCTTCTAGTTGACAAGATGACAAACACAGATAATTGATAAATAAAAATTTTTTTTTGGAGTTTATGGCCTGGTATCTAGACCTTTAGGCCAAGTCTTAGGTATTTTTATTCGGTTTATTATAATTTCCCCAAATGTTTATTCATCCTTCCTAGTACACTGCTTCACAATATGTTGATGCGTCACAATGTGCAGCCCTTTGGAGATTTTGACGGCAACTTGAATCAGCAGACAGCTGACAGTTGGCGATGGTATCTCAAGGCGCCTAAGCAGATAGACACCTTATCTTGAGAATCACATCACCATCAGAGCACTTGTTTCACCGTTTCCACTAATATTTTACATGCGCAGACACTTAATACACAAAATCGCACCACTTTTACATATCAAAATACACTTCGAACCATTATTCAAACAATAATACAGGAGCAGCAAACCGCCGCCGATCAAGTTCCCGCCAAAAGTCCTATGCCTTTCATTCACGCATCACAGTGCTGCCATTTTGGCAATGTTACCCACAAAATAGGAAGATTTTGTTTATGAAGCGTACGTCAGTAATTCTAGGCCACTTTATTCACATGTTATTAGGATAGGACAATTAAAGCAATTGAAACAAATAGGTAATATTAACAACAAATGTTAAAACATTTGTTATTATATTTGTTAAGAAAATCATAATAATTACACTTGTAGATATTGGTAATTTCAATTTAATTATTATTAAATAAATATTATTTAACTAATTTAGGTTTCATGATGTATTCTTATTTCAAAATATCTCAAAGCGACAGCTATAATGAGAAGCATTCTGTGATTGTAAAAATAAGGAAATCTTTATTGATGGTATCGATCGAGTTAAGTAGATTGCTATCCTTTTCGTTCACAAGAGCTTTGGCCTTAAACTCTTCAAGAATTTGTTCCAGATTTAACACTTTCATTTTTAGACGCCTTGTTTTCTGACGAAGAGCGTGCACCATTCTCCACCTCTTCTCCGACAGATTTTTCTGCTGTTTCAATCTCTTGGTAAGACTTCTTGGCGTACCCGCAAACAAGAGATTTTCAATTGTGTTCATAATGTTCATAATCAAATATTACAGTGCGCACACGACGTGACTGTTGCACTTAGTACAAAAATTCTTAAAAAAATAGTAAACGCTCATAAATATACAAATAACACGAACAGTTGTAATAGGTAACAAATAAGTGTTAAGTGTAATTGTGACTTATGAAAAATATACTTTAATTTGAAAAGTTCGTCAGAAAAAATCTAATAACGTCTTAAATTTAAAAAAACGTGTATCTATACAGTTTTTGTGGTATAAAAATAACTGCAAATTACAAGATAATCAAAATAAATCATGGAAAATTCCAAATTATAATGAAATAAGTGGGTGATTTTTAAATTTTGTTTATACAAAAGTTCGTTAGTCTATAACTCTGTTGTTTACTTAACATAATGAACTTTGGACCGTGATGTAAACAAGTATTGTCGCTAATACATTGCGGATACGTACTATACACAAGACTACGTCGGTTGCATATCTCGGTGTTTACTGTATGTAATCTTAAGGCAATTTTTAAACTTTTTACTTGAAAAGGAAGAGACCTAAAAGAAATTAGATAATACTTATTTTATTAACCTTTCATTAAAATGTCATCACAGAAAAACAAAATTTGTCAACTACTTCTATAAAGACAATTATGAATATCTGCACCCATTGCAAGAAAGTGATCAGTTCTAAAGAGATCTTATAATGTTTTATTTGTAATGAAAAGTATGATCTAAATTGCATAAATATGTAAATTAGAAGATTTAATGCTACGAATATTGAAAAAAAAAATCCAAATGGAAATGTGATCAGTGCATACATAAGAAAAATATGTTCACCTAATGCTGATATTTCTAATAGCGTTATAAAACGCTATTAGAAATATCAGAAAGTCAATATCTCAAAAAATGACTTCACACAATATGAAATGCTGCATAAAAGTAAAAACGAAAGTGAAAACTTATGTCATCAACTATTAACTACCAATAATTTACAAAACAGAATGAAAAATCGCACACAAATAGAAACGTACTCGGACCCTGAAACATCCTTATCATCCGAAGATTTAAACATAATAAAAAGCAAACCAGATCTATCGACATTAGTAAATGATGAATCTATTGAGTTAAAACAAAGAAACTCTGAATTACAACTTGAATTAGACTTAGATTAGAATTAGAGGTTGAAAAATTAGCAGCAAAAACAAAAAGATTACTCATGATATGTTCATCAAACAGTCCTAAAAAAATAAAAGTTCAAAAAAAACGACGCATTACTCCAAACACTTAATAATTTAGATTTAGCAACACAAACACCTAATAAATTAGATTTAGTAACGCGAACACCTAATAAATTAGATTTAGCAACGTCAAAGGTGGCAATAAAAGACGATAAGTTGGATGATAAAAATAACCTGTTATTGACACCAAACAAAAACATAAAACTAGAAAATAAGTTGGAGAAAGGTATTGAGCATATGAGTCAAACAAATTGCAATGTTAAAAAGAGAAAAATATTTATATTTGGGACTCAACAATGTGTCGGCTTAGGCTTATTTGTAGGCTTAGAGGAATATGATATAATCGGTTATTCAAAACCTGATGCCTTAACTGAAAGTGTATTAAAAAGTTGTGTTCTCAATCAAGACTATGGTTTGTCAGACAAAATTATTATTTGTGTTGGCGAAAACGATAAAAATCCTTTATCTGTTACATCAGAATTATATATAACATTAAAACAACTAAGGAAACATACTGTAATTATTATAAGTGTTTTAAATAGTAGATATTTAAATACGGAGATGTTAAATTCCAATGTTCTAAAAGTATGTAATCAATATAAAAACTGTTACTTTATAAGAGAAAATTCCTATTATAAAAATCTATTAAACACCTGTAAAAAAACTTAACTATATAATTGATTGTATAGATTATGATCAACAATTTTTAGATTATTCCCAACTAAAAAATATTATTAAACAACGTTCAACAGTAATTAAATGTTCTGAATTAATTAATAAAGTATATAAGAAAGGTACAATTCCTTACTATTTCGCAAAAAATAAAAAACAAAACAACACATAAAATTTTAAATGATGAATCTTTAGTAAAATTGGATAGAATAGAGAGTGTGAGTGAGATTAAGGAACCTATAAAATTCAAAAAAGGAACTCTCCCATTTTATTTTCCAATCTTACAAAAAAATAGTTTATTTCGAAAATAAGGCATTAGATATTTCTAGAAACAGTATTTTAATAAATGATAAAATGCATAAAATAGGAAATTCCTGTATGCGAGTATTTCATCAAAACATAGCAGGATTACTAGGAAAATTTGACTTACTTGAGGCGTGCATCGCAGAGTTTAATTACATTGAAGAACCAATAGACGTGATTTGTCTCACTGAAACATTTGTAAAAAATGGAGATGAAGAAAACGTAATTTTTAAAAACTTTAAACTGGCTGCCAATTTCTCAAGAAAACAATCAAAACGTGGTGGTGTGTGTATTCCTGTAAAACACAATTTCAATTATCGTATCTTAAATTTTTCACAACCTTTTTCAAAGGAAATTGAGTTTGAATGTTGCGGTATAGAATTGACTGAACAATCATTATTTGTATTTATAGAACACCAAACTCGGAAATAAGTGTATTTTTTACCAAACTTGATGCTTTATTACATAAGCTACGTGAAAAAATAAACAAAAAAATAATAATTGCGGGTGACTTTAACATAAATATGTTAATCTTGAATAATAAATCTAATAGATTAAAAACTACATTAAAAAGCTATGGATTCCAAATGCATATAACGGAAAAAACGAGACAACATACGTGTATAGACCAAATGGCAAGTAATATTCAGGGAGCTATCGGAAAAGTCCATAAATTAGGTCTATCAGATCACACGGGGCAAACGTTAAGTTTTTTATTAAAGATACAACAAAGTCTCCTGGGCATTATTATATATTTAGAAGGCAATACACCGAAAGTAATATTAACAATTTCTGCAATCACTTAAATTCATTATCATTCTTAGACGTTTATGAGGAGGATAACGCATAAAAAGCATTTACTAAATTTTATGACACGTTTTTATTAATTTATAAACTGTGCTTTCCCATAAATAAAGTCAAAGTAAATAATTTTGATAAAAAATTAAAATGGCTTACAACCGTTATAAAAATTTCCTGCAAAACCAAACGTGCACTTCGCTATAAATTTTATAAAAATAAAACTCACGAGAACAAAAATAAATATACACGTTATAGAAATATCCTTAAAAAAACTATTTTATTGGTACAAAAGCAGATGAATCACAATTACGTACTAAACTCAAAAAATAAAACTAAAGCCACTTGGAACCTAATTAAACAAAATAGTCAGAAACATCCAATCCTTATTGATAGACTTACAGTAAATAATCAAAATATACAAAATCCCATTGAACTAGCTACAATATTTAATCGACATTTTATCTGTTCCATTAAAGACAGAATATTACAAAATAGTACGGGAAATTTAAGCGTAACTAGTCTAAGAAATGAATCTAGTATTTAGTAATAGAAATTAAAAATAATATTTCATCACTTAATAACACGAAATCTACTGGCTGTGATGAATTACAAACAATTTTTAATTTGAAATAAATAATAGAATTGAAAATGTTGTTGAATGGATAAACAACAATAACCTAAATATAAATCTATCTAAAACTTTTATGCAATTCTACAATGTTAAAAGTAAACCGCAATTACTTGACATTAAGTATAACGATGAAAAAATTACTGCTACTGAATGTACCACATTTTTAGGTATAAGTTTAGACAAACATTGTAATTGGAAAGATCACGTAGATAAAGTTTGTTCTAAAATATTTAAATTTAATTTTGCTTTACGAAGACTAGCTTCAATCTCGTCAAGAAACACTTATCTTATAGCATATCATGCATATGTTGCTGCTGTATTAAGATATGGTCTCATATTATGGGGAAACTCGACAGACGTGAACCGCGCTTTTATAGCGCAAAAACGATGTATACGAGCAATTTGTGGCGTCGGGCCACTTGTTTCTTGCAAATCACTATTTAAAGAATTAGGTGTTCTTACTCTAACATCCATGTACATTTTTGAGCTTTCAATATTCGTAAAAAAGTATTCGCATTTTTTTACTAAATTAAAAGATACAGTGAAATATAGTACCAGATACCCAGAAAAAATTATTTTGCCTTCATTAAAAACTAGTCTGAACTCAAGACTTTACTTTCCGGTAATAAAAAAGAACGATAATTTTTTCGACCATAAAAATTTAATTTACACTCGTCATTTTAGAATTTTTCACCAAAACATTGCTAGTGTTTTACCAAAGCAAGATTTAATAGACGTAACTATAGAGGAGTTAAGAGCAAAAAATAATGACCCGGAAGTAATATGTCTTTCCGAAACTTTCATAAAAAAAGGTTTTGAGAGTTATGTAAGAATATGTGGGTATGACATGGCCGCCAACTTCTGCAGAGAAAAACAAAGAGGTGGAACATGTATTTTAGTTAAAAAGGGTATAATGTTCAATGAATTATCGTTCATAAAAAATTATGCTACCCAGAATACGTTCGAGGCATGCGGCATAGAAATCATACATATTAAATTAATTACTATTTGTCTCTACAGAACTCCCCAATCCGACCCAACACAGTTCTTATTTAAGTTCAACACACTTTTGCATGACTTAACTGTAAAATACAAATCTAAAGTACATACAGGGTATTTTTGAAACGCTCCCGAAAACGAAGACAGATGATAGTACTAAGGATACCTATGATGATGGGTCACAAAAAAATTCGATCCCGAGGAAAAAAATATCATCTTTTCACAACGTTTTATTAACTTTATTCACGCTCCATCATGTTATTACAGTTATATGAAACGATATTTCACCAAAAAAAAATCATGAAAATACTGAAACATAAAACCAGCAGTGGAAGTACTGAATTACAATCAGCTGACTAGGGGTCAATGTACGCGCGAACGCCGAATTCGCGCGGCCCGCAACTAGCGATGGTATCACAATACCTAATAATTTACAACACTTGTCTAAATACCTAACTTATCTACTTAACCTACTATTTTGCCACTGTGCTTGTCTTCACGTAGCCACTTTAATTCGAATTCACAGGTTAAATAAACCAAATAACTGGTTCGATTCCCCGCTAATGAAAAAAATACTTAAATAAAATGTTAACAAGGTTAGAGTCATGCTTTTTTATCCATTGTGTAGGTATGTTTATTATGCTGATGTATTCAGTTATGTACCTATTCAGATCAGTTCAGTACTAAGTTATTTAAAAAAAAATAGGTTAAATAAACCAAATAACTGGTTCGATTCCCCGCTAATGAAAAAAATACTTAAATAAAATGTTTACAAGGTTAAAAAAAAAATTAGGTATGAAACAGCTACCGATCCTCCGTGGCCTTATGAGATTCTTCAAGGCACATTAACATGTTGCCGTATTCACGAGCACTATAAACGTACCTATGTTAGGCATTATTAAAACAAAACAAAAAACACAAAACGTAACAACAAGAACAACATCATTAATTAATAAATAACAAGTAATAACGACAATAATTTAATAAACAAAACAATTGAACTATTGCTCGTGATAGTCAACATGGCACTGTCTCAAAAACTAAAATTATTGTAACGTCCTTGAAGCATGTGTAAATTCCACAGCGCGAGGCGACACGAAGCAGCGTGTGTGTAAAAGGGAAGGGTAGAGTGAGTATGTAGTATACCTAATTCATTGTTTCGTACCGATCTAGGTAAGAGTTCGGCGCCCGCGAGGATATTGACCCTATTGTCAGCTGATTTTCTTTTTAAAGTTTCACTGCTGGTTTTGTGTTTCAGTATTTTCATGATTTTTTTTTGTGAAATATCGTTTCAAATAACTGTAATAACATGATGGAGCGTGAATAAAGTTAATTAAACGTTGTGAAAAGATGATTTTTTTTCCTCGGGATCGAATTTCTTTGTGACCCATCATCATAGGTATCCTTAGTACTATCATCTGTCTTCGTTTTCGGGAGCGTTTCAAAAATACCCTGCATAGTTATAGCTGGAGATTTTAATATAAACACATTAAAAAAAGGCAAAATCACAAACTATTTACAAGATTTGTCCTATAATTATAACTTGAAAATACATTTCAATGTTCCTACACGTAGGTCATCTTGTATCGATCATATATTAAGTAACATTCAAAATGCGACTGCAACATTGCTACCACTGTATCTTTCCGATCATGACACAGCACAGTTGTTAAGCTTTCCTATAAAATGTGAGCCACAACAACATGCTATATATTATGTTTACAAGAGAGACTATAACTTAGATAACATTAGGAAGTTTAAAGAATGCCTGAAAATTTTGTCATGGTCGGAAGCATACATGGAAAATGATGCTAACACAGCATTCAGCCGATTTCATGAAATATTTTGCCTTTTCTACTATCTCTGTTTTCCGAAACAACGAATCAAAATAAATTTACAAAATAAAAAACAAAATTGGATAAGCAAAGGCCTCAAAGTAAGTTGTAAAGCAAAACGAATGTTAAGATTTAAATATTATAAAAATAAAAGTAATGCCAACAGAATACGTTACCTATCATATTCTAAGCTCTTAAAAAATGTGTATTTAACTTAAAAAAGAATGCTAATATTAAGTTTATAAATAAAAATGATAACAAATGTAAAGCAACATGGACCATTATAAAAAGAAATATCTAACCCATATGACAAGAAAATATAGAAAAAATTATAGCTAATAATAAAGTTCTTACGAATCCTGTAGATATAGCTTCTGCTTTTAACAATCATTTTATTGATTTGACCCGTGAATCAACAACACACACTACAGCGAAAAATGTAACTATTAACGGCGCGAATGTCAACTCTATGTTTCTTAGACCTATGTCTGAAAATGAGGTTACAAGGGAAATAATGCTATTAAAAAATACTAGCTCTGAAGGCTACGATGACATAAATACAAAAATAAAAAATAAATGTATAATTGAATTAATTGAAATCTTGACATATTTAATTAATTTTTCATTTTCTTGTGGAATCTTTCCAGATGCATTGAAACTATCAATAGTTAAGCCACTGTTTAAAAAAGGAGAGAAATGTGATATTAATAATTATCGACCTATAACCCTAATATCCGTTATATCAAAAATATATGAAAAATGCATGTATAAAAGACTTATTGAATTTTGTAATAAATATCACATTATATCAAACGAACAGTACGGCTTTCAAAAAGATAAATCTACAACTTTGGTCATTTTTTCACTCATAAAAATAGTACTGTCAAATATCAATAATAATAATTTTACTACGAGACTATTTTTTGACCTATCTAAAGCCTTTGACCTAGTTTCACATGACCTATTGTTACAGAAATTGGAAAAGATTGGAATTAGAGGACCACCACTTCAATGGATTACATCATATCTTTATAATAGGCAACAATGTGTTATTGTTACTAAAGCAGATGTAAATGGGGACATAATAACGTACTCGTCCGAATACCGAAACAATAAATATGGCGTTCCACAGGGAAGTGTTCTCGGTTCAATTCTGTTTTTATTGTACTTAAATGACATTATCAATATGACGAAGCATAAATGTATTCTATTTGCTGATGACATTTCTATAATCGTGACTTCCAATAAAAAAAATAATAATATGAGTGATCACGAAGCTGACATAAATAATACAATAGATACTTTAATTAATTGGGTTGACATACATAATTTAAAATTAATTTAGACAAATCTTTATATATACAATTTAATAAATGCACTAATAATAAACATAATCTTAAACTTAACATTCCAAAAATAAAAGCAGCTAGTCATACGAAATTTTTAGGTTTAATTATAGATGACGATATAAATTGGAAACCACATGTAAACGATGTCTCTATCAAAATAAATAAATTCGTGTATGCACTTAAACAAATAAAAAACATAACAAACATAAAAACCGCTGTCATGTCCTACCATGCATACGTAGAATCTTTACTGCGGTATGGTCTTATAATGTGGGGCAACAGCACTGATCAAAATAAAGCATTTGTCGCGCAAAAAAAATGCGTTAGGGCTATATGTGGGCTAAAACCGAATGAATCGTGTCAACCAGTGTTTAAAAAACTTGGCTTATTACCACTACCATCACTTTATATCTATGAAGTATGTATGTTTGTACAGAAGCACAAAACGTTGTTTACAACGGTAGATGATTTAAATCCCCGCAGTCGTCGAGATCCATAGACTTGTACTAAACGATAATCCTAAAATAAGAAAATATAATAAAAGTTGTTTATTTATATGTTATATGTTTTGTATGTGTTCAGTTATATAATAAGATACCTAATTACTTAAAAATATTAAATACAAGATCATTTAAATTAAAACTATATCAGTGGCTAAATAATTGTAATTTCTATAGTGTTAAGGATTTTGTAGCCAAAAATATTAATGTAAAAAAAAAAATTTGCATGCTATGAATAACCATAGCAAAATATGCTGATCTAAAACGTTTTGTAAAATCTTTCATATACCATGTTTTATGCAAATAAAATATTATTATTATTTTGGGGTATTTATATAGTATTCTCATCTGGTTGGGCTGAATAAATATTTTAAAGGAAATAATAAATAAACATAAATATATATTTAATATACCAACATAAATAAATAAATAATACATAAATAAATAAAAACCCAACCAGATGGAAACCCTCGGCAGGGGAGACCAAACGGCCGAGGGTTAGGGGGAAAGGGAGAGAAACCGGCGGACGATGCGGGCGGTATCGAGGAGCACCGCCTTCTGCATTTGAGCTTGGAGCGGTCCGTCACGGAGTCCCAGTCGCCTCAGATGACCCGAGAGGCTGGCTGGGATTAACCCGTTCGCAGAGACGACTACAGGTATAATTTCGGTCGGCAGTCCACCCCACATGTCGGTCACCTCGTGAGCCAGGTCCAGATATTTTGTTCGCTTATCTGTTTCGGCTTTCACGAGGTTCTCGTCATATGGAATGGTGATGTCGACCAAAATATCTTGACTGTGCCCGGTCCATCAGCACAATATCAGGCTTATTCGCAAGAATAGTACTGTCTGTGATGATGGCCCGGTCCCAGTGAAACCTGGCGCGATCATTTTCGAGCACGGCTTCCGGCAAGTACTTGTAATACGGCAATTTCCGGTCCACGAGACCGTATTTCAGAACGAGCTCCTGGTGTAAATTCTGGCTACTAAGTTGTGCCTGTGCAAGTACTCAGGTTAAAGCGCCGAACAACCGGAGATGACATGCCTAAGTGACTCACCGGGATGGCGACAAGCTCGACAGATGTCGACGGTGCCATCCTTAGGATGTATCTCCGATAGTTGTTGGTCTTAATAACCTGATCCTGTATCGCACAGACAAAACCCTCGGTTTCCCCAAAGAGGTCACCAAAACGTAGCCAGTGGAGGGAGGCAACTGTGTCTACGATAGGCACATGTAGAGCCTTGTAGAACCTCCCGTGGAGCTCCTTCTCCTTCCATACGGTCTCCCGGTCGGAAATGCTCTGTACTGCCGGGTCTTGCCATTGCTCGTTGGCTAAGGATAGAGGGGTAAGTCCTTTATCACAAGAAATGACGTCCCTATAGAATGGATCATCCGATCTCGTCAGAAAGTAATTACGGAGGCTGCACACTTCGCGATTATGCATGGTAAGCGCGCTTAAAAAGCCTCACCCACCATGTTTTCGCGGCAAGTACAGCCTCATAATCGACGATCTCGGGTGATGCATCCTATGGGACGTCATAGTAGTGCGGACTTTTCTATCCAGGGCGTTAAGTTCAGTTTGAGTCCACCTAAGTATGCCAAAGGTATATGAGAACAGGCATGACCCAACCGTTATATGCGTGTGTCTTATTCACACCGGACAAAAGGCTGTTAAGCACTTTGGTCAAGCGTGCATAAAACATATCGCAAACTGACTGCTTCATACCCGCCTCATCGATACCGATGCTCTGTGACATACCCAGGTATCGGTATGTTTCAGCCTCAGAAAGGGTCCTTATGTTGATGGGCATAGATAAGTCTATGCCCTCAGAGTTAGCAACCCTTCCCCTTTCAACATGGAGCACCGCACACTTATCCGTCCCCAGCTCCATTCTGATGGAATTACTAAAATCACAAGTGATGTTTAGCAATTCCATAAGATGGGAGCGATTGGAGGCGAATAACTTGAGATCATCCATATAGAAAAGGTGGGTCACTTTTGTACCTCCTTTCCGAAGCTGAAATCCTCCCGAGTCCTCCAGTAATGTACTGAGAGGGTTCAGGGAGAGGCAAAACCAGATTGGACTCAAACAATCGCCCTGGAAGATACCCCTTCTTATCCTTATGTGGCTTTCCGCATCCGTCATCCGCTCGCCTAGATGACAAAGGATTGTACTCCATTGCCCCATACACTGCCCGAGGAAGTCTCTATCTGTACAGTCAATCTTGTACAGCTCGAGGACCCTCTTTAGCCATGTATGGCGCACCGAGTCAAATGCCTTTTTATAGTCTATCCAGGCGGCGGAGAAGTTCCGACGGTTGCGTTTAACCACTTTGCCAATGACCGCGTCAATGAGGAGTGGTTCCTTGGTTCCACGACCACCGCCCCGACATCCATTTTGAGCGCGCGACATTACCTGATTTAAATCCAGGTGACGAATGTTTCGCGTACTCAAAATGGATGTCAGTGTCTTATATATGGTGGGTAGACACGTAATGGGGCGGTATTTGCTAGGGTCTGTGGAATCATGGTCTTTAGGAACCAAATGAGTGATCCCAGTAGTGAAGAGGCTCGGGAGCGACTTTTGGTCGAGAGCCTCTTGAAACTGTCGGGCAAGTACAGCGTGACACACCACGAACCCCTTCAGCCAGTAGTGATGCAGTCCGTCGAGTCCCGGACTTTTCCAGTTCGGGGCCCTACGGACCGCCTCAGCTACGTCATCCGGCGTTATGATGACGGGGTCCATGGGCGTAACACTCGCACACTGACTCGCCACAACTTCCGTCCAAGGGCCCTCGCTGTGGTTTCGGGCTCTGACCACAGGCCGCGCCAGAATGCGATAGTGTCGGCCTGATTCGGTGCTGGGTCCGTTCCACGTACCATTGGTCGCTCCAATGACTCATAGAGCCTCTTCTGATCACTCTGGAAGAGACGATTCTGGTTGAACCGTCTTGACCTCTCGGTATATCGCCGAATCCGCTTTCCCCAAGCAGCGATTCTCTGCTTCAGGTCGTCTATGCGCTCCGTCAGTTTTTGGGTTATATCCGGCTGGGACAAACTGACATTTGTCCCAGCAAACGCCATCCTGACGGTGCGCATAATTCTCGGCCTATTATTGCCCGACCTGAAGCTTATCAGTCTGCCGATGAGGGCTCTTGCCTTTGCGATACGGTCCTCAATCCTTCTTCTCCAGGCTGGGATAGCGCTACTTTGACCAGTAGCACGTCTAGACGTGGGAAGTTTGGCACCAACAATGCGGCAAACTGCCAAAGCGGCGCCAAAGAGTATTGAGTCCGTATCGCAAAGGTCCCGGCTGGTTTCCAAATAGGTTGCCAGCAATGGGTTCAGGGCCGTCACGACATCCCGATCCCGCTTGCTTAGGGTTATGCGAGGAAGTCGCGGTCGATTTTCGAGAGGCGTACTGCGCGTTTCCACAATCGCCTCTTCCAATGTACTCCTCATTTGCTCTAGTTCTAGTTCCTGGGCGATTGTTTCATCATCGTCTGAATCAACCACAACTGGGGGATTCACAGCGGCATCCACGTGTGCGGGTTGCTCTGCAACTTGTGGCGCCGCATTCACAGTCGTAGTATTTTCATCCGATGAGGAAACCGCCTCACGTCGTAGCCGTTCGAGTTCGGTGCCATCAAATATGTTTGAGCGCAAGATATACCGAACTCGGTCTGCCAGGTTTTGCTCGGTGACGGTTATAGATGGCTCCAGCTCAGCAAAAAGTCGATGCATCCTAGCCCGGTACGCAAAACCTCCAAATTCTCCCCCTTTCGCCCTAAAATACGCCCGCAATGCGTTGCTATTCATTTGAATTGTCCATCGCATGCGGTGTACTCCACCAGTGGCAGGTGCCGATTGCTGGGCCCGCAAAGACCCTGCCGACACCAAGCCAGCTGGTGGGGATGATGGATGTGAGGGGCTGCTGGGTGGTCGTGCAGCTCCTCGTGATCGGCTGGCGGTTCGCATGCTGTCGCGTCCAGCGCCAGCTCCAGACGCGCCCTGGCGACCTCCAGGCAGCGACCCTTTGCGCGTATTTCTGAGTTCCATCATTCATGTAATGGGCGTCAGTTAACGGGAGACGCCCAGACCCGGCACCGTTTCATGGTGAGGCCATGTGCACAAGCGGGCCTTTGCACCTTCAGTTTTGCCGAGGCACGGCACTAACACCTCATGGCCAGGCGCTGACTGACTGCGCTGACGTACCATTTTGTTCACATAACCGTTACGTCAGCGGGCGATGGGGTCGTCACTTCCCTACGCCTATTATTATTATTATTAAAAAAATTGTTATGTGATGTTATTCAAGATGTTTAACAAAATCCCAAATGAAATAAGACAATTAGATTATAATCGATTTAGACGTAATTTATTTAAATGGCTTTTGGAAAAACAATTTTATTCGGTAAATGAACTGTTAAAAATAAAAGAACGTTTCTAGTGACTGTTTCTTCTTTGATCGTGTTTTTAAATGTTTAATATCAAAATTGTAAATTGATGCACGTTTAATTTTACTTAAATATTGTATTTTCTATCCATAAGTTTACATATACCAAAATTGGTGAAATATGTGATACTTTATTATTTTATACGAACATCTTTGTACCATATTTTTTATGAATACATTTATTATTATTATTATTTGGGATATTTATAAAGTATTCTCATTTGGTTGGGCTGAATAAATATTTAAAAGAAATATAGTAAATAAATATACATAAATATATATGTATATATGTTAAATATACTAACACAAATAATACATAAATGAATAAAAACCCACCCAAATGGAAGCCTGCGGCAGGGGAGACCAAACGGCCGAGGGTTAGGGGGAAAGGGAAAGAAACTGGCGGACGATGCGGGCGGTGTCGAGGAGCGCCGCCTTCTGCATTTGAGCACGGAGTGGTCCTTCACGGAGTCCCAGTCACCTCAGATGACCCGAGAGGCTGACCGGGATTAGTCCGTTCACAGAAACGACCACAGGAATAATTTCGGTCGGCAGACCACCCCACATGTCGGTCACCTCGTGAGCCAGGTCCAGATATTTTGTCAGTTTATCTATTTCGGCTTTCACGAGGTTCTCGTCATAAGGAATGGTAATATCGACTAAAATTATCCTTGACTGTGCCCGGTCCATCAGCACAATATCAGGCTTATTCGCAAGAATAGTCCTGTCTGTGATGATGGCCCGGTCTCAGTAGAGCCTGGCGCGGTCATTTTCGAGCACGGCTTCCGGCAAGTACTTATAATATGGTATTTTCCTATCCACGAGACCGTATTTCAGAGCGAGCTCCTGGTGTAGAATCCTGGATACTAGGTTGTGTCTGTGCAAATACTCAGAGTTAGAAAGCGCCGAACAACCGGAGATGACATGCCTAAGTGACTCGCCGGGATGGCGACAAGCTCGACAGATGTCGACGGCGCCATCCTTTAGGATGTATTTCCGATAATTGTTGGTCTTAATAACCTGATCTTGTATCGCACAGACAAAACCCTCGGTTTCCCCAAAGAGGTCACCGAAACGTAGCCAGTGGAGGAAGGCGACTGTGTCTACGAAAGGCTCATGTAGAGCCTTGTAGAACCTCCCGTGGAGTTCCTTCTCCTTCCATAAGGTCTCCCGGTCGGAAATGCACTGTACTGCTGGGTCTTGCCATTGCTCGTTGGCTAAGTATAGAGGAGTAAGCCCTTTATCACACAAAATGACGTCCCTGTAGAATGGATCATCCGATCTCGCCAGAAAGTAATTACGGAGGCTGCACACTTCGCGATAATGCATGGTGAGAGCACTCAATGCATCCTGTGTGACGTCATAACAGTGCGGACTTTTCTATCCAGAGCGTTCAGTTCGGTCTGAGTCCACCTGAGCATGCCGAAGGTATATATGAGCACAGGCATGACCCAACCGTTATATACGTGTGTCTTATTCACACCCGACAAAAGACTGTTGAGCACTTTTGTCAAGCGTGCATAAAACACATCGCAAACTGACTGTTTCGTATCCGCCTCATCGATACCATGTTCTGTGACATAACCAGGTATCGGCATGTTTCAGCCTCGGAAAGGGTCCTCATGTTGATGGGCATAGATAAGTCTATGCCCTCAGAGTTAGCAACCCTACCCCTTTCGACATGGAGGACCACACACTTATCCGTTCCCAGCTCCATTCTAATAGAATTGCTAAAATCACAAGTGATGTTTAGGCAATTCCACAAGATGTGACCGACTGGAGGCGAATAACTTGAGATCATCCATATAGAAAAGGTGGGTCACTTTTGTACCTCCTTTCCGAAGCTGAAATCCCCTCCCAGAACCCTCCAGTAAGGTACTGAAAGGGTTTAGATAGAGGCAGAACCAGATTGAACTCAGACAATCGCCCTGGAAGATACCCCTTCTTATCCTTATGTGGTTCTCCGCAGCCGTCATCCGCTCGCCTAGATGACAAAGGATCGTACTCCACTGCCCCATACACTGCCCGAGGAAGTCTCTAACTATACAGTCAACCTTGTACAGCTCAAGGACCCTCTTCAGCCATGTATGAGGCACCGAGTCGAATGTCTTTTTGTAGTCTATCCAGGCGGCGGAGATTATTTTCGAGAGGCGTACAGCGCGTTTCCACAATCGCCTCCTCCAATTTACTCCTCATCTGCTCTAGTTCGTGGGTGACCATTCCATCATCGCCTGAATTAACCAGAGCGGGAAGATCCATGGCGGCTTCCACATGTGGCTGCTGGTCTATGGCCTTAGGAGCCGCATTCCCAGTTATAGCTGGTTCATTCGATGAAGGAATAGCCTCACGACGTAGTCGTTCGAGTTCGGCATCATCAAATATTTTCGAACGTATGATGTACCGAACTCTGTCTGCCAGGTTTTGCTCTGTGACGGGAACAGACGGCTCCAGCTCAGCAAAAAAGCAATGCATCCGGGCCCGATATGCTATCCCTCCAGTTTTTTCCTCCTTCGCCCTATAGTACGCCCGCAATGCGTTTGTGTTCATATTTTTTGTCCAACGCATGCGGCGTACTCCACCAGCGGCGGGTGCCGCTTGCCGAGTCCGAGAGAACCCTGCCAACACCAAGCCATCTGGTGGGGATGATGGATGCGAGGTGCTGCTAGGTGGTCGTGCAGCATCTCGCGCTCGGCTAGCGGCCCGCATGCTATCGCGTCCAGCTATGCGCGGTCTATTTTTTTTCCATCATCCATAAAGTGGGCGTTAATTAACGGGAGACGCCCAGGCCCGGCACCGTTTCATGATTTGGCCGTAAGCACAAACGGGCCCAAATTAGCACCCTCATTTCTGCCGAGGTACGGTGCTCACACCTCTTGGCAAGGCGCTGACTGACTGCGCCGACGTAGCAGTTTTTACACTTAACTGTTACGTCAGCGGGCGATGGGGTCGTCACTTCCCTACGCCTTTATTATTATTATTATTATAATGTTACATGTCACCTATACCATATTCAGCAAATCAAAATACAAAATGTAAACAAGGAAACTAATGGCTCTCAAAAACAACGACGAATAATGCTGTGTGTAATGTCAGCTAATCAGTCAGTGAGTAGTTCAGCTTCTTTTACATGTATAAATTTAAAGGTAAAGATAACATACGCTACTGTTCAGTCTCTGGTTTTAGGGTTTAATCCCTTAGCCCACTTGTATGACAGTTAGGTACCACCAGTTTTCGTAAGCGGCACAACACAATCTTTTAAAAATTTAAAACCTACCACAAATGTACTTGGTAGTTCCATAACTACATCATCAATCTAATGCCCATTTTTAGTAATTTTAACGTCCCCCTGGAAAAATATCACATAATAATTTCAATATTATTTAGCATTCAATAAAAAAATATAACAGCATGTCATTACATGATAACTATAAATTTTATATTAATTCTTATCACTAGTACTAGTGTTTAGTTAGCAAGGCAATGAAAATTAAAGAAGCACCGTACTTGGTTGTTCCATCGCTAAATCATCAGGCTCAGGTTGTGTTACATTTTTCAATTTTATTCTATATATTCAGTGTAAAAGAACTGATGTCTTTTAAATTCCCTTTTATCCTATCATAGTCTATCATATTATACTTACACACTTTAGTTAACCATCTACTACATAGAATAACACAGTTAGAAGATTTAAAATACGACCATATTTAAGCAAACAAACCTTTATTGTATAAAGTGTTGGGATTGCATTACGAAACAATTCAGTTCTTGTCCTTTTTCGGACCAATCAATTCCTTTCAAAGTGCCTGGTGCAAAGTCGAGAGTATTTAGTAGGCTCCCAGTTCTTCTTACCGGTTGCTAAAACTAATTTTGATTTTATTTCCGAATCAATTGGGAAACTGACAAATAAAAAAAACATCAAAATGAATAAATTTGAATGACATAATAAGCACAAGTATATTAACACAATGGTAAATATGTAGTATAATACATTAGGTACTCTCGCTGTAATTGTAAGCAATGAGTTCGTATCTCGGGTAATTATAAACTTTAGCTGGCAACATAGGATTGAGGTTATAATATCGCTAATAATGATAATATCATTATAATTTATAAAAAAAATGACCGTGAACATCGCTTTAATTAAGGCGCATGGTTGAGCAAAATGTCGCGCTAGTCGTTATTTCTGCGGTTTTTAGGAGCTATCTACTTTTTATTAAAAAGATATACCAACTAATAAAAAACACATTAAATTTCTACATAATATTGATTCCATAATAGTCATATCCAATTTTTTTTAAAGGAGTAAATATTTGAATAATCTCCTTACAACGAAACCACATAAATGTGAAATAATTATTGATAACAGACATCTGCTCGTAAAGTAAGCATTATTTTATTTCGCGATTGAAACTAATGGATAGGCAATTTATTAATGAACATTAAGAAAGAAAGAAAGAAAGAAAGAAAATTTTATTTGACATCACAAAGAAAAATAAAGTCAAATTAGGTCCCTATTTCAGCTAACAGCTGCTGAACTAAATGACAGCAGCGCTGATTTTCAAATAGAGCCTAATATTGACTTCACGGACGGTCATAAATTACCTAAAGCTAAAACTTAAAAAAAAACATTCAGAGAAGTGAGTGGGGAAAGAATCAGCATAATAAGAGTTATTATTTAGAAATAATAATACATTATTTAAGCAATCATAAACATACACTTACATATATACCCATATGTATATCTATACATCCATACACATTTACATGTACATATACATGATAAAGTGCTCAACAGCTCATCAACATGAAGTATATCGTCTAACGTTAATAAAATAAACTAAACATTTGAATTTAATTGAAGACTACAAGAGATTTAACTACACCATCAACGAAAAGAAACGAAACAGTATATGAACTGAAAATTAGTGTAGAGTTAAAAATAATTAAAAAAAGGGAGTCTTACAGTCTTTTTAGCATTAAATGGAGGCGTAAAAAAGTAAATTTTTAAAATTACGAGGGATTTTGGTCTTGTTTTAAAATTAACATCAGTTTTTTTTTAAATATTCCTATAGTTTTTAGAGCACGCATTGGTGGCGGCAGATCGTTCCAGCAGCGAGAATCTGCGTACCTGAAGGATCCTCTAAATGCCATTGTTCTATGTTTCGGAATAACAAAGATTTTAGTACATTTACGTTTAGGATATTTTGATTGTTCGCTAACCCACACTAATTTGTCATATAAGTAACGAGGAGTTTTTGATGCAATTATTCCAAACAATAGGGTAACAAGGTGTAATTTTCGACGCGAAGACATTTTTAATAGGCCTGCATTATTTAGAAAAGGAGTAACATGCGTACGAGGTGGTATGTGGAAGCAGAACCTCGCACATGCATTCTGCATACGCTGTATGAGCCTCTGAGTCCTACTTAATAGACAAGGTCCAAATACCACGTCGCAGTAATTTAATTTGGACAAAATCTAAGACTCGCATAGTCTTATCTTCATTTGCTCTGTTAAGAATGGTCTGATTTTTATATAAGATTTTTAATCTATAAAAACAGTTTCGTACACTTTCTGTGACATGTGCTTCGAAACGCAGGTGGTTGTCAAGCTTAAGCCCAAGGCTTCTAGCCTCGGAGATTTGATCAATAGGATTGTTTTCAATTTTTAAATCTATAGGGTTATCATCATTGTATCATTTACAAGTTTAGCAATCATATTTTTTGACCCTATTAACATAAACTTTGATTTGTCAGGATTTAGAACCAATGAATTTAACTTTGACCAAGCAGAAATAGCCTCTAAATCGTAATTTATTTCATTAATAGCTTGAAGGAGACCCGATGGCGATGGTATTAAGGAAAGGTACATTTGCAGGTCATCAGCATATAGGTGGTAATGACAGTGTTTAATTTTCTTAACGATATCAGCAGAATATAGCGTGAAAAGAACAGGTCCAAGTACTGAGCCCTGTGGGACACCTCGTGTAACATTCTGATTGAATCCTAGTACCGTCACTTTTAATGATATCCACACGTTGTTGCCTTCCAGTGAGATAACTGTCAAACCATTTGACCGTATTAGCATCAAAGCCATAGAATGCCAACTTAGCCAGGAGTAATGACTGATCGATTGAATCAAATGCTCGGGAGAAGTCTAAGAGCACCAAAATTGAGCACATACATGAATCTTGAGCTGCAAGCTACCTTTTTATTTATTAATGATTATCGATTACCTCAAGCAAAGCCGTAGTAGTGCTGTGGCTCTTGCGAAATCCAGATTGCATAACAGGCAGTACGCCATTGATTTCAAGGTAATCTGTCATCTGCTTGCAAACTACCTTTTCTAGTATTTTGGAAATACAGGGCAACATACTAATAGGTCGCAGGTCTTTAATCGAAAGAGGGTTGATCTTCTTTGGTAAAGGTTTGACAATTGCGAGTTTCCATAAATCTGGAAGAACCGCACTCTGGATCGATTTATTAATAATAGCGGTAATTGTCGTTAATGATTGGGGTAGAGTCATTAAAAGCATCTGTAGGGAGATATTTTCTATACCAACGGCATTGGATTTAAGTTCTTTAATAGTCTTTAATATTAATTCTTCTGCTACTGTAGACAAAGTTAAATTATTAGAATTATACCTATTGTGTTTAAAGTAGGAAATATGAGTAATTGATACCGTGTCATCCCCTGGTATATTTAGGAAATGTCTATTTATCAAATCAGGGTCATTAAACTGATGAGGAAGTTCCTCAGTGTTATTCTTGAAATATACTACGTTTTTCAAATTTTTCCACAGAGTTTTGGAATCCTTAATATTTTTTTTATGTACTGTTCAAAATATGCTTTTTTTTCATTTATCATAGCTTCTGTTACTATCTGCTTCATGTTTTTATAACAATTTTTAAATGTGTTATTTATTTTTTATTTTTTTTTGTATTTAGCATGATAGTCGTCGCGAATTTTGATCATTTTACGTACTGTATCCGTAATCCAAGGGTGAGGTGGTGACTTGAAACGAGTGGTTTTAAGTGGAACATGTTGATCAAACAGAATGTTGTAACAAAACAAAAATAAGTAACCATGTCATTAACGTCATTAAAATTTGTACAAAGTGACCAATTAATGTTTTCTAAATCACGGATAAATAATTCTGTAATAATATTATTTAGTGATCTATATGTTAAGTAACGAGGAATAGGTTTTTCCTTTTTTATATTAAATTCAGCAGTAACAATGGCATGGCTTCCCAAATCGGGTAAGTATTTGACTAGGGTGTTTCGTACTCGAGCATCAGAACAGATCAAATCTAGCAATGTTTCGCTGTGGCTAGTAAAATGTGTCGAAGTATCAATAACTTGTTTCAAGCTATGACATTCTAAAAATTGGTTTAGTAATATGGTTTTGTTGTTTCCACGCTCCAAAAAAATATCAACGTCTAGCCAAGGGGGTCTATATGCTGTGCCAACGAAAAGTTTGACTCCTGAAAGATTCATTTTTATCCACATCTGTTCAACAGAGGAAGTAGAAGGATGCGGACAAATTTTAAACGCCAAATTTCTATGTACGTAAAAGCCTACTCTACCGCCTCTTCCTTTTTTAATTTGCTGAGGCCTAGGATTATGTCGCAAACGATATTCATCCAGTGTGGGAGCTTTCCCCTCTTCTCCGGCTCTAAGCCATGTCTCATTGACGGCCATAATGTCCGGCTTAAGCTCTTTCATGGCTATTATAAATTCCTCATGCTTAGAACCTAAGGAGCCTGCGTTCAACAAACCGACTTTTAAGTATTTTAAATTACCCATTGCAAATAGTATATGAGCAGTTTATTCTTTATGATAAAAACTAATAAATAATCAGTCTGTGTGTTATAAATAGATAAGGATTTTAAGTTCGGTAACAAACATATTAATGGTGTAGACATTCTACCGCACAGTAGTGTGGTGTAGTCATAATTATAAATAAATAAATAATATACATAAAATAATTGATGTTTTTTAAAGTTAATAGTGATTAAAAGAATATATATAATATGATACAATGAATAAAAATAATATTTATAATTAAAAGGTTGTATATATTGTGTAATGTTGAAGGTTTTTAATAAATAGGAGACGTGTTGCTTGTACAAGAACTTTAATTATACTGATCCTTATTCTACCTTAACACTAATATATATATTGTGGTGGCTACACTACCTCCACCGACAAAAAAAAAAAATTAAAACATTTTTTATATTGTAAAGTTAATCCTAAATAAAATCTTACGTTTTAATTACGGATAATATATATAATTCGTCTTGGATTGGGTAGGACGGCTGGCCAAACCTCCTATATAATTGCTCAATCACATTAAAATTAGTATAATGTATTATGCATACATACAACATACGTATTTGACATAATTAGGTGAACATTCGCGAAGGTATATTATTTTTGGTCGACACATTATTGTAACATACTTAGATATTGAGTTATTTAGTCACTTATAAGTAACTTATCCAGACACTCGCATTAAGTAGTACCTACTCTTCCCTTGTATATTTTTTTTTCACATTTATATTTATAATTGCATACTTTATACTTCATTTATTTATACCTTTATATTTGATTAATCGTTACTTTCATGATCCACGCAAATAAGTTATATATTAATACTCTACAATTTTTTCAGAAGATGATGACTTATAAAAGTTAAAAACATATGATTTGAAGGTTCAATAATATAACACCGAAAATATTGCATTTCATTTTAAGATGAAGTGAACAAAGAACATAATGCAACGTAATCATGATCATTAGCTTAAAAACAGATATCAAAATACATTTTGCAATCTCAGCCGCGTAAGCGGTTGGTGACAGACACCTTTGTTATAATATCCAAAGCACGTATAAGGAAAGGTTTTCAATTACATCGTATGACATAAACATAATATCTAATTCAACATAACACAAAATGTTCTATTATGAGTACACTTAAAAGTATTTGAAAATTATAGTATTAAACACTTTTAATGTACGTAGTTGAGATCGTTACATTGCATTGTTATAATACATTTACATTTACATACATTATCAGTGTTTATTATTTAAGTTATTTATAATAGTCGAAAACTGATTACTACTTTCTCTTTTAGAAAAAGATTTTCATAGAAAAATGTTTATCTTAATTGAATACAGAGTTTAAAAAGTGTAATAAAGTTAATTTGAAGTTATAACAAAATATTTGTTTAACATTTGAAAAGACAATTTTTTTAAAGTAAATATGTATTAACGTAAATTTAGATTTGACTGTCTATATAGAAAAAAAATTATTACATTATCAAACTTATAATAATAGACTATCGATCGCTTTGGATTTGATTTTAGTAAGCAATATACAAATTTAGTTTAAAATTGTACAAATTATACATAAACAAAAAAAAAACATAACACAAAAGAAATTTAAGGTAGAGTTATTGTAACTATGAATCAATGTGGCTAAATATGAAAAAAAATCTTGTAAATTCATGTAAATCTACGCTAAAATGTATTAATCAAATTTAATTGTTTTTACATGTGTTTGTGTGGATCGATCCTATAGTTACTAGATGTATAGCTTGTAAGTAGCATTTTGAGTAGCATTGCAGGTAGCACCCTAATACAGAAATGCAAAATAACAACATAATATCTCACATTTTAGATTTGTTCAGGGATTCCCTTGAAATGAGGTAATAATTTACCTCATTTAATTATTCTCATGTCCTTTATTTTCATACTAACAGTACTCTCATATCCTTTGTTTTCGATTATCAGGCCTTTTTTTTCATATTTCTTATGCGTACTTTCTTTTATTTCTTAATATTTTTGACCTTTAGCTAGTATTTCTATTCTCTTATACATTTATTTATTTATTAGATATCGGAAGCGGAGTATTAATTCACTTCATTTATATTTTATTTCATGATATTTATCACGCGGTATTTTATAAATATGGGCCCCCATTTACTTGGGTACTATATTACATTTTCATTACATTCATTTTATTTTATTGGTACATAAACTTTTAAATCATACTATATCAAGGTAAACTGTACCTTACAGCGCACAACCTTGAGGTCTACGTTAAGTCATTTAAAAAGACTCCAACAATTGTCACGGAGGAAACTAAGTTCACACTATGATCCAATGAAGGATACGACCTCAATGTACCATTATTAAGGGTAACAAATTTAAGACTTCTCTGGTCTAACAGTACTAATGTGAGTAAAATTGTTCACATCTCACTTGTACTGAAGGTATTGTTCCTAGTACCCGTTACTCCGATTTTATCATCCAAACATGGAAACATACCCTGCTCGAGGACTATATGCTTTACCAGTGATGGACGTTCCGTATCTCTCCATTACTTATTTATGCAGGTCAACTTTGTTTTATTTCTATTTATTTCTTTACATTTATAATATTTATTAGTCATTATTTAATTGTACCCAAGATTATGGACAATATTTCTATACAATTCATAATAAATTATCATTCCCTCTTTAAAACTCATGCGTCTTTAATCGCATCCGAACAACCTTAAAATTAATCGGTTATTAGTTTTCCAAACTCTCAGCTGATCAGGCTGATTGTATGTGGATATGCTAACCACCGACAATTTTCTTTGCCTATGTCTCAAACCTACAACATTATCATTACTTTTCATTTCTAATTATGTATTCTCTTACTTATCCATAAATTTACCCATCTTTACAAATATGACATAGTCTCGTAAAATATTTAGTTACATCATTGTCAGTCAGGAATTGAGGCTCACAATATGGGCACAACAAATTTAAATCAATTAATTGTATACCTTATGTAATGAGTTTCAAAATCGAATTAAACGAAGTAATTATTTTCATAATCCACACAAGTACTATTTTAAGAGATTATAATAGTTTAAAAGCTTTAAAAGTTCAAACAATATAAAACCAAAAGTAAATTATTACGTTTCATATTAAAATGAACAAAACAAAAGAAATAATAATGGGAACGTAAGTCGTCATCACTATTATAACAACAAACAGATCAAAATACAAATTGTACTCATAGCAGCGCTAGCAATTTGAGACACCTTTGTTTTAAATTCAGTAAGTATGGAAACGTTGCGATTGCATCGAACTATGATTACCTAAGCCTGAACTGAAGCACACCGTGTGATTCATACCTAATTTTAATATAACTTGTACAATATATTATAATATGAATGCAACCTAAAATGAGATTCTAAGCATTTTTTTAATTTACACAGACATTTAAATAGTTTCGTCGTTCATAGTTATAGTACATACATCCAATAACTCATTGGCTCTTAAATTTAACGTTGCTAGAAATATTATGATGTTAGTTATATCGCATACAAAAATTTAAACAATCGCTGTAGCAGCTATCGAGTTTACATATAACAAAACATTAATTTATTTAAAATATTGAAAAAAATAAATTATCTATCATAATATAACTTTAAGGTATATCGTGATCGTGAATTTAGAAAAAAAATAATTGATTATAACCCTTTTTAAAATTTGGATTCGAGAAATAAAAACGTATCACAGTGTTATTTTAACTATAAATTTGGTGAAATTAAGTACGTAAAAATTTAATCTTTCATATAAAAAATGAATATAAAATCGTCTAGTGCCTTAATACAAATGCCACTGAAGTACTTACGTAACTTTATAATATTGTAATATGATTCTTTTTTTTTTGAAACAATAATAAAATAACAATTAAATCGTTAATATTAAGTATCTAATAATTAATTTCAACTTAAACATATATGAAATACAGAATATTTAATACACAACTTCAAATAACAGCAAAAAGAACATAAAAACAATCTCAAATTAATCAGATAAATAAAGTTTTAAATGGAATTAAAATCACTCAGGTGCGAAGTTACCTCTTAATTTCTTCTTTGTTCTTTTTGACTCAATTTTCATATTCCTTCTGGGTGATGCTTGCTAGAATACAACCGCTTCTTTCCCTTTTCAATGAATCCGCCAGTTTTAATTTTTCAGTCTGCTTCTAAAACAATATATTTTGTGGCCTCTCCTCGTGTATTACTTGTCATATCCGGTATTACGTCCATTGCGTTATTATAATGTATATATTTTTAATAATATTCACAAGTCAATCCATGATGATGATTTTCCTTTTTTTTTATTAATATAATATTTTACTATTCTTGCAGGCCCGGCGGTGCGCGTGCATTGTAGCAGCGCACCGCCTGGCAGGGTCGCCATGTAATGTTGAAGGTTTTTAATAAATAGGAGACGTGTTGCTTGTACAAGAACTTTAATTATACTGATCCTTATTCTACCTTAACACTAATATATATATTGTGGTGGCTACACTACAATTGTTCCAAATAAAGTTTCCCCACATATTTGAGATAAAGAAGTATATAGTACACTATCTTCCTAATACTATAATTTGGTATAAAATATATATTTAACTTTATTTCTAAATTATGATGAGACATTACTTCAAACCTTATCGAAACCAAAAATACGAATAAAGTCATCCTCCGTACGAATATAGCAGGCCGGCTTCCCTTCACCTTGGCGGGCGTAAATGCGACCTCTCTTTGTCCACGCGTAACGCCACGAAAATTTACGGCACGCCTCACGGACTTTGTGGAAAAACTGTCTGTTGTATCGGGTTAGTCGCTCGTTAACGTAAAGTCGGTGTGGCAGAGCGGCCGCGCCTAGTTCAGTGGTGGTGACGCAGCGGCGCACACGCGCGGCGCGCAGCAGCTCGTTGCGCAGCTGGCGGCGCGCCAGCCGCACCACGACGCGACGACCGCGCAGCCCTGCGCTACACGGCGACCCACCGCTTGCACCGCTCCCATGCGCTCCGCAAACACTATGTCTCGCTCCTCTTATGGCACACCTAGCGTAGTTGCGAGCACGGACACGGTGTGAATGATATTTTCACCCTTTTCTTCCGGTAGATGCCCGATCTCCAGATCCGTGAGCAGCGCCTCTTGGTCCCAAACATTGAGCTCCAGCTTCAATAAGTTCACCGTTCGCTCCAGTTCGGCAACCTCAACTCCGGATGGCTTCTGCGTTTGCTCGATTATCTCAAGCCTACGCTCGATGCCATCCATACGCCCACTAAATCCTAGTATGGACGCACGAAGTTCACTAATCTCCTTTCGGAGTTCTCGCATCTCAACTGTGCAGGTCACGAGCTGGCGACTTAGCTCTTGCGCAATAGATTCCTCACCTGATTTCATATCTAATGTCTGAGACAAATCGCTGCAGGGTGGGCTAATAGTGTCCTCCCGGGGCGGCACATTATCTTGTGATGTGTTACCAGATATCCCTCTTACAGGAGTAGAACTATTGTCTCCTTTTCGTGGCTTCTTTTTGCATTCTGGGCAAGCCCAATCTTTGCTTATATTTGCCGTATCAGATACTAATAGACATCCACGATGAAACATAATGGGGACAAACGGTACAAGCAACGGCACCTGTCGACGTTAGAAATTTACCACATGCTCCACACTTTGGCATATTGAGTTTAGTGGGTGTTGAGACTATTGTGCAGAAGATGGCGCTAATTAAACTCGGCAACTAGTTGTTAACAATGCTACTATGCATTCAGAGATCCATATATTATGTGTACCCTCTTCCGGGCTTAAAATATCAGAAATCTTCTAGATTAGATTAGATTAAAAAACTCACAATTTTATAGGTAACAACACCATAACACTCACACGGCAAAGTTATGTGCTATTTCACTCGTATGTAATATTAATAGGCCAAAACAAACTTTATTTCTATTTTTTCGAATTAAAAATCTAAGCAACCTCTGTTGTTCGTATACCGTCCGTGACGTCAACGATCGATTAAATTTTTTCAAAAGACCAAAATTTGATTTTATTAAGAAATTATTTTAAAATCACGGCGTATTCACTGCCCACAGGGTAGCGGAAGTCAGTGAGCGGCAAGCTCTTGAAGGTGAAACCTGTGTCGTTAGTCACCGCGTCGGCCAGCGCACATGCTCGCTTACGTCATCTTATCAGTAGATAATATTATTACTTATTAGGTTAGTTATAGGTTATAGTTATTATTAGTTAGTATTGTTGCGCGCCACTATTAATGTCTTGTATCGTGTGCAACGCAGCAACGAAAACCTGCAGCAGTGGGCCCTTGAGGTGGAAAAGCTGGTTCGAAAAGCATACCAGTCTGTACCTGCGCTCATTGTAGGAAACCTGGTGCAGACATTCATCGACGGCATCCGCGACCTTGAAGTCAGAGCTGCTGTGAGGCTCGGGCACCACGAGACGCTTAAGGACGCGTTAGCCCATGCACTGGAGGTGGAAGCCGTGCGGCAGGATCATCGTTCCCATCGCGTCAGGGAGGTTGCAGCAGCTACAGTTCGCGACTGCAATAAAGGATACAGCCCTAGGTGCTACGGCTATGGGGAAAGGGGCCATCTTCGATCCAGCTGCCCTAAGCGAACAGTAGAAAGGGAAGGTGAACTATCTCGAGAGGGCAGTGCGGCTAACAGCACCACCCAGCACAGCGGGAAATCTCATGGCAACGATGTATTGTCAAGAAGACCTTGTCCTGAAGATTGCAAGCATTGTACTAGGCAAGAAGGTAAGGAAGTGGTGTCTGTGAGGATGCTCAGGACAGACCAGCTCAGCAATGAGTGGAAGGATAGCCTACAACATGCACAGCAGGAAGATCCGGACATCCAGCCGATTCTGGAATGGATGAAGGCCAGTGCTCCTAAGCCCAAGTGGAGTGACGTCTCAGCGATGAGTTCGACCACGAAAAGCTATTGGGCTTAATGGGACAGCTTGCTGATTCAGGATGGAGTCCTGTGCCGAAAATGGGAAAATGTTCGGGGAGACAGTTGTCATTTGCAAATGGTAGGCCCCAAAGCTAAAGTACCGGATGTTCTACAGCTGTACCATAATGGTTGTTCAGGAGGCCATTTGGGAGTTAAACGAACTCTACTTCGATTCGAGAACGGTTTTACTGGGTCCACTGTCGTGACGATGTCGAGGACTGGTGTCGCAAATGTACAAGTTGTGCGGCTGTAAAGGGACCTCAAACTCGTAGTAGAGGTGCATTGAAATTGTACAACGTTGGTGCACCATGGGAGAGGATAGTCATATCGAAGCGCTGTTCACGAAAGTACATCAGTGACACCAGCTTTCGCAAACTTTGGGAGAGAATTACGGCTGCCTGCAGACCTGATCACCGGAATACCACCTGATGCCCCACGCAGTATAACCGATTATGCAAATGACTTGCGGAACAAAATGAATGACATTTTTGAGCACGTCAGACAATCGGGCCAGCAAACGTCTGAAAAGATGAAAACACGTTATGACCGCAAAATGAACAACAAAGGGTTTGACGAAGGTTCAATAGTGTGGTTACATAATCCAGTTCGCTGCAAAGGGAAATAAATCTCCTAAGCTTCAAGCTAAATGGGACGGACCATACCGGATTATGACAAGTATCAATGACGTAACCTACCGGATACAGAAAGGTGCAAGAGGTACTCCTAAGATCGTCCATGTGGATCGACTGGCGCGTTATTATGGGGCCAATAATGCTCGGGACGAGCATGTCTTAGGAGGGAGCAGTGTTGCGCGCCACTATTAATGTCTTGTACATGGCAACACTAGCCACTAGCGCCCTCTGGTATCGAGTAGCAGAACTAGGAGAGACAAGATCCTTCTAGAAATTTCGGGACCGATATGTACTCGAACATTCTAGATGTTTCTACAGTAGAAGGTTCTGGAAAGTATCTGAGGCGCTATATAAGGCCGGTATAGACAGCGACCGAGTCAGTATTGAATTGACGATACAAGCGAATACTTCGAAGCGATACAACTGCGAACTAAAGTGATGTGTAGTAAAATTGTGTTTTGTTATTAGTGTGGTTTAAAGTTGTAATTAGTGTTGTGTAATTAAAGTGTCAATTTTGGTAATTCACTCGGCAGTTTTTAATTGTCTCGAACCCCAAGCTCGTAACAGTATTATTTGTTTGTTTTGGGTATAGTTTTTTGTATTAGTTATATATTTGTTGTTTTTTACTGCGCGAAGAAGCTTTTTGTGTGTATTTTTTTTTTGAAGTAAATGCAAATCCGCTGTTTCTTCTGCATATCAATGATATGTTGCAAACCGGTAACATTCATTTCTATGCAGACGACAGCACTGGTGATGCTTTATACACCGGCGGTGCCAATATTTCTCGGGAAAACATCGCCGAGTACCGAAACAAACTTGTGTCTGAAGTCGAGACTTTGTTGAACAAAGTCTCAGACTGGGGGCGACTAAATCTAGTCCAGTTCAATCTCCAGAAGACACAAGTTTGCGCGTTTACCGCTAAAAAGAACCCCATTGTCGTATCTCCTCAGTTTCAAGGCACTCCTCCTTGTTGCCTCAGCTAGTATCGGAATCCTCGGTGTCGACATATCGAGTGATGTGCAGTTTCGTGGTCACTTGGAAGAGAATGCCAAATTGGCCTCTAACAAGCTTGGCGTGCTCAGCAGAGCGGGACAGTATTTCATGCCGGCACACCGCTTGCAACTTTACAAGGCGCAAGTTCGGCCCCACATGGAATACTGTTCCCATCTCTGGGCGGGGGCTTCCCAGTGCCAGCTCCTTCCACTTGACCGCATCCAGCGCAGAGCGGCTCGAATCGTCGACGACCGAGTTCTTTCCGATCGGCTGGACTCACTGGCACTGGATGATTGGCGGTCCACCACTGTGCGATTTAGAAGAAGTTTTCTTCCTCGCACAACTTGCTTGTGGAATCGATTACCACCAGCGATTTTTCCGGACCAATACGACTTAGGGACCTTCAAGAAAAGAGCCTACTCCTTTTTAAAAGGCCAGCAGCGCATCTGCAATTCATCTGGTGTTGCAGTTGTTCATGGGCGGTGGTAGTCACTTACCATCAGGTGAGCCGCATGCTCGTTTGCCCCCTCTCCTACAAAAAATGAATTACCTACTTTTAGTAAGTAGGTACTAATACCTACCCAGGCATCATTTAATTACAACCCAAAAACCCCTATAACTAAGCTGACCATTTATTTTTTAACTCAAAACGGGACATGAGTTAATTCCAGTTAAACAGGTTAACAATAAAAATAAACACAACTTTTTAATGTTATTTTTTTCGAAAAACTGTAAATTTATACAATTAGTATTCACATTAATTATAATTATTTTTATTATAACAAATTATGAAAAATAAAAATTGATCACCATTTCACCAGCTTCATTAAAGCAAAGTTCCTCAGACAGTAATTATTAAATGCAACATATTTTTTAAAGTTGGTGATGATTTTAAATAAGAATAAAATTCTGGGGATGTTTTTTTTTATTGTTACCTTTGTTATCAACGTCGTCTTTAGAACTGGAACCGTAAGTAATTTTTTTCAGATGTCCACAATTTATTCAAAATAGAAAAATACTCTTTCTACTGGAGCATTTGTACCAGGTAGACATAAAATATATTCGATTGAAATGAAAAATGAATTATGTTGAAGATTGTTGGTGCGAAAGTGTTTGAAGACTTCCATCTAACAAGTTTTTACATTATAAATTATCTTATAATCTAAAAACATTGTATATTACAACTTTTAAATTATCCCATTCGGTTATTTTTGGTCGGTCCCGCTCTCGCACTGACGTGACGTCTGACAAACTTCATAATTTTAAATTTTCGCGCGGTTTCGGAAAACGAGACAATTTTGTGTCCCGGAGCTTTGTTTGGGGACGACGGGACTGGTGACCTAGAAAAGGGACAGTCCCGTTCAAAACGGGACGTATGGTCACTTTACCTATAACCCTTATACTTCTTGTTGGTTTTTGTTTTTAAATTACCTTTATTATAACCCTTATGTATAAATAAATATAATTACGTATGTAGAAATAAAATTAAATAAAAATAAAAACAAACATGTTTTTTTTTCATCCTCATCAATCATTGGGGTGAGGATAATGTCAGCCAGCATAAGTAATAAGCAGGCTAAGTTACAAGGTGCTCAGTTCCAAAAGTGTTACATTTCAATACGTGACACGTAAAAATTAACAATAATAAAAAAACATCTACGAGTTTTGAGTATATATATAAAAAAGATACTGACAGACGTAGTTCCAATAGCACATCTCAAAAATATTAATTATTTAAACTGCACCCATTTAGTTTAGAAATAAAAAATAGTTAAAGATCGCTCACCTTACAACGTCGATATTTCGTACCTTGAGAAGAACAAAAGCATAAGTGGTCTTATGTCGATTTGTTTGTTTTTATGCCATCAAAAAGAGCAACGCAAATTACAAAAGCTCAACTTTTTTCAGATTTTTCTTATAAGTATTAAGGAAGTAGTGTTAAAATTTGTTATCAGTGCATTTTTGCCTTTGAAAAAATATATCTACTAAACTAAAAAAAGTAGTTATATGGATTACGCAGAAAATAAATAAATAACCTACACGTACATAACTTAACAACTTTTTAAACCTGAAGACATATAATTATTAATTTCAGTAAACGTTTGAAAGTCTTTTTTGTCGTAAAATTTTAAATGTTGTAATTCATGTAAACATTATAACATAAATTTTCCTTGTTCAAAATTATTTACCCCACAAATTATCGCGATTACCACTAACTATGTTATAAACTTATTTACAAATAAAAGCTATTTGATTGATTAAGCAATGTGATTGTCTTTATTTCTAAGCGTAATATCGATTACGGCTTTGTTCCCCTAAAAATAAAACTGTCCTATTCACGTAAGCTCGCATACTTAAGAATTGTTTGAAAGGATTCAGAGCTAAGCGCGAATATGTGCGGGAGTGCGGGGAACGGTGTCGACTTCCTGCATGTCTTACCAGGTCGACACTCCATATAGAGGGGGGTCGCCCTATACTTCGCCTTCCGGTACGAGGCTGCCACTCGAGAACCTTTTTTACCCATCGGTTGTCGGTTCTTCGAGGTATATGGCCGGCCCATTGCCACTTCTAATCCGTGGGTTCTTCAGCTTACTAATTCCGTTGGGCTACTGCGGATACCCTTATTTCTAAGTTTATCACGCAGAGAAACCCCGAGCATAGCACTCTCCATAGTTCGCTGAGCGACCTTGATCTTGGTCTTAGATCCATAAGTCATCACTGGCAACACGCACTGGTTGTACAATCTCGTTTTCAGGTTTTGAGGTATACCTGACGAGAAGATGTGTCGTAATTTCCCGAACGCTGCCGAGCCGAGTTGAATCCGTCGATTGACCTCTCGGTCGAAGTTGGACTTACCTAGTCGAACTATTTGTCCCAGGTAAGCATACTCATCAACAACTTAGAGCTTAGTGCTCCCAACAACTTCCGGCATTGGTGTGACATGGCCATTAAACATGATCTTTGTTTTGTCCATGTTCATTTAAAACCTATCCGTTGGGAGACACTATTGAGGCCATTGAGCATAGTGCTTAGGTCCTTCAGCGATTCGGCCATAAGGACTATATCATCGGCAAATCGAAGGTGAGTGATGTACTCGCCATTGATATTAATACCGTATTGTTTCCAGTTCAGCAGCTTGAAAACGTCTTCCAATGCAGCGGTGAAGAATTTCGGGGATATAACATCATCCTGTCTTACACCTCTCTGCGGTTGGATAGCTTTCGTACTCTAATTCGTATTTCGTATTCTAAACAAAAATTAAGATGGCGAATATGGATGGCCCTATGTTTAATTACAGGTAAACAATGTTTTCAAATCAAATGGTATTTTCAATTTTAAGTGAAAGTTGAAATAGGTCCTGTAATTATAGATTTTTATTCTGAAACAGCTTTTTTTAATTTTGTAAAGTGAAATACTTACTTAAAATGTTTCTTTTACATTGAATTCCAGAAGTAAGGCCTAATACAAATCTTGAGATTTTGCGTGAATTGAAACGTAATTATTGCCGCTGTTTCGCAAGTCCACAGATAAAAAAGGTTGTGTTATCTGTTTTAAATCGCTAGGATTCAAAACAACGCCATCTATAGTCATGTATCAACATATCATCGAAAATATAATACGACTAATTAGAATAGCACTTACGATAATCGGTGTACCAAGACTTTAGAGGTATATTTAAAAAATCGGATAGTACTCAATCTTCGTTGTTCGGAGCTTTAAGGTGACACTAGTCGCGGGCTCGAACTCACTGGTGGGCGTGGCTTAAAAGCACGCTGTCTCACCTGGCATCGCGCCCGACAGAGATAGTATCAGTGATGAGCAGTTAGACGCTAGTCTATACGCACGTCTTGTTCGTACGGCGTTCCGAACCGTTACGAACAAAAACGAAGTTACACGATGCACACATACATACCGCCGCTACCTACGCTGTGTGTGCCGCTTGACGCTTGCCGAGAAATCAGCAAGTACCTACAAACTCGTACTAAACTGCGTTATCGCTTCATATTATACCTCTATGGCTCTGTGGCGGGTGGAAGGAAAAGAGGAGATCTCCCGCCTGGCAAGGTGTTCGGCCCGGGGAGCGACCAACGCTCCAAGTGGTAGTTCGAGTTATTGTATATATTATACTGTTTTTAATTTGGAACATTGATAGCGCGATTTAGGCTTCGATGTATTTCGCTTGTGGCGCGACGACAGCGCCGCCACAGCTCTATAGATACCTAATATAAATTGCTTATTTACATCCATCCATCCATCCAAACATCCAAACTTTCGCATTTATATAATATTTAGATAATAATTGTAATTAGTTCTGCGTACCTATAAATTGTTTTCAAAATTAATTACCTGTCTTCTTACTTTTTTTATATAATATACTCAATATCACTAAATGTAAACACATGTTTTTACCAAGACAAGTGACCCATCAAGACTGTTTTCTTAGTACCGACGTAGGTACGTAAAGTTAACATTTTAGTGTCCACGACGCGGCGACGGTTTGTGACATTTTTGTTGTATTGTAGGTACCTAAGTAATTATAACAGTAGGTACCTATGATAATCCCACATATACCTACTTTGTCCGCCGCAAAAGTCATCGAAAAAAATATTTCGAAGACGTGAAGTTCGCCAACACGCATTGGGGCAGCGCGGCGGACATTTCCTTGCCCTAAAACCCTTTCAGAAATGAGAGAAGGCCTATGCCCAGCAGTGGAATGTATATAGGCTGTAACTTTAACTTTAATAACATTTCCATACATATTTATCACATTTTTAATTATTTTTATAAAAACGTTAAAAAAAACTTTGAAAATATTTTTGTCATTAAATTATTATTATTGAATTAATAACACAATTACTGACATTGTTTCTTTTTACGTCTGCGGTTTGTAATTACGGCCACTATAGCTCAAAATAAATTATTCCTAATACACAGAAAAATTGTCAGGTGTTTATGATACCTACTATGTGGAAAGTTGGTTTTTACAAACGAGTAGACGAATGCAAGCCCAATTTACGCACGTGTGTCATACAACGTTTTTCAATACATTTGCGAGAAAACAGTACCTACTATAGGTAATGAAACAAACTCTTTGTTTTTAGATATCAGTTAGAAAGTCTGTTTTTCTGGGCTGTTTTGTTTTGTTAGACTGACATCTCGCAGATCAACCTAGGAGGTTGTCGGCTGCTTCTTTTTTTTATTTAAAATTTTAATGATAATATTCGATTATAATTATATTTAATTATAATCGAATATAAATCAAATTGACATAGGTAAGTACAGATAAAATTAGCGGAACAATAATAAAATTTAGAGATCGTTTTTTTTTTCTAAATATCATTTATATTCCGCTAATTTTGTGCTTATGTCAATTTGATTTACATTCGATCTCTAAATTGTAGTTTGCGAAGGTAACGGGGATCTATCAGCGCCGGCAAAACACATTTCTGATAAAAGGTATCTAATTTTAAAATTTTGCCTGTCGTCCAAAACGCATCATCTCTTTCAATTAAATCAGTTTCTATGCCATTTAGCGTCCAAATAACAAAATAGCAAAACTTTCGTTTTGTTATCATTAGTTGGCCTTGAACCTTGAACTAACGACATAGGCCGCAGCAGACTGAGTCGAATAAAACTAGAATAAGCGCGCGTCACCGCGCGTGCATGTGTGCGTGAGCGTCGTCCTCCCGCACCGCACCGGGGGAAACATTATTCAGTGAGATGCACGATAATTCATAGTAAAACGCGCGCGTAAAAAAATACGAAAAGGCCTTTGGAAAATCGAGTTTTATGAAAAAACCACTGCATAAATCGTCTACAAATAAAATTTATTGAATTCTTCGATAATTGAGCTTTGTCGCTACTGACTTTGTTTTGGAAATTTTACACTTCTTTTATTACTTATTTACGCCCAAAGTTGTGTTAAAATTGGCAATAAAAACGAATCTTTGGTAGCTCGTAACTTTTTAATCGCTTTTTATTTTACTATTCTGTTTCCGCACAGACAAAATTAATAATGAGACAAAACGATATCATGTTTAACTTTGGATGTACAGTGTCAAACAGCGGAGTAATACCCTCCCGAAATTTCTATGGAAAAAATGTCGACTAGTGTCACCTTAAGACCGTGAGTACGAGTGCCGACGCCAGACGCCTTGTATACGCTTTGTGTTCCCCAGTTTTCGTTGTTTTGAATATTTGTTCGTCCTATTTTGTTATTGTTTTTTGTTTTATTATTGCCTTTTTGTTGTTACAATGCCAGAAAGAACCAGAAAAACTGTTTTAAATAGCGAATCTCGCGAGTTTGTGATTCGTTTGCGTGACTATTTTGAACGTGAATACCAAAATGGTGGACCGCTGTTGCCAGTGTCACATGTGTATGACAGAGTTGCTGAGGCTCTTGGAATTGGAAGAGCTACTGTGACTAGAATCAGCAAAGAAAAATTTGGAGATACATCAACGGAGAAGAATAAGTTATCTACTCCAAATAAAAAGAGAAAGAAACGTTGCCCTGTAACTGACATAGACGATTTCGACGCCGCAGCAATTCGTAATCACATCTATACATACTACACACGTTGCAAATTTGTTCAATGTGAGCCTACCATTTTTATCAACAATATTAAAAAAAATTGGATTCTATTATGAAAAGAGTAACAAAAGAAAAATTATTATGGAATGTAACGACATTCCTCTTGCACGCAATTAATAAATTATATATAATTAAAAAAATTATAATAATTAAAAAAGTGATAGATATTGAAAATTGGGATAAAGTGGTGTTCCTGGATGAAACATGGGTGAATGCAAACCACAACAGGTTTCTAAAACTTGAACTAATGATAAACCCGAATCGTCTACCAAGGTACCTGAGGGCAAAGGTGAAAGTTTAATAATTTGCCATGCTTGTACCTCGTCTGGATTTGTACCAAATTATTTATGGCATTCAAGTCTGTCGAGACGACGGAGTACCACGAAGAGATGAATTTTGAAAAATTCGAAGAATGGTTTATAAAACTTCTAAATAATTTAGATGAACCCCATGTGATACTAACGGAGATACTACCATGAGATACTATCATTCAGTTCAAAAAAATAAGCCTCCGACAGCGAATAACCGGAAGAATGAAATAATTTCGTGGTTGCAAACCAATGGAGTACATGCCGACGGTACGATGTTAAAAAAAGAACTTTCGCGTTTAGTGGGAATACGCAAGCCCAAAACGCCAATATGTTTTGGATGAGATGGCAAAAGAAAAGAGACATACCGTTATCCGCCTGCCACCGTATCATTGCCAGTATAACGCAATAGAATTGATTTGGGCGCAAGTTGAACGTATTTAATATTTAAATGAAGTTGATTAATTAGTGCATCCCTAATTAAAAAAAATTAACTCATTGTTTTCGTTTTAGGTCATGCAGCAGGACACAACACCACCCCACCGTTCACGGCAAATAAAATGTCAAATTTGCTGAACAATGCAAGTGAACATGTAACACCAAATGATTGGAAGAAGGTGGTCGATAAAACGCGAAGAATTATCACAGAACATTGGCAACGTGATGTCTGCTTTGATTATTAGTGTGATCAGGATTTAATAATTGATCTCGAATATTGTTCCAGTGACTCTGATTCTGATGATGATGATTGTGACTTAGGATGATGACTGTGTCAATTATTAACAATTAAGTTGTATTTAGGATGGAACAATCATCAATAGCGATCGAACAAACGATATTTAGTATTATTGTAGAACTTAATTTATTAATTTAAGGGGGGCCAACTTAAGGATGAAATTTGTTTAATTAAAAACGTAGTGGTTATATAATCGTTGCCAATGACCAAAGAATAAGAGAAAGAGAAAGAATTAATATTTTTTTTAGGCGACACAGATTGTTGTTGATAACAATGACCTAACGTGGAGATTATATACTCTTTGCCAAAGAATTAGAGAAAGAGAAAGAAATAATATTTTTGTAGGTCATTGTGGGTCTACGTTACCACAAACTAATAAGAAGCTCTATCTATTTAAGAAGTGCTAGCGCAGTTGTTACGATTAGCCAGTTAAGGTAGGCAAAGGTAATATACCATACCGACTAGTCTGATGTATATTTTGTTCAAAAACCTTCCACAATATTTTTTACGTGGTAGAGATGGCTCTACCAATGCTGCAGCTATATTAATTGTATAGTAGTAGCACGAATGGGTCGGCTCGACCGGGGAAGTACCACGCTCTCACAGAATACCAGCGTAAAATAGCGGCTTAATGCTGCTGTGTTTCGTATGGTGAGTGTAGAGAACCGAAGACCCTTTTTACTGGAAAAGAGGCATTCCATCTTAGTCCTCACGGCTGACAACGCATCTGCATTTTGATTCGCATACGAGGATAGATGTAGATGTCTATGGGCCACAGCAACCACTTACCATCAGGTGAACTGTGTGATCGCTTGTCACCCTTATCCTATAAAAAAAAACAATATGACAATGCCCCCCGCATCTTGAGAGATTTTGGCTCATTCTAGCGGACAGTTGATGTCAATAATATCTCAAGGCCTCTAGCATAGAGCAACACGGGCCACCGGCGGACAGGAGGGGAGTAGCCATACACAGGCGTTCCTCTCTATCAAAGTATAAGTCCACGCGGACCTATGCGTATAGTAAAACTAGTTGCAGACGCACTGCTCACAAGACTAAATCTAATTGCGCGGCTGAATCGACAACCTACAAAAATGCCGAATTGCTCATTTTTGTTTTTGCTGCACAAAAAGATCTGTTATCTGTCAAAACATGGTTTTAGGTGCATATGTGCACGTCCAGCAGTGAAGATTTTTGTAGGCCGTTAAAGAAATAAAGAAGAAATATAAGTGCGTGAGCAAGTATCAAGAAGTTGAACATGGTTTTTGAGTCACTTGTAATAAGCGCAGTTCATCTTTCTTTTTTGGTCTGATCTATTCTTCTTTTTTGATGAGTATTAAGATGATAAATCAATTTAAATTGAATAGATTAGTATCTTGACTATCTGAGACATAATGATAGCGATTTAAACCACCTAATAAGAAGTACTGGCGCAATGTAAACCAAGGGCGCTTTAAAAGTAAATGACCATAGATTATTGAAGTGAAAACTTTTTTAGAATCGTTGTGATTTGAAACTCGACGAAACGGAAAAGCGACACTAAAAAGAGACAAACATATATATTTATAGGATTTAGCCTGCGAAAGAATGAGATAGAATAAAGGATAGACACGGAATATAAAAAACAAGAGTCATTGAAATAACACATATTTGTTAAAAATTATCGTTTTCACACTTTTATATTAAAGTTTAGACGATAATTAATTCAGATACTAATGTAGCTCATGATATTAAGATCACTTTTATTTCAGCTTCTTTCCAAAAGTCGTGAGTATTACCAAACTCCTTACTTACTTCTCTGGGTTAGCAACTCTAACAAAAGTTCATTCATAGGGTATCACCCTATAATTTCGTATATTTTCATAGACATCCAGTAATTGCAAATTTTCATTAATATGTTAGTGAATGAACAGGACTGTGATAAAATTTTATTGAAAACTTTAATATCGGCGTAGCCACAAACCTATCGCAGCTATTTTTATTCAAAATGTATTTACAGATAAACCTTAGTATAACGAAATAAGGTTGAATATTTTATTTATTTACATAACATAATATACAATATTAAAAACAAAATATATACTAGAACAATGAACCTAAAACTAAAAACCTTAAAAAAATTTATAATAACTAAAATATATTATTAAAAACGAGGCCCTTTAGGCAAGGTTCCGAAGATACAGGCAGCGTTCCCCCTTTGAATAGCTAGACTAATTCTTTGTCCGAGGTAGCTGCCAGCTTTTCGGTCTCCCGTGACGTCGACTAACCTTTTTGCTATTTCCTTAAAAAGCCTTATAGCGCTAGGACCCCACGGACCAAGGGTCTCGACACCGAATGGGACAAAAACATATTCGGAGCCTAGACCCCTGTATTTGCATGCTTTAGCTTTTTCAGCCGCTTCACAAGCCGCACCAGCTCTGTTGTTGGTTCCATGTAAAGGAACCAACAACAGAGCTGGTGGTTTCCAGGTTGCATCCCATACCAGCACCCGGCTCATCTTCCATGGAATCAAACTCATACCGTCCGGTCTCTTGCCATCGTCTCTTGCGATACCAGACGGCTCAAGTAGACTTGGCACGTTGACGGTGGCAAGGGACCGGCGTATGATCGTTAAGTGCTGCATGTCTCGAGAAGCGGCCTTCACTTTTTTGGCATGATAGTCCGTGATGTCCTAGCTTGTCGACGTCACTGCCACACGGACATTTATGAGGAGCGCAGACCGGAACCCCAAGCCGTAGACAGGTTGCGATTCGGAGCGTGTCAGGCTCAAGAAATATTCCTGTATTTGACGAAGGGTACGCGTGAAGCCAGTAGCCGGCCTCATGAGTACCCACGGCCAAAAGCCTAGCACGCGCCGAACCTGTACTAAAGCTCAAAAGATTGTCATAAGTCAATTTGCAGTTTATGTCGTCCCAGCTCATCTGTGAATTTGGAGAAACTGGAAAATTTTGACCAGGGCATGCAAATAAGAAAGAGTTTCTAGCTTCTTCCAGGCCAGCAATCTCAAAGTTTGAAGTGGACGCCCTTAAAATTTTACTTATGAGATTTGCTGAACTATGGACAGAAGATAGGAAGGCTGGTAAACCTCCCAGCTCATCTGTGAATTTGGAGACACTGGAAATTTTGCGAATCCCTAAACCACCATAACGGATGGGTAGGGATGCTTGGGTCCAAGATTGCTCGTTCAGGTGCATATTAAGAATCGATTCTAAATTAATTTTGATTAAGTTGTCTACTTGTGTCAAGAGATCTGGGTGATTCCAAAAGGAGCAGCAACAGAGCACATACGTAAATTTTGGGACGAAAAGACAGAATTTTAAGATGCAAAGTGCATAATGTGGACTAGTTTCAAGGAGACGGTCAGCGGAATTTTGAAATTTATTAATTAAATTATTAATATATTCAGAAATAGATGCATTAAAAATATAGGTTGAATATTACTTGTAATAAAGGTAATTTGATATTTTGTTCATGTTTAGTCAAGTTTCTATCCAAAAAAGGAAAAAATTACATGTGCCTTTAGTAACAACACCTCCATTCAAAATACTCTCTTTTTATTTTCGTTTTTACACTCCAATATTGCTCAAAACGGCATATTTTCGCATATATCACTTAAGCAGCGATCCGTCAGCTCGCAACAATTTGAGCCTGCGACTGACAGTCAATTATGCTCTACTGTCACTAATTCTGTCTCGCCTGCCCCGCCCACTTTGGGCTTCCTCTTGTTTTTTATATTCCGTGAGGATAGAGCATAGACTTAGAATATACTGGCGTATAGACGACCTGACAGCCCGAAAACGCGTAACCAATTTTGATTTATCATTGTGTGCGTTAGCTAGTGGTATACATTTCACTTACAAGGACTATCGAAAAATTATTGTTAAGAAAGCGGTGAAAATTTTTTAAAAAATTGATTAGTGCACAAAATTGAATAACTTCAAAATTTACTGAATTTTACCATGATAGTTATAAAAGAATTAAAGAATATTCATATAACATGTTCCTGGGAATAAGCTGAACCTACCTGCCTTTTGTTGGATTTTAATTCAAATGTATAAAATCCCAGGTGACTTTACCGATAAACTTAAAAAACTCCCCAAGAATCAGATCGGAAAGTTGTATTTTCGAGAAAAATATTACTGCCGTGGACAGTTTCCCCGGATTTTTTTAACATATTGTTAATATAAAGAAAGCATTGTACTTATTTTAAGGGGATTTACAAATAAATAAGGTAATTTTAGAGGTTTTTCACTTAACCTTTAGGGGTAAATATTTGGAGTTTGTTGGTAACACTGTAGGCAGCGTCAACGATCAACGGGAGTTTTGTTTGAATAATGGTTTGAAGTAGATTTTGATATGTAAAAGTGGTGCGATTTTGTGTATTAAGTGCCTGCGCATGTGAACTATTAGTGGAAACGGTGAAACAAGTCCTCTGATGGTGATGTGATTCAAGATAAGGTGCCTATCTGCTTAGGCGCCTTGAGATACCATCGCCAACTGTCAGCTGTCTGCTGACTCAAGTTGCCGTCAAAATCTCCCAAGATCTCACAAAACCAAATAAAAATACCTAAGACTTGGCCTAAAGGTCTAGATACCAGGCCATAAACTCCAAAAAAAAAAAATCAACGATCAACAATGTCAAAAAAATCGCAGGCGCTCTTATCGCTAAGCTAATACGCTTTATTATTTTAATAATTAATTTAAAAAGTCCGTGATATAAAATGTAAATCGAAATTACAATCAAATAAAAATAAACTTTATTAAAAAATATCTCTAAAACAGTTTTTTCTCATGGTTTTATTGCAGTAAAAGCAAAAAAGCTGTTTAAAAAAACAATATTTAATATCAAATATATAATATGTACTATTTTTTTTATTTCTTTTTTATGTCTTTATAATCATTATGTCTGTAATTACATAAGTTCTTATTTTTACGTATCGTTATAATATAATTGCTTATATTAAAATACATAAAAAACAAAAAATGTTTACTAAATCTAAGGTGCAATTTCAAGATCAACAACTAGATGATTATGTACTCGAGGTAAAGCAAGAACTTTATTATATATTGATAAATTGCCTCAATAAATAGTTAAAATGTCATATTAACTTGGATATTTCAGAATTCAGTACTAAAGAGTAAATTACAAAGTAAAGTTGAAGCCTTAGCTATTATGAACAAGGAATTGGACAAGTGCAGTATGGAACGTGACAGATTTAAAACATTAGTAGAACAATTACAATGTAAGAAAACTATGTCAATATGCCTTCAAGATAATAATAACTTCAGGTTTACACCAATAAATACTATAACTGGTGGTGAAATACTTGCTAAAACCAGAGACAATAATATTATGTTAAAGTTAGAGGTACTAGTATAATATCCTTTCTTACTCCTTATTAATCCTTACTGTACATAAATTCTAGTGTTTCTGTATGTTTGTGGTCTTTCCATGAGTAAGGCACTAAACCAATCTTGATTAAAGTTTTGTATTAAGGTAACTTGCATTATCAAGACATTCATAACTAGGTGACAAAAACGAGGATATCAGCAGTAGAACCAGAGTAACCGACAAAGCCCAACGGATTAGTAAGCTGAAGTGGCAATGGGTCGGCCATGTAGCTCGAAGAACCGACAACCAATGGGGAAGAAAGGTTCTCGAATGGCAGTCTCGTACCGGCAGGCGAAGTGTAGAGCGTCCCCCCACTAGATGGAGTGACGAACTGGTAAGACATGCAGGAAGTCAATGGATGCAGGTGGCTCAAGGCTGTAGTCCTGAGCCACCTGCATCCATTGATTATGACAAAGTATCCTTTCCAGTCCTGTAGATTGAAAATGTTTTCCAATACAGCCGTAAAGAGTTTTGGAGATATTACTACTAAAAAAGATATATAAACATATGTGGCTTATTATATTGAAAAAAAGAAAAAGAACTCATAGGATATATTTTGTTTCAAAAAATATTCTGGTGACAAATAAACTACACAACGTCAAACAGTCCACCTGATAGTTGTGGCTGTCCAAGGACATCTGCAACCTATTCAGAACAAAAAATATTGCAGGTGTGTTTCCAATTATTTTATATGTAGCATGATGCTGCTTAAAATATCCAATCTAATAGCCAAAGTTACTTCTTACTATCAGACTGAATTTATTTACATCATATCATTAATGGAAGACATTAATAAGGTTAAAAAATAAAAATATTCTATAATCATTTAAATTGTTAATTTTATTTCAGGTTGAGACTTTACGTAGTAAATTAGAAGAAGCAAATGGTGACATTTTTGCTTTAAGAAGACAATTACAAAAGAACACCTTACTTGATGAATATAATGGAATTAAAAAGCTTTCACCTATTTCTCCACAAAAGGATTATGAACAACTAGTACAGAATTTAGAAAGAATTCAGAAAAAAGTAAATTACTATTTTTTTAATAAAATTTGTCTTTCTTAGAGTAAAATATTTTATACAGCTTTTAAATGTAAAATGAGTTTTTATGTGATATTAGAATCTGAAATTTCACACACACAAATGGATATACAATGTGGATATAATAAACTAGCTGATACCCCCGACTTCGTCTGCGTTGCTTGATATATCAAGAAAAGACACATCACTAAACACGTAGTGCTTATAAAAATCGTTGTTTCTTAAAACTTTAATAACTTTATATTAAATGAAGCTATCGCAATTTTTTTTTAGATAAGGGCCAAGTGAAAACTTAGAAAACCGAATTGAAATCTATCCAGTAGTTTTTCCATGATGCGCGCACAACTGCAAACCTCTATCATTTAATTTATATAGATGTACATACATGTAAAAAAAGTAAAAAAGTTTCAGAAGATTTTTCAGAACACTAAAGATAAAAAATAAATGAAGATAAATATATCAAATACATTTCAAATAATGCTTATGCATAATCTTTAAAATGAGTTTTTTTTTCTACCTAGACACAAAGCTATTTATATAATAATTATGGAATTTAATTAATAGTTATGGAAATAATTATGGAAATCGGCATGTTTTTAAAATTCTGAGCCCGTTTTTTTAAGTTACTGCATTATATACTTTTTGTTGCTATACCTATAACCATCAGAAATAAGAGGACGCCTATGCCTTATCTATAGTAAATACTAATAGTAACTGCTTTGTCACGGCGTAAAATGCCGGCAAACAGCTAGTGCCTATGTCTAAAAATATGTAAGGGTTGTCACAAAATAAAATATCTTTTACAAAATTTTATTATACCATTACAAAATTTGTATTCTTCATAATATTTATATTTCTTGGCTGTGCCGGTGACTTTGCCAAGTTAAATGTGATTGATTAACAAAGAAACTTTCAAAGATTTGTATTTAAAATATTAGGTATAGCACTAGTACCTAAGTAGGACAATAAAATATAACAGGCTAAAATATACATTCTGTCTTCTAACCTTGTTACAGACATGCAACCAACAAATTTTTGTATACTAGTTGTTTTTATTATATTTATTTTTTAATAATTTTTGAAGTGAAAACCATTTTAGAATCATTATGATTTGAAACTCGATGTAACAAAAAAGCAACACTTAAAAGAGACAAATATCATATACATGTATACGATTTAGCCTGCGAGAGAATGAGATGAAATACAGTATACATTGTTTTCTATTATCTTGGTCTGCTTTTTGTGTGGTGTACTGTAGAAAAATTAACTTTGCTGAAGGTTTTACTACCGCATGTGAACTGCACACGGTTTTTTTTATTTTATCATTGATGAAATCGCAATTCTCCACTATTATTGTTTGACTTTGATCTACAACCATTTACCACACAAGTGGTACACTTATTCAAAACATAATTAAATTGTTGTTTGAACATCAGACACCTGAGAGCAATTTCGCGTATGACGTACTACCGCTGATGTCCGGGCAGAGGGGGACCTCGGCTCTCCATACTGAACCCATTTGTTGCTGCTAAGCAGCCAAGTTGACTCACTATTACTATTTATTACACATATGCCTATGCCCAGGTGTTAGATGGTTGTAGGCTGTAACTGCACTTTAATTTTATTATTTTATGAATAAAATGAATAACAAAGACTCCTGAATGTACACAATTTAATTTGAACTTGTAGTACCAACAACTAAAGTTAGATTATCGGACAACACTTGATGAAAAAGAGGAGCTTGTTGCTGACCGTGACTACTATAAGAGCAAAGTCCATCGTCTAAATCATCAAATCAGCTATATTCTACCAAATAAACTAAAAACTCAACAAGATTCTGAGGATCCACCAAAGCCTATTATTGATATTGATGCATTAGTCACTGAAAATAAATATCTCCATGAAAGAATTACACAACTGCAAGTAGAAAAAGAAATTGTTAAAAGGACTCTCACTAAATATAAGGTACCACAGTGCTACTTATTATTAAATTATAGTCAATACTATAAACTTATTTTATTCTTATATTAAATTTTATTGTTGTAGACATTGCTTGATAACAGAAGTAAAGGTGAATCTGTAAATTTCAAAAAAGGTTTTGTAGATGTCATGACACAAAAGCAAGGTATGTCCTATTATTATTTAATTATTAAATAGGATTCTTTCAAGTTAATTGAATATTTTTTCGTTTATTTTAGTAAGAGAATATTTGAATATCAATTCAAAAACAGGTCTTAAAAGAAGCTCGGCTGCGGAATTTAAATCATTATGTTTGGGATTATTTGAGGCATTGAATGATAAATCCATTGCATTACAGCATCAAAGGAAAACAAATCAGTATGTATTATTATCCATTAAATTAATTATTTCAAACTTAGATCAATTTTCACTATTTGATATTAAATACAAATGGAAGGTATTATTAATAATATTTATTTTAAAAATCATGGGATATTATATTCTTTAATTTCCGCTACAGTCAAATGGTTCATATAAGCGCTATTAGTGCGTAAGTGCTTTGTGTAATGAATCAATTGGAAATCGAGTCTGGGCTTTGTTCTGCGATTTAATAACTTTATATTTTTATGTTTCAAGAGAACATTATCGGTCTTATTTAAAAACGTGGTCAAAAAGTCTTTCACGAAAAAGTCCCACTTCAGAGTGTTGCAAGTCTTTTCGAAGTTTGACAGTTTTCTGTTAAATTCCATACTTTACATCTGTTTATTTTAAGCCTGTCACTAATTATGAACTAATTTGTAATAAGATGGTATAGATTTTACACGACTTGGCTAAATAAAATCACTAGGTTGGTTTTCCTTTATTCCCTTCCATATCCCTAGATTTCTTAAGTATTTTACAAACATTACGCGTCCAATCGATTCGAGGTTGCTGTTGCTCTTTGTTTAGTGTATACTTTAATTATTGTGTTGTCACAATTTTGTGCAATACGTCTACTAAGAATGTAATAAACTAGAATGTGAAAAAGATTCTTTGTCTGTAGGCATTGAACTATATTCCACTAGCGTACAGAAAAATGTCAGTAAAGTTGAATGTCTGTAGGTATTATTTTTACATACAATGGCGGGTTGATCTTACTTGTGATAAGTGAACATGCGCATTGTTTTACTATGCGTATTATTGAGAGTTCGGTTAGAACGGAAAGTAAACGTAAAAAGGTTTTTCGCAGTCATCTTCTAATTCTAAATCTCTTCTTTTTATATAAAATTAATGTTTGTTTGTTCGTATTTTAATATGCGCTGCCATACCGTTCATATTATCGTTTTTCATTCATTACAGCCCTTCACAAGTCCACTGCTGAACATAGGTCTCCCCCAAGGAATGCCACAAAGCACGGTCTTGAGCCACCTGCAACCATCGACTTCCTGCTTGTTTTACCAGGTCGTCACTCCATCTAGTGAGGAGTCGCCCTACACTTCGCCTACCGGTACGAGGCTGCCACTCGAGAACCTTTTTTCCCCATCGGTTGTCGGTTCTTCGAGCTATATGGCCGGCCCATTGCCACTTCAGCTTACTAATTCGTTGGGCTATGTCGGTCACTTGGTTCTACTGCGGATATCCTCATTTCTATGTTTATCACGCAGAGAAACCCCGAGCATAGCCTTCTCCATAGCTCGCTGAGCGACCTTGAGCTTCCTCATACGGTCAGCAGTGAAGGACCACGTCTCAGATCCTTAAGTCATCACTGGCAACACGCACTGGTTGTACATTTTCTTTTTCAAGTTTTGGGGTATACCTGACAGGAAGATGTGTCGTAGTTTCCCGAACGCAGCCCAGCCGAGTTGAGTCCGTCGATTGACCTCTCGGTTGAACTTGGACTTACCAAGTCGGACTATTTGTCCCAGGTAAACATACTCGTCAACAACTTCGAGCTTTAATACCGTATCCTTTCCAGTCCAGAAGCTTGAAAACGTCTTCCAATGCAGCGGTGAAGAGTTTCGGGCATATTACGTCACCCTGTCTTATACCTCTCTGCAGTTGGATAGGTTTCGTACTTTGGTCCTGTTACAATCAAGTTACATATCATTCAATTTCAATGAATGTATTATAATTCCCAATTAAACAATACAACTCTTCCAAATTTAAAACGATATTTCCACAATGATTTACCGATATACCGCCTTTGCTGAGCAGCAGAATAAGGCTCGCTCGCGTTCGTGAGATAAAACATCTATAGCAGTCTTTCAGTTTTCTTTGCTTCTTTATTTTATGATTTATGTCTCCTCTTAGAAGAATTCTGCCATCATCATGTCAGTCGTGGGAGTGACAGTAAAGGATTTTTTTTATAGGATAGGGTGGCAAACGAGCACACAATCCACCTGATGGTAAGTGGTTGCTGTGACCCATAAACATCTACATCTATCCTCAATAATCAAAATGCAGATGTGTTGTTACCAGTGAGGACTAAGATGGAATGCCTCTCTTCCAGTAAAAAGGGTCTCCGGTCTCTACACTCCATACGAAACACGGCAGTGTTAAGCTGCTATTTTACACTGGTATTCTGTGAGAGCGTGATCCTTCCCCGGTCGAGCCGACCCATTCGTGCTACAACTATACTACTAATATAGCTGCAGTCTGGCTCTACCACGTATAAAAACGTATTTTCTTCTCTTATTAGTTTCTCCTCACAAGCTATGTTTTAGGCACTGTCACTTTTATGGGTCTACCCGGTTCGAGAATCGTTGTCAAAGGCTGCTTATAGATTGTAGACCAAAAACAAAAAGCATTGCAATCTAGTTTATTTAAACAACTTTTGGAAATTATTATGGAAAATGTAGAATTACATAATAGTCGCATGTCATAAAAGACACCATACCGAAATACAGTGCTTCGATATGTATATAATATATATATGTATGTAACAATATACAGGGTATTTTTTAAACGCTCCCGAAAACGAAGACAGACGAGAGTACTAACTATATCTTTGATGATGGGTGAAATATAAAATCGATCCTGATGAAAAAAAAATCTTTTCACAACGTTTTATTAGATTTATTTACGCTTCATCGTGTTAGTATAGTTAAATAAAACTTTAATTTCATTAAAAAAAACATGAAAATACTTAAACATAAAACCAGCAGTGGAATTACTGAATTACAATCAGCTGACTAGGGGTCAGTGTACGCGCGAACGCCGAATTCGCGCGGCCCGCAACTAGCGATGGTACCACAATACCTAATAATTTACAACACTTGTCTAAATACCTAACTTATCTACTTAACCTACTATTTTGCCACTGTGCTTGTCTCCACGTAGCCACTTTAATTCAAATTCCCAGGTTAAATAAACCAAATAACTGGTTCGATTCCCCGCTAATGAAAAAAATACTTAAATGAAATGTTAACAAGATTAGAGTGCGTGCGTTTTTATTCATCGTGTAGGTATCTTTATTATTCTGATGTGTTCAGTTATGTACCTATTCAGATCAGTTCAGTACAAAGTTATTTAAAAAAAATTAGGTATGAAACAGCTTACCGCTCTAAATCCTCCTTGGTCTTTTGAGATGCGGCTCAAATTGTGCTCCATTCATTTCGAGGCAGATGTGGGCTCGGTGTTGCGTCTCCTCATGCATCATCGTGTGGTCTTCGACACAGTCCGCACGTAGTTTGTCGAAAACATCCACGATCCTTTGGCGCATTTCGTCAGCACTATCACACTCACGATTAAAAACCCTTTCTTTCACATACCCCCACAGAAAGAAGTCTATCGGGGTCAGATCTAGTGAGCGAGGTGGCCAAGCGTGTGGTCCTAGTCTGCCAATCCAGCGATCATCAAATAATTCGGTAAGGCGCTCACGGACGAACCTCACGACATGTGGAGGTGCACCATCATGCTGGAACCATGTGCGGTGATATTCATCCAACGATAGGTCGTCTAAAATGTCAACCAACTATTCATTTATAAAGTTTAGGTATCGCTGTCTGTTAAGTCGCTGTGGCAGAAGCACTGGTCCCAGTGTGCGATCCTTAAATAAACCTGCCCATACGTTAACCGACCATCGGGTTTTGTGCCCGGTTTGTCGAACAGCGTGCGGGTTAACCTCTGAATACACGTGTGTATTTCGTCGGCTCCACAGGCCGTTTCTGGTAAATGTCGACTCTTCCGTCCAGATAACGTGCTCAATGGAACCAGGCACACGTTGTTGTTGGTCTAATAACCAACGACAGAAAACTCGTCGGCGGTCGTGATCGCCGGGAACTAAAGCTTGCACTTTGTGCACTTTGTATGGCCGCATTCGGTTACGCTTTAACACTTTGTGAACTGAACGGTATGACACACTTGTTCCATCCCGACGTCTTAACAATTTAGCGATACTTCGTGTACCTAGGTTCGGATACCGGCGAACGACATCTAAAATGCGCTCCTTGGAGTGAACAGTCACTTGAGTTCCACCTCCTGCCGCTACCGGAGCAATGGGCCGATTTTCCAACACTCGCTGAAATGCTGCTGTTATCAGACGAGAGTCAGCTAAGTGTCGAGCGGTCGGAAATTTCTCTCGGTAAATTCGTAATGCACTCGAAGCATTCCCACAAGCTTCTCCAAGGCACATTAACATGTTGCCGTATTCACGAGCACTATAAACGTACGCGTTAGGCATTATTAAAACAAAAAAGAAACACAAAACGTAACAACAAGAATAACACGTAATAACAAGTAGGTAATACCAAGTAATAACAATCAGAATTTAATAAACAAAACAAATGAACTGTCGCTCGCGCATGCGTGTCTAAAGTCAACACGGAACTGTCTCAAAAACTAAAATTATTAATAATGAATCCCACCAAAACTGAAGCCTACTGCGTCCTAACGTCCTTGCGGTAAACACTTTGAACATTCCCACAGACCGTCAAATGTTATGACATTGCCAACTTTTATTTTATAAGTTTAGTTTCCATATGATCCCTACGACTAGTCTTTCATATGGAATTTAGAAGTTATAGTTGTAATTTTTTAATACAATTAGACAATCAATTGTACCCTGACGAAACAAGCAGTTCGTTACTACAAAAATGATATTGAAATTAATAAACGTACTTACTTGGGTACTCACTTACATAAGTATAAACGCTATTTCATCGTTATCTTTGATTTTGTACAAGAAAATAGAAATAAAATGGTATTGAATAATTTAATAGTTAAAATCAACTGCAATTATGATCGACAGTTAATTAATCTAAAAAATAATTATTTTACTTTACTTTTATTGACTTTCCGTTTTTAATCCATCCAATACTTTGATTTGAAAAGAGGTACGTCAAAACTATTAAAAATTACTTGCAAGTTTTATTGTAATTGCCGCCTCTAATTCTTATGTCGCTTGCAAACAAATCTTAGTAGGTAAATTTGGGGAATTCCCCATATGTTGGCAATGCTGACGCGAGGTGACACACACGCGAGGCGGCGGCAGCGCGTGGTACGAAGGGGGCGCGTCGGGGGAACGCTCGCAAGTATTACTGTGCGCTCACGCTATTGGTTCCTTATTCTTCCCGCGCTTTGAAAAAGCGATGTTTCCCAATATACAGTCGCACACAGCTTTCTTTGCACCGAGTACTCGAGTTTCTTTACACCTGTACCGAGCTAGATAAAAGAGTTTGGCTTCGACGCGGATATTGACCCTAATCAGCTGATTTTATGATTTATTTTAAATTCCACTGCCGGTTTAATGTTTAAGTATTTTCATGATTTTTTTAAATGAAATTAACGTTTTATTTAACTATACTAACACGATGGAGCGTGAATAAAGCTAATAAAACGTTGTGAAAAGATGATTTTTTTTTCATCAGGATCGATTTTATATTTCACCCATCATCAAAGATATAGTTAGTACTGTCGTCTGTCTTCGTTTTCGGGAGCGTTTCAAAAATACCCTGTATAATATGTAATATAATATGTAACAATATATCAACTTACTTTCTTTACTTTTTACTTATTGTCTTGTTGCTTCATAAAATATGGATTGCTCCGGATCTTTAACGCTATATTAAATTGAATAGGATACTTTAATTAGTGCTCTCATTGATGAGGCATAAGTGCTTCTGAAGTAATTAAATGTTCAATGGAATTTTATTTTACCTTGGCAACCAAACTACATTATTACCATTATCTATTTTGTGACCGAACTGTAACATTTTCACTTTTGTTTCTTTACATCTTGATTAACTTCGTATTTTTTCCAGGATTTTAGCGAACAGAATAAATGAATTAGAAAAAACTTTAGAAAGCTGGTGTAATGGTCAAAAATGTATTCCTATTTTCCCATCCCAAATGCTTCTAGAGGATTTTCTTCCTGACTCCGCATCCGTAAAATCAGATGAAACAAAAGAAAAAAAATTGTATGAGCCTACGCAGGATAATGATTTAAAGATGAGATATTCTGACAGTGATGAGGACTTAAAATCTAATATTGATAGCCAAACGATTGATTATGGAGATAATTATGAAAATGGTAGTGGAGATAATAGAATTATTACTAAAACTGTTTTACCTTTCGAATTGGAACAGTTAGTGAAAGAAGCTCTAGCTGAATTAAAACCCATACAGTAAAACATATAAAACGAAGACATCGCAGCAATGTATAAAAACTTTATGCGCGAATACATTGAATTAGGACATATGCAGCAATGTACTCGTAACAATAACACGATCCCGGCACCGAGTTGCTATCTGCCGCATCACTGCGTGCAGCGCGCCGAACCACTTACAGCTGCATTGCGCGTCGTATTTAACGCGTCATCAAAGACGTCATCAGGCTACAGCCTAAACGACTCGATGTACAGCGGAACTAATCTGCAAGCAGACTTACTATCATTGATCATAAGTTGGAGACAGTGTAAAGTCGCTTTCACTGCAGATATCTAAAAAATGTTTCGAGCGATCCTTTGCAATGATAACGACAAACAACTACAAAAAATCATATGGCGTGAATCATCAAATCAGCCACTTCAAGAATACGAACTACTAACTGTGACGTACGGGACGAAAGCAGCGCCGTTCCTGGCAATGAACACACTGAAGCAATTAGCTCGCGACGAAGGGCAGCATTTCCCTGAAGCAGCTAAGGTGTTGAAGAGAGACTTTTTCATGGACGATGTCTTAAGCGGCCAGCACAGCATCTCAGATGCTCTAAAATTAAAAGCAGATCTGATTAACGTACTCAGAGCAGGGGGGTTTAATCTACGAAGGTGGTGCTCAAACAGCAATGAGTTACTACAAGCAGCAGGATCAGATACAGATAGCAATTAACAAAGACGCTGGGACTGCGCTGGAACCCTCACAAGGATTTCTTCACTTTTGAGCTCAAAATCAACACATCAACAGACAAACCAGCCTCAAAAAGGTCAGTACTTTAAGACATATCAAAGTTTTTCGACCCGGCCGGTTGGCTCTGTCCTGTAACAACAAGATTGAAATTATTATAATTTATTCAATCAGTCTGGAAAGAAGATTTGAAGTGGGATGACCAACTTCCACTAAGCATTGAAGAAGAGTGGCCTAAGATCAAACATGACAAATTGATGCCTTCGAGGTATCAAGATGGCTTCGAGTATCAAGATGGCTTCAAAGTCATGAGAACGACGACATTGAGCTACACGGATTCTGCGATTCCTCAGAACGTGCCTACGCTTGTGTCATCTACAACAAAATCAGGAGCAAGAAACAAGGCGAACAAGCAGTAGTTTTGATAGCAGCAAAATCAAAACTAGATCCAGCATCAAAAATCATATCATTGCCGAAATTGGAACTGTGTGCCGCTCACTTATTATCAAGACTCATGCAGACAGTCAAACAGTCTATCAGAGCAAAAATCAAGACCTTCGGCTGGTCAGACTCAACAGCTGTGCTCGGTTGGATCCAAGGCGACATTAATCGCTGGAAGCCATTCGTCGCCAACCGTGTACAACAAATCAAAGAAATCATACCTGCGGACTGTTGGCAGTATGTCAAGTCGACTGATAATCCAGCAGACTGCGCCAGCCGTGGGGTATCAACAGCAATCCTCAAAGATCATCCCTTGTGGTGACAAGGCCCATCATGGCTGAAAACATATAAAAAAGAAACCACCACAAAAACATACACTACGGATCAACAGGTGAAGAAACCAATGCAAACAAACGTCACTATTCAACGTCACAGCTCTGACGTAATCGAAGCGTTGATAAGTAAACATAGCTGTATGACGCGAGTGACACGTATACTTACCTGGGTATTGCGGGCGGTGTCGAATTCCAAACCGAGGACGCCGTATCTAACTGCACCTGAAATCAAACAAGCAAAAAACATTATTATCAAGCACATACAAGAAAAGTATTTTTATGAAGAAATACTTACCACCAAGAAGCAGGGGAAAGTGAAGCGTGACAGCAAACTACTGTCCCTTAATCCATTCTTAGATGGAAACGATCTTCTAAGAGTTGGTGGCAGCATCAAAAACGCAAGCATCGATGAAAACATGAAGCATCCTCTCATCGTGCCACACAGCGGACACTTCACTGATCTCATAATCGATCAGGCACACAAGGCCACCTTCCACGGTGGAGCCCGCCTGACTCTATCAAAGCTGAGACAGCATTACTTGATTATTGGCGGCAACAGGGCTGTCAAACAGACTCAAATCATGGGGGACCTGCCGTCGGCAAGATGTAACCCGACCAGGCCATTTTACCACGTTGGTACCGATTACACCGGTTTCATCCACGTGAAAGCAAACAAAGGACGAGGCATAAAAACGACGAAAGGATACGTCGCAGTTTTTGTGTGTATGGTCACTAAGGCCATACACCTTGAAATGGTATCAGACCTCTACTCATCAGCATTCCTCGCAACACTCCGACGAATAGCAAGCACGCCGCATCACCCGCACCCGCGTCATCTGTACAGCGACAATAGGAACAACTTCGTCGGCGCCAACAAACACTTACAGCAGGAATTCATCAATCTTCGACAAACCTTGGAAGATGATTTCTTCTCAGCAATATCAGACATTGTGATCGAATGGCACTTCAACGCCCCCTCGTGGCTTAGTGCAGGAGGCCTGAACGAAGATCCTCTTCCTCACTCCATCACATTTTCCCACACTCACCATAATCGAAACCGAAAGGGACGAGCGCACACGTTGGCAACTTGTACAGAAAATCTTCTACGACATCTGGAAGAGATGCAAGTCTGAGTACCTGTGCCAATTATCAGCTAGAAGCAAGTGGCAACAGAAGCAAAGAAACATGAAAATCGGTGACGTTGTCGTCATACATGACGTCAACTTACCTCCCGGCAAGTGGGCGCTCGGTAGGGTTGTTGAACTTCACCCCGGAAAAGACGATCTGGTCCGAGTGGTGTCCCTGAAAACTAAAAACAACATTATCAAGAGGCCTATTACAGAAATATCACCACTTCTATCAGATAATAGCGTTGATAGCGAGCAAAATTCGGAATCAAGCAATAAGCAATCTACAGCAGAAAGCACCAAAGCAAAAAGAACGCGAAGCAAAAAATCATGCAACTTCATAGCATTAGTAATGTTGACTTTACTTACCATCATTTCACCCGCTCATTGTGCCTTCAACCTACTGAGTCTAGGCAAAAATCAGAGCATTTATTTGGACAAAAGGTCCAACATGCACCTTGTCAGAGATCAGTGGAAACTCATTGTCTACTACGAAATGAATTCGTACTGGCAAGGCATTGATTTGTTCCGCAAGTACTTCGATTATTTGGATAACACAATTATGCTCCAAGATATCAAAACAAACAAAATGTGACGTAATGTTGTCGCAACTACGTCATGAGGCCACTGAACTGGACTACTATCATCATATGTCGCTCGGTCAGCAATACACGCGCTCGAGACGCCGGCGCGGGCTTATCAACGGTGTCGGATATCTAGCGCACAGCTTGTTCGGTGTGTTAGACGACGAATTCGCTCAAAAATACGAGAAAGACATCAATCTAATCAGGATGAATCAGAAACATCTCGTTCTTCTATGAAAAAATCAAACATCAGTAGTTGAAGCTGAATACATCCTTCTGAGTCGAATCGAGAAGTCTATGAACAAGCAGCACAAGATCTTCAATGACCATATCATAGACCTAGAAAAAGAAGCCAACATCATAGCAAAAGAAATTCAGACCGAAGAAATCGTCAATGAATTTATCCTCTCATCCATGATAGCAAACAACATTTTGGCCAATCTAAAAAATCATTCAAGAAACGTTGGTGGAGACTATCACAGACATCCACTATGGGCAGTTTAATATTTATTTATTAACGCCTGAACAACTGAGTGAAGAGTTAAATATTATCAAAGGAATTAGCTCTGCCTATAAACAACTTCCAAAACAACTTATCCAGACTCTATCATTTACTGGAAGTAAAAACAAGGATGACAAGCCAATACTTTATTTTCGAGATCAAAATCCCGTTGGTAAGCAGGGTTACCTACGAGATTTACAGGCTTATCTCTATCCCTCAGCAAGTACAAAAACAGATGGTCCGCATCACACCTATCGCAGATCATATTGCGATCAACATCCAAAAGGACTCGTCCGTACCATTATCAGAAGTAGAAGTTCGAAGATGTACACAGTTCGACGCTGAGACTCACCTTTGCCCGCTACAGAAACCTATTTTTCATATGGATTCGGATGATATTCTCTGCATCAAAAATGAAGACATAGATCAGTGTGAAATCAAAACTTCGCCCTGCAAAGATGTATGGGTTGAACTTAACAAACTAAATACGTACCTGGGTGAATCAACTTTTAAGACACTCCTTTAATATAAAAAATAAAATAACGAAAACTTATAAAAATACAGTGCTATGTGTTATATAATTTATCTTTTTTTTTAGATTCCGTAGTTGGCCACAACATCTAAGTTAGATCTTAATGACTTTTTTGGAAAATCTGGTGTTCATGTCGTAAAACTGAGTTACATTTTTGAAAGTATCGTAGTTTGAAATGAAACTATAAATATTGAAAAACTAATATAGTAAATATTTATTTCAACTTAAAATACAGTCTTCTAAATAACCAATATTAATTTAAAATAATAGTAACATTAAATATAGAGAGTTAACAGTCCACTGCGTTACTTTGTTCATTATTAAATGCTGAACTTTAAGGTAAATCGATATATAACGTAATCAGTCATACATTACATATTTCTAAGTTGAAATCTAGCCCTGAGGTCTGCTAATGGAAAGTATTTAATAATGTAATAAAATTCAAAGACAAATTATCTTCAAAAATCCTTACACAAATTAAGGGACACCATGGTAACGCCAGAGAATAAATGGTAACACCTGAGAATCATATACTATCTATGAAGTACATTAGTACTAACAACAATATAGTGTATGTAATCATAATATTAGCTACTAAAATCGACTAGTCAAATCAGTTATTTTGAATAGGACAAACTATTTAAAAACATATCAACTAAATGGAAACGAGACTTGAAATTAAACGAAATACACTAACAATATACATAAAAGAGAGAAATTATAATAGGAACCCCGATTTAAGTAAGTATAATATACTTAGTCTTATTTCTTTTCAAACACATCTACCGATTTTTCGAATTGGTAATACGAGCGATGTACTCGCTTGATAATGTCTGGTGCAGGTAATTTCTGGATAATGTTATCACAATCCACTTAAGAAATATCGTTTCATCCAAACGAAAACGTTTGGCGTTTTCATCCACTACTCGTAAAAACATTACTTTTACGTCTCCGTCTTCTTCAACATCAGTCAATGTTTTGCATGCATAGGTTTTGTTTTTGGATGCGTCTACGTACAACTTCACTTTTGTTAGTGTCTCCACGTCCAATCTTCGTACTTTGGTCATGACTGCCACATGGCAATTCTTCTTCTGATGAAGAATCACCATATATTGCGTTATATGTTCTTCGGAGTCTGTTCGTCGTATCCTGTAATTGTTTTCTAATTTTTATTTTATATAAGGGTTCATCATCATCATCATCATCTGGCCAGTTTCCATGTTCAGTATTTTTGATATCAAATTGTTAGATAAAGTCTCATCATGCGTCAGGCCAGGAATGGAAGCACTCAGTCCAATTTCGGCCGCATCATAGGACACTCCGATATCGTATGCCTTTGGATTGAGACACGTACAGAATCCTCTTCCTTCCGGACTACCCGTCTCACAGAAACAGCTTAAATCTCTAAATTGTAATGTACCATAGCGGTTCGAAAATACTTGATGAACTTTAAGAGTTCCTACAAGTCTTGGGATATTGACTGGCAAGGTTTTCTGTTGGTCCTCAATATTTTTTTCATCGAATAAATATAGTTTAATTTTGCTGATGTTATTCATCTTGTCATAAAATTGCAAAACGTCAGATATATCATCACCATTGGCTACAATTTTGTCTGCGGTTCTTTTAAGAAAACCTCCAACACCATCAGCCGGCCCTTTCCCATGGCCAGCTTCAAAAATGACCACGTCATGTAAGAGAACTCGTAATCAAAATACTTCGTACACATCAAGTAAAAATTTTGTTTTTGTCTGTACTGTGTACTCGGGCCGTCCGAAAAGAAATGCACGGTGTTGACGGTTTCAAAATTAGATCTAATCCATTTTAATATTGGATCTAAGTGACTCCAAATTGCGGCAGGTTGATGATTGTTTGATGCGGATATGCTGCAAAACGAATTGACTTTATAACCTCTTGCAGAATCACTGTCAAAGGTATAGACTACAACCGTGTGAAGTGAAACTTGTTTGCGTGATCCTCCAAAATGGCGTGATTGTACTTCCTGGCTATACTTACAACTATAGTTTTCACTAAAATCCGCGACCACAAAACATTCATTCAAACGAATATATTCAAGACAAAAACGAAAGTTTTTAAATTGTGTCTTAGTATTAAACACGTGCTTTTTCAATGCTGCAAGGTCGCTCTCAAATCTTCTTATAAATATACCTGCTTCTTCATTTTTATCTTCTTTTATGTTTTTTATAGTTTTTGGGTTTTTCCCATCTTTTGTGTATTTTTCTTCCTTTTTTTTTTCCATTCAGTCCATGTTATTGAACCTTTTACATTTTTGATAAAATATATTTTTTTTAGTGACACACTGAATGCATATGCCATACATGCAGTCTTTGGACTCTGTACTGCAAACTGTTGATTCAATTAGAATATTAAAGTTATCAGTGACTGTAATGCCATTTTTTTTCAAAGCTTTTGCCTTATAGGCAAAGTTTGTATGGGTTTTGCATAGGCACATATCTCTGGCGTCGATAGAGGCATTTACGACATAAAAAGGTTTATTCTTAGTAAAATAAAAGTATGAACAACGAAGATTAGAGTTCTCCTTCATAAAGATTTTAAACAAATTTTTCATTGTGTCAAGCATGAATCTTTTTTGTACTTTTATGTCTGCTTTTGTGAGCGTTTCCTTTTTGAGCCAGCTGTTGCACGTGATATGTCATTTCTCAAGGAAAATTCCCTTATTTTCTTCTTTAACAATGTGTTTTTATCTAAGCTCTCTTTTCTTTTAACAATTTTGTCAACACCTAAATTCTCTATAAGTATCCGTTTTTTCATTCGTAAGTCTTTGACATCTACAATTTAAAATATCATCTTTGTTACCTCTCTTTCTCTCCTAGATTCTGTCTTCTTGAATGTCTTTTTAAAAGCTCCACTTAAAATTCTGTACCTTAAATCTTCATTTTTTTCAACTATGTTGGATTTAGTTTCGATTTCTCTGTGATATGTTCTCTTAAATTTCTCGTACTTTCGTCTTAGATTTTCATTATCTTGCCTAAGTTTTGCGTTTTCTCTATGCACTCTCGACCTGTCCTTTTTCACTTTTTTTCGACCTGATTTTCTGCAAAGTGATGGTGACCTAGCTGATGACGACACGCACAGAGGAATAGGTGATGCCTGTGGTGAAGGAATAGCATGGGAAGGCGTTGGTGGTGGAGTTCCATTTAATTCTACAAAGTTTTCTAATCTGGACTCGGATCTAGGCGAGTCCAGGGGTGTTTGTTGTAATAAGCTTTCTACAGCCTGTTTTCGTTCTTTTAGTTGTCGTTTTCGTAATTTCCATATCATATTTGCATTATATTTTTGTTTAGGAGTCAAATCTTTTACTAATCTCTTGGACTTTTGATATCGTTCTCGATGCTTTTTCTTCGCTTCTTCGTACTTTTCTTCATTGTTTTTTAGTCTTTCTCTATAGCGTTTCTGTTTCTCAGCTGCACTTAGCGGCATTTTAATTGTTGCCTAGATCTGAGACAAAGTAAACAATTTTTAGTCCCTCAGAAAAGTAGAAAAGACTGAAAATAGCCCTAATTGGCTATGCCATTCTGCCTGACATTCTCTGACGTTATCGGTAACGCGAGAGAAAGTTCTCCAGCGTTACCGGTAACTCAGGAGAACATTATCTTGCGTTACCGATAACGCAGGGGAAAATTTTGCTTAAAAAGACTACAAATAATAACGCAATTTAAACTAACCAAAAAGTTGGTCATAACCTTGAATTCAGACAGCATATTCTAATATATAATATTCTAACATAATAATAGCAAAATATTTAAAAAACTCACCGCTATTTACGCAGTAACGCTGTAGAACGGCAATAAACCCACGCGCACTACTTGGGAGCTTACAGCAGTCTGAGGGGCGCGTGGCGGGAGAATTGTCTTGTTGAACCACTCCGAAGAATTATTAGACAATAGACGCTTTCACTAACATATAATTAGACGTCATCTCTTAGAAATTGTCTTCAACTTTTTACAGTAACGCAGTAGAACATATATTTTTAACAATAATAGGGACGCATGTTTAGGGACGTCAAATAAATACTATTTAATTAAAATAATTGCGATTTTGTACTTCAATGTAAAGCTTATTTAATTCTGGATCGAAACAACTCGTAAATATTTAATGTATTCATACAACTTTTTAGAGAAAATTCATAAATTGTTACGTCACCCACGTTCGGGGACAAGTATTTTTAGTATGAAGACTGATTTTGTTCCGCTGAGTTACCAAAAAATCTCGTAAATCTTGCTTTAAATTAAAATAAAGACTATATTGCCGTGGTAATGAAAAATTATTACCGCAGAGCGCTTGTTTAGGTGCGGTGCATCTGCACCGCACCTATACAAGCGCCCTTTCAAAGCGAAAGATCAGTTGGCTTGAATGTACAGTTCACTGGCACGCGCCCTAACACAGAGCAAGCAGCATCGGTCGAGCTCCGTGGTATCGCCGTTACGTCATCGGGTGTACTGAGTGCACGCGCACTGGATAAGTTGACGTCGCCTACAGTTTGCAAAAGTTTTAGTGATCTTAGTGCAGTGTAGTGAAGTGTGAAATTTATAATTTTTTTAATTGAAATTTATAAGCTAATTTTTGTAGTATTATCATCATTATCAATTTGTATCATTTTGTAATCACCTATCAATCATCATCATCTGTTCTCTCTCTCGCCCCGTAGCATGTACGGTCTTTACAAACCCCACATTTCTGCGCATCAGCATTTTTACCTTACTGTATCATTTTTCATTCTCATCAATTCAGTACGCAATCATTCGCCGTCGCGCATTGTACTCACTATCAATAATATCAGAATAAATTACATAATCAGTTCAAGCCTTTATCATTTCTATCAACTTCTAAGATTGTACAGTACAATAGCTCGTACATGGATAAAGTCTTCTAAGGCAACCGTGTACCGCTGATATAACAAATTTCATCACGGTCGACTAACTTCGAGTGATGATAAAAGGCACCTCTTTTCGAACTATGACGGTTGTTACAAAAAGAAACGTGCTAGCAATGAAAAATTAATTAAAGAGAATAGGAGAATTACGTATGAAGAGATTCAGCACATACATACCTACCTATTGAAGATTTCATCGGGAAGCGTTCACGAGATTTTACAAAAATGCCTTCGCATTAGGTGGATAGTTTCGCATTAGGTTCCGCATAACCTTACCGATGCTGAGAAACAGGCCCGCGCGGAATGGTGGCATTTAACAGTTTCCCTGTCCGTGAAACAGACACGATAGTTAAACAATTGAAATGTTCATAGGTATATGATTCATAGGACATGGAAAGAGTTAAAGCAGGCTCGTCTCACCGTGTTTACGACTTTAGGACATCATTACAAGTAATGAATAGTGGATTTATCAATACGATCCAGAATCAAAGCTGCAGTAAGACTTCTATGTATACAGTGGTATGTGTTCTGAATAGAATTTGCCGGTCTAGTATGACCGGCAATTGAGAACAAAAATTATATCGCAGCTGTGGATAGCGCAAGCGCAGGCTAGGGCGCGGCGCAAGCGCGGGTGGGAGCGCGGACGGGTAGTTGCCACGGTAAATATGCCTTACAATTGTATTTACAATTACTACAATTAGGAACTCTTTTTAGGCAAATACGAAATAAAATTACATACTTATCTGAAATAACTTCAAATCACGTTGACAAGTGCAGCACGTAAAACAAAATCAGTGTTAGATGGTCGAAAACAACGTTCGGAGTTTACGAAACAAAGAAGTAGTCTTCTTGCCCGCTTGCAGTCAGTTAAAGAAGTTACGGAGAATTGACTGTAACTTAGCGCGTAATGTATTAGTAACATAGTGCCCGTATAAATAGAAGTCTTCGGCTCCAGTCTATGGTTTGGCTGTTTCAAAAAACCTATGCCTACCAAAGTAAAGCGATCGAAAAGTGCAGGGAAGATTTTGGGGTATCTGGGATTAATTTCTTTACAGCACACCGATTAAGCTTTTGGGGCACTCTCCTTACAGCTCAAATTTGGTACTGTATGATTTTATTCCCTAAAATAAAAAAATAGCTGAAGGGGATCCTAACTAAACTAAGACTATTTTTTTCGCATAACTTCCTGAAGTGGCCAACGTATATAGGTAATTTTATTTTTAAAATGGCCGAACTATATTGATTGATGCTCGTGATATGATATTGTTTTTGTAAAGTTACGAAATGATATAAACATGCCAGCTAATTTATTTCACGCAGTTATGTGGGAACTAAGAACACATCCTTAATTGTTTTAGTACTTTACAAGTAAGCAACTTATTTATGGCACAACTAATTATTTTATCTATTGGTTCAGTTTTTGTAGCGGAAGCTCGAAATGGATAAGCATATCGTATTTCCGTTCAGACATTCAACAGAAGCCAGGAGTAGGTATAACAGATATTATTTAATTCAGGCTTCTTTGAATAGCTATTATTCTGGATAAGATGTGAACGCACTCCGCAGGATATAATTGTGATACAAAGTTTATTCTGCAGATGTAAATACTCGTTAATTCTACTCATGTCACGGCTCACGGCTAAAGTAATTTTATGTCGTGAGTAGAGTAATGCTTTTTTTTATAGCATAGGGTGACAAACAGTACCTGATGGTAAATGGGTAGTACTGTGGCCCATAGGCATCTACATTTATCCTCAATTAAGAATCAAAATGCAGATGCGTTGTTACCCGTGAGGACAAAGATGGAATGCCTCGTTTCCAGTAAAAAGGGTCTCCGGTTCTCTACAGTCACCATACGAAACACAGCAGCATTAAGCTGCTATTTTGTGAGAGCGTGGTCCTACCCCGGTCGAGCCGACCCATTCGCATTACAACCATAATATAGCTGCAGCGTGGCTCTACCACGTAAGAATATGGTATGGTTGTTACAGTTTTTATTGTCTAAATGTAATTTAACTTAAAATGGAAAATCGGCCAAGTTACACTACTAAAATCAGTATATTCTGGTTATAGTAATTTATTAATGGTGGTGTTAAGTACCTAATTCGAAATTAATCACTATTTTTACGGATTTTGTCGTGTTAAATTTCAGCTTATTTTGAAATTTCGGCATTTTGTGTGCTTGTTCTACAAGCCATAATAATGCCAATGACCTTAAAAAATATTCAATGTAAGTAAACCTCCCAGTACCAGTGACTGCCTACAAATGCAAGATACACTGGTACTTTACAGATATACTGGTTATTTGTTTAACACTTGAATATAGAAAGAATAGAATAGAATAATTTTTTATTCAATATAGATTACATGTGTAATTCTTGTTGAAAGTCATTTTTTACTTTACCAATGGTTTACCAGCAAGAAACCCAGCGGGACTTTTTTTAAAAGTAAATTGTACACAAAAATTAAATTTAAGTACAAAATTTATTTTAGAAACTGCTTGGTGGCGACCACCTCATTCCCAGGGGTTATTATCAATCATGTATTCATTTATACTATAATAACCCTTTTTATACAGTTTCAGCATAACAAAACATTTAAACTTGGTAATAGAGAGAGCCTGTACACTTTCCGGGACCTTGTTGTAATAGCGTATACATTGCCCCAAGAATGAATTACTGACTCTGTGGGAGTCGAGAAACTGGTATCACTAGCTTGTGTTTGTTCCTAGTGTTTACAGAATATATATCACTTTTTTTACTAAAACTACGTTTGTTTTTGTGAACATATGTCGTTTTAACTTGAAAATTAATGAAGTGTCATCAGCAAATAATACTATATTATGGTTATCCCCTACTATGTAAGGTAAGTCATTAATATATACAAGAAACAGAAAGGGGCCGAGAATTGAGCCTTGAGGCACGCCCATTTGTACTATCGACCCGGAAGAGCTCATACTATTAATGAATTTTTGCGTTCTGTTACTTAAATATGAAACAATTAATTTAAGAGCATTACTTCTTACACCGTAGTGTTGTAGTTTCCTGATTGATGTTTCATGGTGAACACAATCGAAGGCTTTGGATAGGTCACAGAATATATCCAAAGCATCCTGTGAATTCTCCCATGCATTGAAAATATATTTAATCAGCTCAACACCAGCATCAGTTGTCGAGCGACCCCTTGTGAAACCGAATTGATTTTTATGAAGTAAATTATTAACATTAAAAAAAAATTACATTTGATCAAGAATAATTTTTTCAAAAATTTTACTTAGTGTTGGCAGTACAGAAATGGGTCTAAAATTGGCGGGGTCTAATGTACTACCAGATTTAAACAGAGGTATTACTTTACTATGCTTCATCAAATCAGGAAACACACCATATTCGATACTAGTATTAAAAATAATAGCTAGTTGAGACGCGATTATATCGATTATAGACGCAATAACTTTAACGGAAATGCCCCACAGATCCGCAGTTTTCTTAATATCAATTGTTTTAAAATATTTTATAATATCTTTTGATGATATTTTATGAAATGTAAAATTCTTTGTACACGCATTTACATTTTGTTTAAGTAATGATTCGGCGACGGCAGGAGAAGAATTCAGTGACATAGTGGTTAAGATCGGAATATCCGTAAAATATTTCTCAAAAACCATTGCAACATCCTGATCTGATTCCGTTAATTTGTTGTTAAAACTTAACCGGTAGTTTGAATTGCGAGAGTTGACCTTACCAGTTTCACTATTAATTATACTCCACGTCATTTTAATTTTATTAGAAGCCGTCTTAATTTTGTTGCTCAAATGCAAAGACTTGGCTTTGGAGCACCTCCTTTAAATATTTTGAATATTTTTTACATATTCCTAAATTCGACGCTAGGGTTATATGACCTTTCATGGTAAAGTTCATATAACCTTTGTCTGCTCTTATGGACTCCTACTGTCGCCCATTCATTGAAAGCCTTCCGACTGTTCAAGGAGAACGTTTTAGAAGTAAAAATATTATCAAATTTATTGCAAATAAGTTTAAACACTGTTCCATACAAAAAAATTAGGATCGTTTTGGTATGAAAGTGATGGAAGATTCTTCACTATGTTACTTCTAAACTTCTACAAGCGACGTGCATTTACAGGAACAAACACAATTTTCTCATTTACTTGCTTTTTGTGAACATAAGGTAACGAAACTAACTGTCCACAGTGATCAGAATTCAATTTTTGAATTATACATTTATGCAACGGCTTAACATTTGTAAAAATGTTATCTATACATGTTGCACTACATTCAGTAATACGCGTTGGCTCTAAAAATAAATTAAAAAGACCATATGATTTAAACAATGATCTAAATTTAATATTGGTGGAGGAAGCTCCTAGGAGATTGATATTAAAGTCTCCACATATTACAACAGACTTATTCTGTTTATTAAGCTTAACAAAAACTTCCTCCATAATTTTTTCAAAAGTATTGTATATAGAACATGGGGGTCTGTAGACGCTCACAACAATGAGGTGCTCAAACTCAACACATGCCATTTCTACAGTTCGCTCAACAGAGAGGCTCACAATATCTTTACGTTCTTTACATTTAGGTTCTCTCTAATGGCCCTCTTCTGTGAAACAAAAATAGTTTCTGAATCAGCCGCATTTCCCCATAGCAAAATCCCATAAGACATTATGCTATGGAAATAACTGAAATAAACTAGTCTAGCTGTCTCGACACTAGTGAGACCTCTAATCTTTTTTACAGCATAGGCTGCAGAACTTAGTCTGCTTGCTAGATTGGATATATGGGGGCCCCACTGAAGCTTTGCGTCGAGAGTGATGCCAAGAAAAACAGTGGATTCAACAGGGCTCAGTTCTTCCCATTTAAAACACATTGGTACCCAGATTTTTAACATTCGTTGTTGTAAATTTAATACATTTAGTTTTATTTCCGTTTAAATGTAGATTATTAACGTTAAACCAATGCACTAATTTTGATATAGCATTATTCACTTCGTCACATTTAAATGATTGACGTTTAAGTTTAAAAATCAAGGAAGTATCATCAGCAAATAATACTATATCATGATTATCCCCTACAAGGGAAGGTAAGTCATTAATATATACTAGAAATAAGAATGGGCCGAGAATCGAGCCCTGAGGGACACCCATTAGTACAGGTGACCCGGAAGAACTTTTACCATTGATAATAACTTTCTGCATTCTATTAATAATCGCTTAAACTTATTATTTCATAAAATTGATTTTTATGTAGCAATTTATTAATATTAAAGGAACTTAAGATCTGATCTAAAATTTTTTTTTCAAAAATTTTACTAAACGTCGGTAGTACAGAAATCGGTCTAAAATTGGCGGGGTCTAATGTACTACCAGATTTAAATAAAGGTATGACTTTACTGTTTCATTAAATCAGGAAACACACCAGATTCGACGCTTGTAATAAATATAGTGGCTAGATAAGATGCTATTATATCTATTATAGATAAAATAACTTTAACGGAATTCCCCCATAAGTCTGCCGTTTTCTTAACATCAATAGTTTTAAAATATTTAATTTTTTTAAACTATTGATTATTAATATCTTTTGGCAATACTCTATGGAATTTAAAAGTATTTGAACAAGCCTTTACATTTTGTTAAAGCAATGATTCGGCGACAGTAGGAGAAGAATTTAATGATTTAATGATAAAGAAAGAGATTGAAAATAGCAGCACTTCTCATTGCCACTCTTTCATTAATAATGTCATCGCGTGTCACATGTTTTTAAGTAGCAAAAAATGTGAAACAGACAAGTGACGGCTCCGTCGAGCAGTGGCTTTGCAATGAGTTGCAGCACTAAGGGCCGCGGGTTCGAATCCCGCACGGAATAAGTATTTGTATGGCCTACAAATAATTGTTCTGGGTCTGGATGTTTGTCTTTGTGAAATCTATGTATGTAAACTGGCCCCACCACACAGAAGAAAATTCTAGTGTGGAGGTAACGTTTTTTAAAAAGAGAGGAGAGACAAGTGAAATTAAAATTTTTGTACAATCGACTTCAATATTAATACGCATTATTAAGGATAACTCCAAACTACTGGTCAGATCTTGATCAAATTTATGTGGGATATATAAATTATAAGCACCAGCTTTCAAATAAAAAAAGAATCATCAAAATCGGTTTACCTAGGAAAAAGTTTTGAGGTAACACATAAAAAATACAGTCGGATTGAGTACCTCCTCCATTTTTTGAAGTCGGTTAAAAATGGTAAGTAGGTAAATTATCTGAATTTCAAAGACGTTCACGTTGTTATAATCTTAATTTTTCTCGATGTTGCATAATATTAACCTGCCTCACATTGAACAATAATGTTCCCTCTGTGTATTCTACTACCAACTAATATCAAAGGATTCAATTTGTTTTATCACAACACCTAACCCTACAGTAGGTGCGGCCTTAACAAATGCGCGTAACGGGCTAAGTGATACAGACTCTCGCACGCGGACGTAAGGTGCATTTCGAATTAATATACGCGCGCCGCATAAATTTTTTTTTCGACGATATAAACCGTAGGCTAATTTGGCGAAGGTCGTGTTCGAGGCGTGCAAAGTATTATGAACATTAGCGACGTTGTAACTAGGTTTAAACTCGCAAGTTTGCTATCAGGGAGTGATCCTTCTGTTCTTATACTATTATTTATTCTGTAGGTAAAGTGAATAACGCTACCTATTGGTCTGCTTCCATCCATCCATCCATCTATTACAGCCTATAAAAGTCCATTGCTGAACATAGGCCTCCCCCATAGTTATAGGGGGGATTTTGCCATAGTTGCCAGGCTTAACAGGCGGGTCGGCAACCGCAGTTTTTTATTTTTTGAGTTGTTATCAGAAAGATGCTGCTGCCCATCACCTATTTCAATTTCCCTCTGTCGCCTCTTACGACACCCACTGGACGATATGGGGTAGTGGATATTCTTACACCGCCACTACACGGAGTTAACAATATTTATAAATTTCACGCATAGTAATTAATGATTTCACGATAACTTTTTATTTTATAATTTATTTATTACTATTAACTTTTGAAATTGTGGTCGTCACAATAATTCCACAGCTGAACACAGGCCTCCTCCATAGACTGCCTCATAGGGGGAATATTTGCCATAATCGCTAGCTTTGCAGGCGGATTGGCAACAGCAGTTTTTTTAAATTAGATATGGAAGACGCTGCTATCCATCTCCTCGGTTGTTTCCCTCTGTCGCCTCTTGCGACATCCACGGCGGTAGCGAAGCCTCCATAGAAGCCGAGAAGCCGGGCTTGCGCTATCAAACTGCTCAATCAATAATATCAACTAATAAAATAACTCGTAAACGGTTTCAAACTATTTCAAATTTCCCGCGCGCTCCTCTGTTCTATACAGGCCATGACTTCGTAGCCTTATTATGTAACGTCAACACTTGGCAATTCGAAATACACTGATTCGTGTTCTCTCTGTCTCAAAGCGAACACGCAATGGACTGTCAAAAAGCAAAGCAATATGGATGGACCCCGGTCGCGGCAAAACTGCGCGATACTGCTGTCATAAAAAAGGAGTTGAGTTGAGCGATTAGTCATCTCTCTCGCACGCGTGGGCTTTTTACCGGGCTTTCGAGAAGACGATCGCTCCCTTTCTAACCTGTGGCAAAATGTTCTATAATGAAATATAACCACGATTGTTTATATAGCAATTAATATGGAGCCTTAAGCCAGGCTTTCGGTGTGAAGTTTGCCGAGCGCGGGGGCGCGCGGGCGATACGTTTGCAAGTTCACTTCACATTTCAATGTTTACTCTGTGTGTTTACTTGAGCGAATGAATATTGCGAGTTGAAAATTTATGCTTTTTTAAAGATTTTTAGTGAAAATGGAGGATAATCGTGTTCCTTGTGATGAATTGAAGTGTGTTAAAGTGCTAATCGGCGAGGAAAAGGTAAAATCTTTAAACTTTGTTGAGGAAAAAACAGCTCATATCCACGCCGAAACCAACGCCTGATCTTTGTATTTTGATCACATTTATGAAACACATTGCAAAATAACTCTGCTCCTCGTTTGAGACGCAATGTGTGCTGTGCTCAGACAGAATCATCATCATCATCATCATTACAGCCCTTCACAAGTCCACTGCTGAACATAGGCTTCCCCCAAAAAATGCCACAAAGCACGGTCCTGAGCCACCTGCATCCATCAACTTCCTGCATGTCTTACCAGGTCGTCACTCCATCTAGTGGGGACGCCCCACACTTCGTCCGCCGGCATGAGGCCGCCACTGAGAACCTTTTTCCCCATCGGTTGTCGGTTCTTCGAGCTATATGGCCGGCCCATTGCCACTTCAGCTTACTAATCCGTTGGCTATGTCGGTCACGTTGGTTCTACTGCGGATAACCTCATTTCTAAGTTTATCACGCAGTGAGACCTGAGCATAGTCTCCATAGCTCGCTGAGCGACCTTGAGCTTCCTCATCCGGCCAGCAGTGAAGGACCACGTCTCAGTTCCGTATGTCATCACTGGCAACACGCACTGGTTGTACAGCCTCGTTTTCAAGTTTTGAGGTATACCTGACGAGAAGATGTGCCGTAATTTCCGAACGCTGCCCAGCCGAGTTGAATCCGTCGATTGACCTCTCGGTCGAAGTTGGACTTACCTAGTCGGACTATTTGTCCCAGGTAAACGTATTCGTCAACAACTTCGAGCTTAGTGCTCCCAACAACTACCGGCATAGGTGTGACATGGACATTAAACATGATTTTTGTTTTGTCCATGTTCATCTTAAGACCTATCCGTTGGGAGGCACTATTGAGGTCATTGAGCATAGTGCTTAGGTCCTCCAGCGATTCTGCCATAAGGACTATATCGTCGGCAAATCGAAGGTGAGTGATGTATTCGCCATTGATGTTAATACTGTATCCTTTCCAGTCCAGAAGCTTGAAAACGTCCTCCAATGCAGCGGTGAAGAGTTTCGGATATAACGTCACCCTGCCTTACACCTCTGCAGTTGGATAGGTTTCGTACTCCTGTTCTGTACTCGGATAGCCATCGTAGCCCTACTGTACAAGCACTTCAGCACTTCGATATACCGACAGTCAACTTGGCACCGCTGAAGGACTGCAGCACCGCCCAAATTTCAACGGAATCAAAGGCTTTCTCATAGTCCACATACGCCAGACATAGTGGCAAATTGTACCCTCGGACTTCTGTACAATTTGCCGAAGGGTATGTATGTGGTCTATGGTGCTAAAGCCTTTCGGAAACCGGCTTGTTCGAGGCTGGAAGTCGTCGAGTCTGCGTGCGAGACGATTCGTAATGACTCTCGAAAACAGCACGTAGACGCGGCTCAGAAGGAAATCGGTCTGTAGTTCTTCAAGAGAGCGTTGTCGCCTTCTTGAAGAACAAGACCACCGCACTTCTGCTCCACGCCTCCGGTGTAATGCCACCATGGAGGACGGAATTAAAGAGCTTTGAAGGACTTCAAGTACCGGTTTTCCACCCGCTTTCAGAAGCTCCGCTGTAATTCCATCTCGCCTGGGGCCTTGCTGTTTTAAGGTGCTGGAGAGCCATTCTAATCTCGCTCAGACTGACGTCCGGGATATCATCGGAATAGTGTCGGATAAGACTCGCTCTTGATCGTTACCACACTTGCGTGTGGCTCCAACGATGATGTGCACAGCTGCCCATAGAACCTCTCAATCTCACTCAAAATCTCAGGTGTACTGGAAACGACTCTGCCACACTCGGTCTTCAGCTTCGACAGTTGGCTCTTTCTGGCAGACAGATCTCAGCAAAGACTTTGGAGCCCTGGTTCCGCTCGATCGCTTCTTCAATACGAGCTGTATTGAAGTTGCGCAAGTCCCGCCGCATGCATTTGGAGATCTGTCTGTTCAGTTGCCTGTATTCTGTCATATCTACTGAAGACTGCAGCTTCATATCCCGTCTAACAGCCATGAGATTAAGAGTGTGATCGAGAGTTTTGTGTTCTTCTGCGGCGGGTCTTGCAAAATTTAGCCCGACGGCATGGACAGTTTCCACGAGCTTGTCATTCATATCGTCCACTGCATGGAAATCTTCTAGGCACTGAAAACGGTTTCGTAGTTCGAGCTGAAAGGTTTCGGACTTTGGATTAGAGCACGAGGGGACGGAGCGTTGACTTCATTAGACGTGACCTCCAACTTTACGTTTAGGTTCAGTGTGCCCTCACCATTCGGTGATCGCTGCCGGTTTTCACCCTCGCGATCACTGAGACATCACTGAACAATTGTCGCCTGGTCGTCATAATGAAGTCAATCTCATTTTTTGTCGAACCGTCGGGGCTCGACCAGGTCCACTTCCTGTGGGGCCGCTTCTGGAAGAAAGAGTTCATCATAAAAGTCCCTCTTTCTCCATGAAGTCGGCCAGCTGCTGGCCCCTTGGGTTCCGTTGCCCTACTCCGAATTTCCCTACTTTCAGCTCACCGTACTCTCTTGTGCCTAGTTTTGCGTTGAAGTCTCCCATTAACACCGTATAGTGGGTTTTGGAGGAATGCATGGCTCTAGAGATATCCTCATACATTTCCTCCACCTCCTCATCGGGGTGTGCCGAGGTTGGTGCGTAAACCTGTATGACCTTCAGCGAATACCGTTTGGTGATTCTGAGTATAAGGTACGCAACCCTCGTCGACACACTCCCAATCTTTACAACGTTGTTAACGTGAGACTTGTGGACGATAAATCCGACACCTCCTTGGGACAGATGGTCGCCTTCCCGGTGATAGAACAAGTTGCCGGATTCGAGGATTACCGTGTCCTCCCCCTCTCTTCGGACCTCGGATAATCCTATAATATTCCAGCGTAACTTGTCTATCTCTTCTTCCAGCTCCAGGATCTTCTCGTCAGTCCTCAGGGTACGTGCGTTATAAGTTGCCAGGTCGAGTCGTCGTAGGTGGCAACCGAACCTCCACCGGAGATTCTTAGCACCCCCTGCCCCGCCGTTACCATGGTCGCCACCGTAGCCAGGAATAGCGGGGCCGCCGGGGACTGGGGGCCGTTTCTTTGTGTCATCGCTCATGGGGGGTATATTGCCATAGTTGCCACGCTTGGCTAAAAACTATTCGAAAAATATCGTTGAGATTTTCCTTTAGCGGCATTAGATTCATTATTTGAAAATTACGCAAACCATTTTGATAAACAAACATTGAAAAACCAATTGATTTCATTGTATTCCACCCCTGAATTAAAAGACCGCAATGTTTTCGAACTCATTGACTTTATAAACGAAAATAGTCTTGAAGAGGCCTTTCCCCAGATTTTAAAGTTAGCTTATCTTGTCGTAACTATTCCAGCCAGAAGTTCCTCCGCGGAACGTGCTTTCTCATCTCTGAAGCGCATCCATACTTATTTGAGAAATACACAAGGTCAAGAGCGTCTTTCAGACTTATCAATTATCGCAATTGAAAAACAGTTATTGGTACAATTAAAACGTTCACCAACATTTTACGCGGACGTAATCATATCTTTCCTTAAGAAAGAGAGACGATTCGATTTAGAATATAAATAAATTTGTTTTTTTAATTTTATACATAGTTTGTTTGTACTTTGTTCATGCTTTTCTTTTGTTCGTGTATTGTATTATATGTAAATATCTTTTTCTTTCGCTCAAGCAAACCCAAACGGCTTTTTTCAAAGCCACCGAAGGTATGCAATTGCTGATATGTCATACAATCTATCTAGCAGTAGTATGCCTTCTGTGTGCTTTGTTAAACACGTCCTCGACAGCACTGAATATGAAACTGAAGAGTGGAGACAGATCAAGATTGGTGTATTTTTATAAAACTGCTAAAACAACAAAACCATATCTTGGGCTTGCCCTAGTTTGGAGCCCTAGCTTCGCTACTGATCCACTGGACGATATGGGTTTGTGGATGTTCAGTAGTTAGTGTAAGAATACACGGTCGATATTAATAGGCTGTAACGGAAACGATAACACAATAATTCTGCCTATGTCTGGTCTTTGGTCTATTACGTACTAGGCACGTCCTTAGGGGCGCAAGGTTACAAAGGGGCGCGCGGGATAATTTAAAACGAAAAAAAATAATTGCGGCTCACCTGATAGTAAGTGATCACCGTCGCTTATGAACATCCGCCACACCAGGGGAATCGCAGGTGCATTGCCGGCCTTTTAGAAAAGAGTAGACTCATTTCTTGAAGGTCCCTAAGTCGTATCGTTCAGAAAAACAGCTGGCGACAGTAAATTTCACAGTATGGTCGTGATAGGCAGATAGTAAATCGCAGTATTGGACCGCCAGCCATCAAGATGATGACGATAGGATTTCGAATTTTGTTGCAGTGTAAGATGGTGGAATTCAGCAGCTGGAATTAATCTGAACAATTCCTCTGAGCACTCCCCGTGGTATATGCGGTAGAAGGTGCATTCGGAAAGAACTTAGGCGTCGACGATTTGGGCCGCTTGTATACGGTCAAGTGGAAGGAGCTGATACTGAGCTGCCCCGGCCCAGAGATGAGAACAGTATTCCATATGAGGCGGAACCTGCGCTTTGGTAAGCTGCAAGCGATGGGCCGGCATGAAATACCATCTCGATCTACTGAGCACATTAATCTGTTTTGTTGCCAGTTTAGCCTTCCTTCCAAGTAACTGCGGAACTGTACGTCTCTCGAAATGTCGACTCCAAAGATTCAGATGCTGGCTGAGGCAACGAGAAGAGTGCCCTGAAATTGAGGAGATACTACAAAGTCGTTCTTTTTTACAGTAAACACGCAAACCTGTATCTTTTGGGGGTTATACTCAACTAGATTTAGATACACTCGACTTCAGACACAAGTTTGTTCCGGCACTCCACGATGTGTTCCCGAGAAATAATAGCAAGGGTATTGTATAAGACATCGCCAGTGCTGTCGTCTGCATAACATTGAATGTTACTAGTATGCAACATATCATAGATATACAGAAGGTACTAATAGGCACTACAGATGACGGGATGAAAATTTCCATCCCCTGAAGCACCACATCGGCGACAGACTCAGCAACGATGTTGGGATTATCCAGCGAGAAGCAAATCTGCCCACATGGGTAGGATGCAAAAAAAAAGCCCGCATCCCATACCAATTCGCTGGCCTATAGTGCCATACACGGCGACAGCCTACAGATCGCGCCTGCTATAAGCATGTGATGGGCACCGTGGTTAGGATCGCGGCAGTGATCCGAAGAACTAAGAGGGCACCGACAGAGACCTGATATTCGTCCGGATGAGAGGTCAGCAGAAGGTCTAACAAGGAAGGTACATGATCCTCCACATCTAAAATCCGCGTGGGCGAAGTGACCAGTTGTGTCAGAGTATATGCCAAGGCAAGTTCGTAAACAGATCTCCAAGCATTATCGGTAGTACGAGAACCGAGCCATTCGGTGTGCTGGGCGTTGAAATCGCCAAAGAGCACGATCTCTGCGGATGGGATTTGTTGTAGCACGGAATCTGTAGCCATTTGGACGTGGTCGATGAATCGGTCTGTCTTGGCATTACCGCTGTGGGATCTATAAAGGCACCCATAGACGCGGGGTGGTGTCGCCGTCTATACGTAGCCATAGGATAGACAAGACTACCGAGGCGTCGAGAACCGATGCTCTATGACGTACACACAAATTCTGGCCGGAGGCAGATAAGTGTTCCAGTTTGTAATTTGGGTAAGATTTGAATGACGTTCCTCATGTAGCAGAATTCCACGGGGAGCGTGGGATGGGGTGCTGTGGTGATTTTGCTCCGTTTGGCTCATGTAGAATGTATACAAAGCGGAGTTGTACAACCCCCCACCCCCCTACACCCAATTTTAACACCGCTATCATGTTTTTCCATTAACTATATCATAATTTGTAACTAATGTTGTAGCTTTTTTGCAAAATACGTAGTTATAATTTATAATATATAGCCGCCAGAGGGGCGCCGATGTGGTGCTAGCCTAGGACGCTGTCGACATATAATCCGCCTATGGTGACCTTTGATATCTCTAAAGATATTCTACTCTGTATCCCAACAATATTTTAAGTAATTTGTGCTAGTGATAGCGACATTACATCCACGATAACCTGCGCCTGTACAAAACCGAAGCAATTGTTAACAATGTTATTTCCCATGTAATGGAAGGTCTGTGGAAACATTGAAATCTGATTCAGTATTATATTTTGGTCTATCAACTGATGCCAGCAATCACGGCTCAAAAAATGTTTCAGTAGTAATAATATTTTGATTATCGCGATGGCGGAATAAAGACTAAAATTTTAGAACTCGATGTATTGCCAAACGAAACTGCCGAAACAATTCGCAATATATTGTCAACACCTTGAAAAACACGGGATTGAACAAAATTAGTTTCTTTACTGCTGATAATGCCGAATTTTGGTGCATTAGTAGGCCAACAGGCGGACAAAACGTTTTGTATTATTGAAACAAGAATTCAAAAGCAAATTGTAGGTTGGATGTCCTGCCCATATACTGCATAATTGTATTAGACACGGTGCAGATAAATTGAAATAGACATCGAGTCCATGTGATGAAAATTTATAATTATTTCAATCACACAGTTCGCACAGAGAAGTTAAAATCATTTTGTGATGCTGTTGAAATACAATATCAGCAACTGCTATACCACAGCAAACACGATGGCTGAGTTTATTTCACATAGAAAGGATCCTGAAATTAATCCCAGCATTAAAAGAGTATTTTTTCTGTCGAAGGAACTCAACAGTGATCAAACGATTTTTGAGAACCCATTCTCAGAGATTTATTTATGGCATATTCACTGTTAATGCCCCTGTTTCAATCTAAAATTCAAGCTATTGAGAAAGAAGATGTTACTGTTGTAGAAATTAACTGTATATTAAACGCAACTTAAATGCACTCAAATCTCGTAAAGATGAAAATTTTAAATCATTGACGGTTATTCGACACTGAACACTTTGGAAAACAATGGAATAAGTACTGATAATTTTAAACTGAGATTATGGGCCTGTATGTAGATTTAACAGCTTATTTGGAAAAATGGATGAAAATATAGAAGAATTCTTCCTTCCGGTGGATGATTTTACAAAAGAAATGAAAGTTTCAAACTCTGATTTAGCTTCATCTGTAGAATTCTCTGAAGCTGAATATCAGTGTTGACGACGTGAAACTGTTTGACGAATACGAAGTTCTAAAAGAATATTGTAGAAATTCAGATACGTTTTTTTTTTCTGAAAGCTAACTACAGTGGTGCAATTTTCTCAAAAGTAGGGAAGTGAATGGTGACATTACAGAATCATGAAAATCTGCAGTTGTGTTTTATTATAGCACACAATGCGAATGTAGAACGTACGTTTTCTCTCGTCAACGCCCAGTGGAGTAAAGAAAGAAATCGGCTGACAATTGAATCGGTAAAAGCAATATTGATTACTCAGAAAATTACAAAACTGTATCTTGTGAAGATTTTTACGTTTACGTATTAGAAAAGAAAGAACTGTTAAAAATAATGTCCTCTGACAAATATCAGTAATAAATATCCTTCTTCATTATTATCTGTTGGCTTTACTTATTACCTACAGCATTTTGCTTTAGACAGGCATTTTCTGAAAATTCAGGCATTTTATGTACCATAGACAGGCATCCTCTATTTACATATGGTAACCCTAGGCCCATGCATTTATTAACAAATATTATACTGGTAATACTATTTTTACCTATTTGTAAATTGTCATCAGAAACAATTCTCTTCAAAGATAGATATAACAACGACAAAAACTGACAAAAGTTTTGTGTTTCATATTATCTACAAGGGTAAATAGTTACACAAGCTAAATTTAAAAATAATATTCTCTAAGTTACTTGATATTTGCTTTTTTAAACACCTTCCATATGTGTTAAATGAAAAATTCACATTTTCTATTATCCACTTGTCCAGGTAATCTTTCAGGATTTGGTAAATCCTTATATTAAATTTATTATTAACGCAATATCATCTAGATACATATATTCTACTCATCTATTATGACAAATAACATTGGTAACCATTCTAACGTTACTAAGGCTTATACATAGACACATATTATATATAGTTCATAAGCATAAGTTATTTGTATAGAATGCTCTTCAGTATACATTTGAAGTAAACGGCTAAGATATAATAAGAGAACGGAAAATTCAACCATATTCGATCACAAAGATTTATCAGATTTATAAACATTTTAAAGTCTAGTTTACATATTTACTTAATATAATAAAACTGCAATTCTGGGTACCTACGCTTTATTTGATAAAAAAATATTAAATAATTCTTTGTCAAATGCTGCTTATTGACATGCATTTAACGAGGTTATTAAATAAAGATATGTCTCTGTAAATGTATTAAATGAGATAATTTTACTTTAGTGTTTAAAAGGGAGTTGTATTTATGCGGGGACGTTGACAAAAGGTGTTTAACGCAAGAGTGTTTATAAAGGTGTATATGCAAGTGTTCATTCAACGAAATGTGACTCTGCCAGTGTTTATTAAAGAATACGTGTTTACGCGAAAGTGTTTGCAAAGAGAGGTGTACACTAAGTGTTTATTGAGGGAGGTGTTTTTACGCGAGCGTGTTTATTAAGGGAGAGCAGGGCGGCGGAGTGCCGGTGCAGCGCTGGAGGCTCGCGTGTGTGTTCACGTGAGCGTGGTGTAGTGTGAGAGCAGGGCGGCGGAGTGCCGGTGCAGCGCTGGAGGCTCGCGTGTGTGTTCACGTGTGCGTGGTGTAGTGTGAGAGCAGGGCGGCGGAGTGCCGGTGCAGCGCTGGAGGCTCGCGTGTGTGTTCACGTGAGCGTGGTGTAGTGTGAGAGCAGGGCGGCGGAGTGCCGGTGCAGCGCTGGAGGCTCGCGTGTGTGTGAGCGTGGTGTAGTGTGAGCAGGGCGGCGAGTGCCGGTGCAGCGCTGGAGGCTCGCGTGTGTGTTCACGTGAGCGTGGTGTGAGTGTGAGAGCAGGGCGGCGGAGTGCCGGTGGCGCTGGAGGCTCGCGTGTGTGAGCGTGGTGTGAGTGTGAGAGCAGGGCGGCGGGTGCCGGTGCAGCGCTGGAGGCTCGCGTGTGTGTTCGTGAGCGTGGTGTGAGTGAGCAGGGCGGCGGGTGCCGGTGCAGCGCTGGAGGCTCGCGTGTGTGTTCACGTGAGCGTGGTGTGAGTGAGCAGGGCGGCGGGTGCCGGTGCAGCGCTGGAGGCTCGCGTGTGTTCACGTGAGCGTGGTGTGATGTGAGAGCAGGGCGGCGGGTGCCGGTGCAGCGCTGGAGGCTCGCGTGTGTGTTCACGTGAGCGTGGTGTAGTGTGAGCAGGGCGGCGGAGTGCCGGTGCAGCGCTGGAGGCTCGTGTGTGTTCACGTGAGCGTGGTGTAGTGTGAGCAGGCGGCGGGTGCCGGTGCAGCGCTGGAGGCTCGTGTGTCACGTGAGCGTGGTGGTGAGAGCAGGGCGGCGGGTGCCGGTGCAGCGCTGGAGGCTCGCGTGTGTGTTCACGTGAGCGTGGTGTAGTGTGTGAGAGCAGGGCGGCGGGTGCCGGTGCAGCGCTGGGCTCGCGTGTGTTTCGTGAGCGTGGTGTAGTGTGAGAGCAGGGCGGCGGAGTGCCGGTGCGGCGCTGGAGGCTCGCGTGTGTGTTCGTGAGCGTGGTGTGGTGAGAGCAGGGCGGCGGTGCCGGTGCAGCGCTGGAGCTCGCGTGTGTGTTCACGTGAGCGTGGTGTAGTGAGAGCAGGGCGGCGGAGTGCCGGTGCAGCGCTGGAGGCTCGCGTGTGTGTTCACGTGAGCGTGGTGTGAGTGTGAGCAGGGCGGCGGAGTGCCGGTGCAGCGCTGGAGGCTCGCGTGTGTGTTCGTGAGCGTGGTGTGTGTGAGCAGGGCGGCGGAGTGCCGGTGCAGCGCTGGGCTCGCGTGTGTGTTCGTGAGCGTGGTGTGAGTGTGAGCAGGGCGGCGGGTGCCGGTGCAGCGCTGGAGGCTCGCGTGTGTGTTCACGTGAGCGTGGTGTAGTGTGAGAGCAGGGCGGCGGAGTGCCGGTGCAGCGCTGGAGCTCGCGTGTGTGTTCACGTGAGCGTGGTGTGAGAGCAGGGCGGCGGAGTGCCGGTGCAGCGCTGGAGGCTCGCGTGTGTGTTCACGTGAGCGTGGTGTAGTGTGAGAGCAGGGCGGCGGAGTGCCGGTGCAGCGCTGGAGGCTCGCGTGTGTGTTCACGTGAGCGTGGTGTAGTGTGAGAGCAGGGCGGCGGAGTGCCGGTGCAGCGCTGGAGGCTCGCGTGTGTGTTCACGTGAGCGTGGTGTAGTGTGAGAGCAGGGCGGCGGAGTGCCGGTGCAGCGCTGGAGGCTCGCGTGTGTGTTCACGTGAGCGTGGTGTAGTGTGAGAGCAGGGCGGCGGAGTGCCGGTGCAGCGCTGGAGGCTCGCGTGTGTGTTCACGTGAGCGTGGTGTGAGTGTGAGCAGGGCGGCGGGTGCCGGTGCAGCGCTGGAGGCTCGCGTGTGTGTTCACGTGAGCGTGGTGTAGTGTGAGAGCAGGGCGGCGGAGTGCCGGTGCAGCGCTGGAGGCTCGCGTGTGTGTTCACGTGAGCGTGGTGTAGTGTGAGAGCAGGGCGGCGGAGTGCCGGTGCAGCGCTGGAGGCTCGCGTGTGTGTTCACGTGAGCGTGGTGTGAGTGTGAGCAGGGCGGCGGAGTGCCGGTGCAGCGCTGGAGGCTCGCGTGTGTGTTCACGTGAGCGTGGTGTAGTGTGAGCAGGGCGGCGGTGCCGGTGCAGCGCTGGAGGCTCGCGTGTGTCACGTGAGCGTGGTGTAGTGTGAGCAGGGCGGCGGAGTGCCGGTGCAGCGCTGGAGGCTCGCGTGTGTGTTCACGTGAGCGTGGTGTAGTGTGAGAGCAGGGCGGCGGAGTGCCGGTGCAGCGCTGGAGGCTCGCGTGTGTGTTCACGTGAGCGTGGTGTAGTGTGAGAGCAGGGCGGCGGAGTGCCGGTGCAGCGCGGCCGCGTCGCTGGAGGCTCGCGCGCGCGCCGCCGCCGATCGTACCAATTTTACTAAAAGGGCCCGGTAATGTCGTTCCGAATACCTCTCATATGCCTCCAATCCTTCCTGTAACTTCAGTATGAGACTGTCGTAGCTATTGCGCACCACTTCTAAAATCTGCAAAGGAATATTCGTAAACTACCATCAGGGCCGGCTCGAGTTTAGTTTTAGAATAGAGCGAGATGTTATTATGGCGTTGTTAATATATACTCGCCCAAGTAAGATTCTATATCTCGTCTAATTTCTTAGGAATAAGAAATATTAAATTTATCGCTTGATGTCATCCACTGCTCGCACTACTTCTCTGAATATAAACTACAAAACAAAACTATGAAGGTTTCCATGTGGTAAGCCACGCTCCAGCTGTATTATGGCTGCACGAATAGATTTGCTCGACCAGGAAAGGACTAAGCTCTCACAGAATACTAACGTTAAATAGCAGCAAAACGCTCCTGCGCTACGTATTGTCATTAAAAAGAATCGGAGACGTTTTATCCGTAACAAGACATTTCATATTAGTCCTCAGGAATGACTACCCTTTATGAAGTAGGAGATGCATGGGACATTCGTAATGACGAGTAAAGTTTAGCTAAGTAGTTTTTATCAAATATGTCTCAATTTTTTTGTAAATTTAAAACAATTACCCAATATGATGCAAAAGTAATGATAATGAAGATTAAACACAGTGATTAGAGTTCAAAAATAATTTATTTTACTACCTAGTCTCCCAAAAAGTCAATGTATCTTTTTAGACCATCTTTTTTCTAAACCCACAATTTAAAAAAAATATCTTGACCCTCCAAAAAATTCTCAACAGCGTCATCACTTCGCTATCGTCTGCAAATTCCTTGCCTCGAAGGTGATCCTTGAGCCGAGGAAATAGATAGAAGTCACTGGGAGCTAGATCTAGCGAATAGGGCGGGTGTTCAAGCAGTTCAAATCCCGTTTCCTGAATGGCAGCCATCGCAATTGCGGCTTTGTGAGTAGGAGCGTTGTTTTGGTGAAACAGCACTCCATCTCGCAGAATAGATTGGATGATTTTTTTCCTTAATAGTCTCCCGCAATTTTCTTATTTGGCCTGCGTAGTAAGAGCCCGAAATTGTGGCTCCTTTTCCAAATATTCCATCATAATTATTCCTTCAGCGTCCCAAAAAACGGACGCCATACCTTCCCTATATATACCTTTCCCGTCGAACTTGACACTTTGGACTTCTTCGGCGTCGGTGAGGAGGCTCGTTTTCAAACCATTGTTGATTGTTGTTTGGTTTCAGGATCAAAACAGTGGATCCAGGTCTCGTCCATGGTCACGAAACGTGAAAATTTTTTTTCTTGATGTGCTTGGAACCTTTCGAGATTCAACCTCGAAATGTCGACTCGTTTTTTCTTTTGCTCGTCGGTTAACCCGGTACCTCGCGCAGAGTTCTTTTTAACCGACTTCAAAAAAAGGAGGTACTCAATTCGACTGTATCATATGACTCAGAACTTTTTACTAGGTGAACCGATTTTGATGATTCTTTTTTATTTGAAAGCTCCCATATAAATTTGATCAAGATCTGACCAGTAGTTCTTGAGTTATCCTTTATAATGTGTATTTAATTGACTTCGACTACATTGATGATGTTCTCATTTTATTTATATTGAAGACGGTTTTACAAAATTTTTAATTTTATCACTTGTTCTTATGCAATTCGCTCGCAAGGATTCTTTGAATACTGCCATATGAGATCCCTGTGACCTCAGCTATATGCCTGAAGGTCACTCTTAGATCTGCCAATACGACATCTTCGACTTTTTTCACGTTATCTTCAGTCACGGATGTGGATGGGCGTCCTTCGCGATGTTCATCTTCCGTCAATGTTCTGCTCAGCTTAAACGCCTTGGCCAAGCGTGCAACTGTAGAATATGGAGGAGCAGAGTCCCGCAATGTGTCCACCAAGTCGCTGTGTATGTCTTTAGTAGATTTTTTTAAAGAGAGGTACTTGATGACAGCTCTAATTTCGTTTTTCTCCATTTTGATGTTATCTCTTCGATGATTCGTATTATGCTGATTTTTTATGCTGATCTAGCGGGTACATAAGCAAGTAAAAAATACCAACATTTATTTTTATTTTTATGTGCACTAGAAATAACCAATTATCATTACTTTTGGATCACCCCACGTACATGTTAAAATGTTGAAACGTAACTTACAACCTTCCCTCTTAGTCTTATTTTTTTATAATATTAGTAAAATATCATCAATATTAGTGATAATATTGATGATTTATCACTTATATTGGAGAAAAGGGAACTGTCAAAATAGAGGTAGTGTAACATGCACGCACGCAGATACGTCAACGACATATGTTTTTCTAAATGAAAGACTAGGAATATTCTTAAGATATTACCTGTTCTTCGGTGGGTGTTGAAAGATTTTCAGAATTGAGCCAGGAATCGATCTTAGCTGAGAAGTGCTGTATGATCGCACGGACATTGACCAAGCAATTGGCTAATCGCAAAGCATCTGCTTTATACTCCCCGTCGCCAGTAGAATAACGAAAAGCTATGAACAAAACAATTATTTAAAGTTTAGCGATATCAATGTCTAAAATAAAATAAAATGTTAATTATATGAACATTATGCCGAATTGTGGCGGAGTAAGAGAATCATATCCAACTCATTGCGGATTTGCTTCTCGCCATACGATCTCAATGTTATTGCTGACTCTTATGCTGATGTGGTACTTTACGGAATAGAATTTCTTTATTCTATCGTCGGTTGTGCCCTCGGGAGGCACATCCTAGCCATGGTTTGGACACTACTGTAAAATTGCATCACGCCGTAAGCAGAAGTGCTACTAGGCTAGGACTGGCGCATCGACGTCCTGGGATTCTAGCATCAGCGCTCTAAACAAAGTATTGTTCCGTATGGTCTATCAAATGAATTATTGCCACAGTAAGTTCAACGCACATCGTCAGATTGGCGAGAAACTAATTCATCTTTGGGTATCCCGTGAATTCTGGTCTCGCAACGAGACTGTCCAAGGGAACTTCTGTCAGCCACCTTTTCCATCTTTGTACAATACAATCAATACAATACCCTTTAATGTACACTAAAAAAAAACAAATAACATAATAAGAAACAAAACAGTGAAAAACAAAAGGCGGTCTTATTGCTATACAGAAATTTCTCCCAGACAATCTAAAAAGGAAATAAAAAGAAGTGAAAAGTTAATTAAAGAGGATAGGAGAGATTAGAGGGAAAGATAATGTTTCTTAACTTGCTTTTTAAAGGAGTCTATAGAGCACGTTTTATAGTTAGTGGTAAGGAGTTCCAAAGATTGACTCAAGATCTGAAAAAGATTTACTGTAAAAAGTAGAAGAGCGGAAGGGACATAGAAGGGAAAGGTTTTCTTTGGATCGAAGGGAAAGGTTATGAAAGGAGCTGAGAAATTGGAAACGTTCTTTGAGGTAGGGATGACTTGACTATATTCAATAAAACGCAGTAGAGAGCAGAAAGGATATGAGTATTCCAACGAAGAGGGATTGGAAGTCACTTGAGATTAGCGCGGTATTCTGAGACATGGTCATATTCACGAAGTCCAAATATGAACCGTATACATAGGTTTTGGAGTCGCTCAAGTTTATTAAGTTGCTCTTCGGTAATATCTAGATAACTTATGTCAGCATAATCGAGGATAGAGAGCAGTAAAGATTGGGCAAGCATAATTTTGTGGAGATGGGTAAAAAGTAGTTCATTCTTCGGAGTGAACCATAAGCTGCAAACATTTTACGACACACTGCGTTTATTTGAGAAGTCTAAGAAAGGCTAGGATCTATCAAGATTCACAAGTTTTTTACAACGTCCTTATAAGGGATTTGAAAACCATTAAATATTATGGGATTTAATTGAGTTTTATTTAATTTGGAGATTATTCTTGAACTTCCAATAATGATCGCTTGGGATTTTATCGGATTAACGGTTAACCCATAAGATCGACTCCAGTTAAGAATACAAGCTAGGTCCTTGTTTATATCGCAAATTGTTTTTGGAAGATCCTCTACGGTGGTTTGTAGTTATATCTGGATATCATCAGCATACAAGTGGTAGAGAGAAGATATTTGGGAGGTAATGGAATTTATGAAAACTGCAAATAAGAGAGGAGATAACACGCCACCTTGTGGAACGCCTGCAACGGTATCAAGCCATAAAGATATTCTGTCTTATACCCGAACAAGTTGTCGGCGTCCATGTAACTACGAAACCAGGAAATTGCAGTTGGAGATATGTTAAGAGAACGCAGTATACCAATAAGCATAACATGACTAACAGCATTGAAGGCATTGCTGAAATCTAGCAACAACGTCACTGTGACTTGGCAGTTATCCATTCCGAAACGAATGTCGTCAGTGATTTTTAATAATGCAGTAGTCGTTCTGTGACCCGGCCTAAAACCGGATTGGAGTGAATTAAGGATGTCATTTCTTGTGGAAAAGGAATTTTTTATTTTGTTGTTGGACAAGACGTTCTAAGACTTTGGACAGAAAAGGAAGGATTGAAATAGGACGTTACTCGGAATAACTCGAAGGATTAGCTTTTGTAGGCAAAGGTATGATTTGGGCATCTTTCCATTAGGAAGGGAATGAGGATGTGTATAGAAAAATTTAGGATAAAGGTAATATTAGGTTAATATATCAAGTAAGGGAATAACCATTTTACGACTGACATCATCACTTCCGACAGCGTCAGAATGAATGGAGAGTATATTTCTCCTAACATAACAATCTGCAAATTGCCTAAACACAAATGGAGGATAGTCAGGAGTGGGTAATGTTGAAAGATGAATTGTAGTTGATTTTGCAATATTATCAGTGCAATAAGAAGCAGTAGAAAAGTGCTTATTAAGCAAATTTAAATCTATATTATTTTGAATCGAGCTTGAACGTAATCTCCTAACTCCAAGAGACTTTAGAAATGTTTAAATACGGTTTGGATCTTCCTTTTGTACAGATTTATGGATATGGCGTCGTCGTAAGTCTCTACACAACTTGTTGCATTGATTCCGTAGGATCCTATACTTCTCCCGAATCATGTCATTCGTAGGATCTGACATGGGCCTGGTCTTTGCAACATTATTTTTCGCTATCATTTTTTTAAGGTCTTCGGTTAACCATGAGGTCGGAGGATGGCGTATACGAACTGGACGAACAGGAGCATGTACATCGTAAAGTTTAATAAGGAACGAGTTAAATACTGCTACCTGCTCGTCAACAGTACAAGCGTTTGTTACAGCCCTCCAATCCGTATTCACAGCTTCTTCTCGTAATTTGTCTAAATCCATTCCCACAAAATTACGCTGCAGAAGTATCCTTGATTTGGCTTTGGTAGGTCTTACTTTATAAGAAAAGATCATTATATCAGAAAGCATTAGCAGCACATTGACCATATTTTTCAACATGGTTACAGTTAGGAAAAAAATTTGTTTCAGAAAGGGGAAGAATATTTAAATTGGCTACTTCAACCAGAGATTTAAGCCGACGGGAGCGGACATCGTCTTTAAGCAGGCAGGTATTAAAGTCACCCATTATCACTGTGTGTGTGTGTGTGTGTGTGTGTGTGTGTGTGTGTGTGTGTGTGTGTGTATGTGTGTGTGTGTGTGTATGTATGTGTGTGTGTGTGTATGTATGTGTGTGTGTGTAAACTAAAAACATTCCGCTTCGTTCTGATTTTGAGATTGATCTGATAGACGAACAATTGAAAAAGGAATATAACAACGAAGATAAACAGCAACACCACCACCGCCCTGAACAGTCCGGTCATTGCGTATTAAGTGGAATCCTGAAAGGGAATAGGAAATAGATGGTAGACATGGCTTTAACCATGACTCCGAAACTAAAATCGCATGAATGTTATTACTGTTAAAGTTGGCCAGCATATCAAGGTAATGAGCCGGAATACTCTGTGCATTTATATGCACAATATTGAAATTTTTAAAAAACTGTATAAAATGGGAGTGAAGAGTTTTTTTTAAAGATGGTATGCTTACTAAACTGTCGTTACTACTCAATACATCGGATGCTGAAGAGAAAGATGAGGAACTTTGATTATGATGACTCTTACCTAAAGATAAGTTATCTTTACAAAAACTAAGTACAAGTTAATTAAGTAATAATAATAATAACAATAAGAAAAAAAACATATAACTATTATTAAACTAAACCTGAACTGCTGACATTAATTACCTACCAGCGTTTATACAAAAGGGATATGATAACTAGAGCATGCAATGCCGCAGTATATTTTCAATACCACAAATATATTCGCAAAATTTGCGATATTGCGAAATTAAAAAATCCTTTAATGGCGGTTTAACTAAAACAATAACATGAGTAAAAAAATCTTTAATGGGGGTTAAATTAAAACACTAACATGAGGTAACTACAATTAATCACACATACAACCCTAATCTTAATTTTTACCTTGGAAATGTTTATGTACAAAGCAAAGCACTGTCTCACCATTTAAAGAACTTCTAATTTTATTACATATGTATCCAGCAGCCGAAAATGCTCTCTTAGCTTCTACGCTCGTTGGTGAAATGCTTAGCAGATAGTTATACACAGTCTCCAAATATTTATCTATTGTTCCTCCGGTTTCATACCGGGTTCGTTTTTAATACCGCGAAATTCGCATCTGTAATCTCGCTTTTGCGGTACTGAAATACAGCGCGAAATTCGCGAAATTGGGGTAACGATATAACGGTATTGCATGTTCTAATGATAACATACATAAGTAACAGTAAATAAAAATAGATCAAGGAATAATATGTATACCGGTAGAATAATTTTATAATAAGAAGCACTTGAAAATCTTAAGTTATTTTTTTTTAATAAATGCTATACCGGCAACACTAATATGCAACAAAATTAAAAATAGTGTTCGGTGAACAAAAGAGCATCAACCATCTACGACGTTTACTGTGGGCACAAAACTAGTTAGTCTGTGGCACAACTGCCAACGTTACTTTTGGCACACGAGTAAAGAAACCGTACCGTACAGAGGCAAAGCTTCATACAACCGTGCTATGATAATTAAACTACTACAAACATGAGGCGCGTGTGTGCGTGAGCACAGGCGGCTCGTCACGTACAGAGAGAAACTGCTTTAAACCGGCTCGGCCTGTGCTCAAACTCAAGGTTGTGTAAAGAATAAGTGTAAAATTTTATTTTTTAAAGAATTATTCGTGTTCAATTAAATATAAAAAAGTGTAAATATGGTTTAATATACTTGTTTGTATGAACAATAATAGAATAAATATAAATATATAATTTTTTAATTATCCTAAAGACTCCACTAGGTAAGTATATACAGGGTATTTTTGAAACGCTCCCGAAAACGAAGACAGATGATAGTACTAAGGATACCTATGATGATGGGTCACAAAGAAATTCGATCCCGAGGAAAAAAAAATCATCTTTTCACAACGTTTTATTAACTTTATTCACGCTCCATCATGTTGTTACAGTTAATTGAAACGATATTTCACAAAAAAATCATGAAAATACTGAAACATAAAACCAGCAGTGAATATTAAAAAAGAAAATCAGCTGACAATAGGGTCAATATCCTCGCGGGCGCCGAACTACGAAAGATCGGTACGAAACAATGCATTAGGTATACTACTCACTCTACCCTTCCTTTTCACACACACGCTGCTTCGTGTCGCCTCGCGCTGTGGAATTTACACATGCTTCAAGGACGTTACAATGGCGGGTTTGATTAATAATTTTAGTTTTTGAGACAGTGCCATGTTGACTATCACGAGCGATAGTTCAATTGTTTTGTTTATTAAATTATTGTCGTTATTACTTGTTATTTATTAATTAATGATGTTGTTCTTGTTGTTACGTTTTGTGTTTTTTGTTTTGTTTTAATAATGCCTAACGCGTAGGTACGTTTATAGTGCTCGTGAATACGGCAACATGTTAATGTGCCTTGAAGAATCTCATAAGGCCACGAAGGATCGGTAAGCTGTTTCATACCTAATTTTTTTTTAAATAACTTAGTACTGAACTGATCTGAATAGGTACATAACTGAATACATCAGAATAATAAACATACCTGCACAATGGATAACAAAGCATGACTCTAACCTTGTTAACATTTTATTTAAGTATTTTTTTCATTAGCGGGGAATTGAACCAGTTATTTGGTTTATTTAACCTAATTTTTTTTTAAATAACTTGTTAACATTTTATTTAAGTATTTTTTCATTAGCGGGGAATCGAACCAGTTATTTGGTTTATTTAACCTATTTTTTTTTAAATAACTTAGTACTGAACTGATCTGAATAGGTACATAACTGAATACATCAGCATAATAAACATACCTACACAATGGATAAAAAAGCATGACTCTCATTATTTAACCTGTGAATTCGAATTAAAGTGGCTACGTGGAGACAAGCACAGTGGCAAAATAGTAGGTTAAGTAGATAAGTTAGGTATTTAGACAAGTGTTGTAAATTATTAGGTATTGTGGTACCATCGCTAGTTGCGGGCCGCGCGAATTCGGCGTTCGCGCGTACATTGACCCCTAGTCAGCTGATTGTAATTCAGTAATTCCACTGCTGGTTTTATGTTTCAGTATTTTCATGATTTTTTTGTGAAATATCGTTTCAAATAACTGTAATAACATGATGGAGCGTGAATAAAGTTAATAAAACGTTGTGAAAAGATGATTTTTTTCCTCGGATCGAATTTTTGTGACCCATCATCATAGGTATCCTTAGTACTATTATCTGTCTTCGTTTTCGGGAGCGTTTCAAAAATACCCTGTATAGTATATATACTTGACTATAATTTATTATTTTTAATGTGGTAGATAAATACCTCAGACATATAGGTATATTATGTATGAGGTATCTATTAACATTGAAAGAAAACGTACGTAGTACCAAATAGTTATTTTTATAATGTTTATAATTGAATAATTACGTTTATAAGTTAAATACATAGGTTCATGTTTTTTTTGTTATTTTAGACGACAAGAGTGGTTAAAAGCTGTCGGACGAAAAGATATACTTTTAAAAGTTTTTGATTATAAAAATTGTGAGGATCACTTCGAAAAATCATGTATTAAATTTTAAAAAAAGGGCCGTAAAATATTCATTTGGAAATGCTTTTCTAACGCTCAACCTGCCGACAAATGACGATGCTTGTTCGAGTTCCAGTTAATGCAAGAATATATCTGAAATAAATGTATGAATTGCTTGAGCAAAAATTTCGCGAATATTTTCATCTAAGAAACATCGTAAATATTGGTAATGAAATATCAAAACGTGTACAAGATTGTATATTTGTTATGTCATGTGAGTACTTTCCAATAGATTATTAAAAAAAAAAACATTAGATTTAGAATTTACCATTTAATTAAAAGGTGCAACAAATTTTTGAAGAATAAATATTATAAAAATAAAATATTTACAATAAAAATAGTTTGTAAAAAAATATAATACATTAAGTACATATTATAATAAAAGCTGATAAACGTTTTGTTATTTAATTTTATCCTGCTGTGCCAACCCTACAAAAATATTTTAAAATTTTGACAGCTCCTTAAAAGCTTTGCCTCTGTACGGTTTCTTTACTCATGTGCTTTTGGTACAAGATGTCAGTCCTAGCAAAACAAAACAATTACAATTAAAACCAAACGTCAAAGTGGTGAATCCTACTGGCATTGTATTTTGTTAATTATAACTATTAATAAGAATAATAACAATAAAATAATAATATTAATATTAATTAATAAGAATTAGATAAGAGAAAAAAAATTGTTAACAAAGAAAGATAAATACAATAAAGTGACACGAAAATAATGAAAACAAAATACGTTTTTGAAGAAAAGAAAATTAATAAATCTGTATAAAATGTTACTTCTTCACTAATCTCTTAGAGCGTTGAATTACTTAGTCAGATCACTTCCTCCACTGGCTGCCATCTGTACATGCGAAGCGGTTGGTGACACTACTGGAACGGCGTCTAGCTCTGCCATGCACTCAACTTGGTGAAGCATACCATCAGGAGCTATAATATGAATATAACCATCTCTGGTCCAGCATTTGCTTACGCCAAACTTCTGCCTAGCCTCCATGAACAGCCTGTGTCGGTCTTTTGTTAGGAACTCGGATATTGTAACACCTGTGCCCTTAAGTCTGGCTTTTGAAAACCAAATTTGGTTACGAACAACAACATCTCGAAACTTAACCAATACCGGTCTTGGCTTCTTTCCTGATGGATGTCCAAGGCGATGACAGCTGCTAAAAGAAGTGTGGGATACATCAGAAACTTTGGGTTTGTCCATTAAAAGAGAAGAGACGAGTATAGATGTATCCTTAGTCTTATCCTCCGCGATGGCATGGAGCAGCAATACCTTACGTCGGCGTCTCATCTCTAGACGATCAATCTCCTTTTCAAGAAATTCTACCTGTTTTTGGACTGTTTCTAGAGCGGATAAGATGAACTTCCTAAAAGTTGCAAACTTAGCTGCCAGTGCCGAAGCGTTTGTGGCTAATGTTGGGGTGGTCTTCTCTAAGTCCCGTCGAAATTCGTTCATGCGAGAGTTGAAGAGTTCTGACATGGCTTACAATGATCCCTTGAGTGCTTTCATAGTTATTTTTCAGTGGAGATAATTCAACAAAGTGGAGAGAAGAATATATAAGGAAATTAAAGCTGGTACATATATAATTGCTACATGTATGTAACACACATTAATATATCCTTTTTTATATTTTACCAGCTGGTACCCGGCGCGTTGCTGCCGCAAAAAAAATTGTGCAAATATCGTTTTAAATTTGGAAGAGTTATATTGTTTAATTAGGAATGATTATACATTTATTGAAATTTTGAAATTGAGTCACATATTATGACTTTCAAATAAATATGTCGGTACGATACGCGCGCCACCAACTGTAATTTAATTGTACTATGCCTATAACTTCCGCGCAAGTGCAAAAAATAAGTTGACAAAGTTTTAGCGCAATGTGATGAACGGTATGGCAGCGCATAAAAACGAACAAACAAAAATATTTTTTATATATTGGATATTATATAAGATTGAAAAAGAAACGTGTTATTTTATTCACTGCTACCCTCGAATGCCACGTACAGGGAGTACGACTTACTGGATCATGCCTCCAACGCGAAAGCCGATCTTTTAGACTCTCTGTCACGGGGAACATACCGTCGACCATCCCTCAGCACAGAATAAATAATAGTACTACGTATAGAAGTTGCACTTCTGTGATATTGACTACTCGCCGACGTTGTAATAGCCTACATAATTATTATTAATTGATAAATCACACACACAAGCTAAATTAAACTTTATTCCTGCGCGCAAGTATGGCTTTGCGTCTTTTCCCCTTCCTACGTCACGGACGATATTTCGTGGATACATAGGACTTCCAACAAAGAGTTAAAGAAATACAGTACGTGTATTACCTTTTAATTATTTATTTCATTTACAACCGTTTTACTATAATATAATGTATTATATTTTTAACCGTCCCTAAATTACGGTTATAAAATTTGAGAGTAGAAAAATCTCTAAATCTGACGTATAATTTAAGTAAATACTGGGAGGGTAAACATGGATATGGAGTAAAAAATTAGTATTCGTTAATAATTTCAGTTAATTATTCGCTGGTTTTTTCATTATTATGTTTTCAAAATTGTTAATGAATGTATTTTCTATAATATACATATAAATTACACTAAAACTTATACAAATATATTATCCTATAACTAAATATAGGTACTAAATAATAAACAAAAAATATTCAAACAAGTATTTACAAAAAAATTATTTACGTAGTTTTAAAAACTTTGAAATTCACTAGTACGTCGCTCCCTAAAACGCGTTAGCCCTGATTGACTACGTCTCTGAGGTTCCGCGCGATTGTAAGTAGTTACTTCACGCAGGTAGCAAGAGTGACAGAGGCCTGTCCTCAGTAACTACTACACTGTACTAAGTACTTCATGCCGGATGTACGACTCAAACAGTGCTCAGTAGGCAAAGCACTACTCTCCTTGGACGTTAGTAGTTAGAACCGGTTCGAACGCGTCTTTTGCCGTACTCCTACTTCCTATGCATAGTACCTGAGCTCATGAAAGATAGCTTTAGTGCACCCGGTACCTAAAAATGGTGACCGCTCAGACCCGTCAAACTAAGGGTCTCTATCGCCGTATTCTCTATTTTAGTTTAGCTTTACATAGAATACTGTTCTCATCTCTAGGCCGGGGCACCCTAGTGCAAATGGCACTTCACATTTCACTACACCGCACACAGAGTAATGCGGACCGCATTGTTGACGACAGAGTTCTTTCTGATCGGATCGATTTACTGGCACTGCGAAGTTATGATGTATCTTTTGCATTTTCTATCGCATTTACCAAAGGGAGTATTCAGAGGAATTACCTTCAAGAAACGAGTTTATTCATTTTTAAAATCCCGGATGAATAGAATAGAATGTATTTTTTTATTCAATATAGATCACATGTGTAATTCTTATTGAAAGTCATTTTTTACTTTACCACTGGTTCGAAAAAAACCTCTGTCCTGGGAAGAATCAGCAACTTTAAAAAAAGTCCCAGCGGGACTTTTTTTAAAGTAAATTTTACATTAATGGTTGTACAAACTATTTACAAAATTTATTTTAGAAACTGCTTGGAAGCGACCACCTCATTCCCAGGGGTTATTATCAACCATATATTCATTTATACTATAATAACCCTTTTTATACAGTTTCAGCTTAATAAAACATTTAAACTTGGCAATGGAGAGAGCCTGTACACTTTCCGGGACCTCGTTGTAATAGCGTATACATTTCCCCAAGAATGAATTTCTGACTCTGTGGAGTCGAGAAACTGGTATTAACTAGCTTGTGATTGTTCCTAGTGTCTACAGAGTGTATATCACTTTTTTTACTAAAACTGCCTTTGTTTTTGTGAACATACTTTAAATTTTCGTAAATATACTGAGGCCAAAGTTAATATATTTATTTCTTTAAATTTATCTCTAAGAGACTCTCTAGGTTTTAGGTTGTAAGTAGCTCTAATGGCCCCCTTCTGTAAAACAAAAATAGTTTTTGAATCAGCCGCATTTCTCCGTAGCAAAATCCCATAAGACATTATGCTAAAGAAATAACTGAAATAAACTAATCTAGCTGTCTCGACACTAGTGAGACCTCTAATCTTTTTTACAGCATAGGCTGCAGAACTTAGTCTGCTTGCTAGTTTGGATATATGGGGGCCCCACTGAAGCTTTGCGTCGAGAGTGATGCCAAGAAAAACAGTGGATTCAACAGGGCTCAGTTCTTCCCCATTTAAAAACACATTGGTATTCAGATTTTTAACATTCGATGTTGTAAATTTATACATTTAGTTTTATTTCCGTTTAAATGTAGATTATTAACGTTAAACCAATGCACTAATTTTGATATAGCATTATTCACTTCGTCACATTTAAATGATCGACGTTTAAGTTTAATAATCAAGGAAGTATCATCAGCAAATAATACTATATCATGATTTTCCCCTACAAGGGAAGGTAAGTCATTAATATACACTAGAAATACTCAATTACTCAATATTTATTTGCATTCCATAATGTACAAATATTAATAAATTAAATTATCACAATATGGACCCTGTTGGGTATGGCAAATTAGAACAGAGGAGGACGCAAAAATGTTTTATTATTCATTATTATTATTATATCATTCATTAGTCATATTATTCATTCATTTATTTATAGTATTACATTTGCCATTCAGGTATTCATATAAAGTATAATAACATTTATTGATTAGAAACACTTTTAATTGTCTTATAAAAATATAATCATTTGTTTCGTTTTTTAATGAGTTTGGTAGTTTATTATAGACATTACGTAAGGGCCTGATGAAAAGAGCTTCATTTTAGAGGTTGGTAGCAATAATTTATATTTATGTCTAAAACTACAAGCCGTATTTTTAGTTTCTCTTTTTACGTATAAATTAGGGTATTTTCGCAAAAAAATTGCATAATTCCAATATATAAATACAACTTAAGGTATGAAGTTTAAGATTCTTAAAATGAGGACGACAACTTTCAGTTTTTTCTATGTTACACATAATGCGAATTAGCTTTTTCTGTAAGATGAAGATGGTGGGTGCATCTGTACTGTTACCCCACAGAATAATACCGTACCTTAGCCACGCCTGTGCATAGGCATTATAAGTAATTAACGCAGTCTGGAGGTCAGTTGTCTTTTTTATTTCACTTAGTGCATACAACGTGTTACAAAATACCCCGTAAAAATATAATTAATTATCAAAGTCAAAAATTTTGTCAACCCTAGTAAGCTGTCATGTCAGGGAACCAGATTATTTAACAGAAAGGCCTACGTTAGGTACCTTTTACCTAATAATTGTCTACTTTAATAGTTTTTCTATTTTTCATTCATAAATGTTTGCTACCTAAATACAAGGATGTCATAATACTCAAGTACTGGCTTCAAAAAATGTCAAGTTGAAAAAAAAATATGTTGTCAATTTCAAATCTTCTAATCGATATCCTACAACAGTTTCGAGTTTTTTTTCCAACATTTTTTGCAAAATAACGATGCTTTCTAACTCGGAATATTACGATATGATGTTATGCGGCAACGATTTATCGATGGTAGACTCCCCACTGAACAGCGACGGCTGCCTTCGTACCAGTGTTTTTTGAACATGCCAAGACGACCACATTCCACCGCTCTTTTTATCGGTCTACTGGAAGTGGACGTCCAAGCACAGTCGACGCCAGGCAGGCTGAATTAGTGTTAGTGCATTTTGAAGAAGAGCCGACCACAAGTATGAGGCGAGCCGGAACAAGATTCGGTATAAACCATGTTGCAGTTTGGCGAATTCTTCGTGACGACAATCGTCACCCTTATCACTATCGCCGTACACAGGAGCTGATACCCTACGATTTTGCACCCAGGAGGAACTTCTGCGAGTGGTACCTCAGGCAGTTAGAGGAAAACCCTAATTACGTAAACTATTTTCTTTGGACGGACGAGGCAACATTCACGAGATCAGGACTTTCAAATATGCATAACGATCACGTTTGGGCTCGCGTGAATCCACATGCTTCACGGCAGGGCAGATTCCAACACCAATGGTGGCTGAATGTGTGGGCTGGCCTTTATGACAGGCATGTCATCGGTCCCGTCATTATGCCATCACGTCTGAACGGTAGCAACTATCTAACGTTTTTACAAACGGAATTAGAAGAGGCGATTGACGACTTTCCTGTGGCTGACTGGGATTACTTTGAGAACCAAAGAAACATGGTGTTTCAGCATGATGGAGCTCCGGCACATTTTGCTCGCAACGTACGAGAACATCTTAACGTTCGCTTTCCGCGAGGATGGCTCGGCCGCGGGGGACCGGTGCTATGGCCTGCTCGTTCTCCGGACCTCACACCCTTGGACTTCTTTTTGTGGGGTTATGTGAAGGATAACATGAGAGTGTATTTCTCCGATTGCCCAACGGTTGCCGAGATGGAACAGCGTGTTAGATCGGTTTTCGCATCAATAACACCGCCGATGGTGCGAAATGCCACACAAGCCATATCACGACGAGCGAGGTCGTGTATTGAGCAAGGCGGAGCACACTTTGAGCCGTTTCTGTAAATTTGACGTTTATTATGAAAAAGTAAGTGTTCGTTTAGGTTGTTTCGTTAGGTTAGGTCTTTTAAAATGTTTGTCGTTCCGCGAATTAGGTAGAAATGTAGGTACGTTCTGCGTAGTTTACTCTTTAATTTTACTGAAATAGGGTTTGCACATCAGTGAAAATAATAATATTTTTTTTTATTTTTTTGGGGTATGTTATACAGCGTTACTACGGTTCTTAAATATTGTGAATGGACTCGTTGTAAGGCCCCATTTAACCTCCTTTCGGCTTTACGGGTAGTTTTGTAACATCCAGTATACAAAACTAGACAATTTGTTACGAATTTTGTGATTGTGAGATTTCCAGTTAATGTGGCTATCTAAAATTAAGCCGAGTAGAGTGTGTTCATTTACTGACTCGATTTTTGTATTTTTGTAAGAAAAAATAATTTTAATCGGCGGTTTTTGATAGGGGTAAAAAGGCAAAATTTTTGTTTTTTGTAGTTTATTTCCAAGTTATGCTCTTTCATCCATTGGTCAGTATTTTCAAATATTTTATATAATATATCATTTATGTTATTTACGTTACGACAAGGTGCTAAGATAGATATGTCGTCCGCAAACATAACACATGGGTTAACCATAGTTTCACTGAGATTGTTGATATATATTAAAAATAATAAACATCAAGTATTGAAGCATTTATAATTATTTTATTTGATCTGACTTTTACTATTTTATTATTATCAAAGTATTCTATTTCTACATATTGTTCTCTATCTTATAAGTATGATTTGAACCATTCCAAACTAATCCACGAACACCTATACTATTTAATTTATTAATTAATATGTTATATTGTACCTTATCGTATGGTTTGGTCATATCTAATAGTATTCCTATTGCATATTCTTTATTGTTTAATATATATAAAATATCTTGAATATATTTATATACTGCTAGTACGGTAGACCGATTTTTACGAAAACCGTTCTGACATTCACTAATTTTATATTTCTCGCAGAAATTATACAAACGTTCGAACATTGCTTTTTCGAAAACTTTTGTGATTGTAGGGAGTAGAGCTATGGGGCGATAATTATCGATATTGGTTTTTGAATTTTTTTATGGATGGGTATTATTAATGCCTTTTTTAACATGTTTGGGAACATTCCCTCTGTGAGAGATTGGTTGATTAGTTTAGAGAGTGGTAAAGTTAACTCATCTGCACAATGTTTGATTAAGGTTGGTGGTAATCCATCTAACCCGAAACTCATTTTATTTTTTAAATTTTGTATTATTTTATATATTTCCCTTGGGGTCACTGGGCTGAGATACATAGAATTATTCGACACATTCTGTGTAGTTCGACCGTGTGCTAGCGGGTTACAATTTTCGCCTATCGAAACATAAAACCTATTAAAAGTATTTGCTATTAAAATCGGGTTTGAAGTTAAAGTATTGTTTATTTTTAGTTTAAGGTTATCTTTTTCTTTTATAATATTTTTATTTGTTCTTTCTTTTATTATATGCCACATTGTTTTGATTTTATTATTTGATCTTAAAATTTTATTTTTGTATTCTATTTTCTTTGATGTAATAACAGCTTTTATTAGTAATTTTCCATATTTTTTATAATGTTGGATAAGTATTTTATTATTTGATTTTAACGCCAATACCCTTAGCATTCTTTTGTGTTTGCACGATTTCTTCAACCCTACGGTTAACCAACGTTTTTTATATCTTGGTATAATTATAATTTTCTCTTTGGGTATACACTCATTCAGTATATTTATTAGTTTATCATTGAACTTATTGTAATTATAATTAATATTTTTATTAGGTTCCAAAATTTCCGACCAATTGCATGCCTCTAATTTGGATTTAAAGTTTTGCATATTATTGAAATAATTTTTTTTTTCTGTATACCATATATTTTGTTTGTTTTGCTTATTTATTTCTATATCTATAATTGTGCTCATGTGGTCGGAAAGTTCAAATTCTTCTACACTAGTTTTTAGTTTTAGGTTGTAGAAATTTGTAAATATTAAGTCTAAGCATGTTGAAATATTTTTAGTTACACGCGTAGACTTTGTTATATGTTGATTAAAATGAAATTCTAGCATTAGATTTAAAAATTGTCTAGTCTTTGTATTTCCTTTTAATATGTCAATATTGAAGTCACCTCCTATAATTATACTGTATTTAGAAAATTTTATATTTATATAGTTTAAGATATATTGTAACCGATTATAGAATGCATCTTCCTCTCTTCTATTCCAATACACAGTAATAATTAAAGTATTTTCTTCTGGTAGCTAGTGTGTGCACACTTCCAATACATATTCTATTGACATTTTGGCTATTTCTTCTCTTTCTACATATTTTAGAACATCTCTCAATAAGATATAAATTTCATCGCCAACGCGAGATTTTCTACAGAATGAAGCAGCTATCTTAAAATTTGAAATTGTATTATCTGTAGTTTTTCAAGTGTTAGCCAAGATTCTGTGATGCATATTACTTGAAACTGTGGAAACTCTATCAAAAATGCTTCTAGTATGTCTTGTTTATTGAAGATGCTCTGTATATTTTGAAATAAAAATTTAAACCGTAATTTTTTTTCTGGTATGTTATGTTTTATATCAGATCGTGATTTGCATATAGGTTTCGTTACAGAATTGTCTTTAATAGACGGATTTTGTATATTTTGATTTATGGCAGTACTAACGAAAAAAATGATCGTCATTAGTAATCTCATCTGTCGAATCACAATGAATATCCTCTTTAGATAGCCTAATGCCTTTTAATAGCTTCCGTATTTCTTTACTTTGGTAATTTTTGATCTATATTTATACTCAAGTCGTAATATTTCTTGGGAGTATATTTTCGCACAGATGTCTCAAGTTATTATGTGGTAGGCCTAAATATGAATAACGTAAATCTATATAGTTAACATTCGGCAACATCGCGCTGTGTGCCTTAAATATTCTATTTATATCTTCAGTATTATGTTGCTTATTACCTTCAGTTTCGCATAATATAATATTTGTGTTTTTAAGTTAGCTTAGATAGTAAAAAAGTTAGGAACTCATTTTCGTTAAGTCACTGTCATTTTTCCCTGGATCAGGAGGATCAGTACGTAGTCCATATTACTGTAAGTTGAGCAATGGAGTTTAATGCTTTCTAGTATTTTGTCCGTCTTAGCTCCTGGTTTTATTTCGCCATATATCTTGTATTTATTTCCAAGTAACTTTGATAATTGTGTGGTTATGCCTCGGCCTTGTTCATCTCCAAATATATGTAATCTGTATTCGTATGTGTGTTGTTCTTCTGTAGTCTCATTTTTAAATTGGCTGTATCTTGTCTGTCCTGAGTTTGTTCGAATTTCGGAATTTTTACGCACAAAGATTTTTTGTTTTCTAGACGGTGTTTCGGTTAGTTTAACCGTGCTTTCATCATGAAGGCTATTCTTTTCTTCCTCTGTAAAGCTAAGCTTAGTTCTATTTAGGCTTCTCCTGTTTCTTTCTTTGGTAGGATTTTTTGAGTCCGATGTACATATTTCAGTCAAAGTTTTTATTTTTCGCTCATATTCGGCTAGTCGTTTACTTAAGGCAGTATTTTCAGAGTGAAGGTTTTCGATTTCGTTTTCAGCAGCCTTCAGTTTCAATTCTAGGTGTGATATTTTGTTTTTCATTTCCTGTGTATCTTCTTCCAGATCCAGTCTTATATTTGGGCAACTTCTGTTCAATTTACTGTCTGTGATAGAGGAAGAATATTCTTCGTCTGATAAACCTTCAAAAGAATTTTCAGTAGGTATATTTATGTTATACTTTTTTCGTTCTGTTACGTAACAGCTCTTTTCATTCTGGTTTGTATCTGATTTAAACAACATCCAGCAATTTGTACATTTTCATTTATTTTTATGATCATTTGTCATTAGGTGAAATCTTTTTTCTGTAATATCAGTACATTCAAGGTGATATCTTTTTATGCAATTGCTACACGCTAGATAATATCTTGTTTCTATTAAATCTTTACACTTTGTGCATAATAGTGACATCTTGAGTGATTTGTCGGCACTAATAGATATTTATGGACTCAACTTGGCATTTGTATTGATCGTATCGCAGTAAGAAAGCAAGAAGTTAAGCTACTCGCAATTAGATGACGCTACTTGTATTTAGCGATAGAATATTGAGTTTCAGTTTGAGTCCAAAGTTCAAATGGTTGGTACAGGTATTTGTTTAAAATTGTTATATGAATTTAAAAGTAAAGCACTGTTCACTGGTACACATAGTTTTGTTTGAGACGGCTCCTTGGTACATTTAATTGTTTATAGTTTATCTTGAGTAAAAATGTCTTTTAGTTAATAAAATCTGAGATTATTATGCACTGTTTAAGTTCGATAAATATTTCACTTAGGTTCAACTGATATAATCACAAACACTATTTCACTCTCGTCGTAGTATATTCAATTTATTTTGATCACTTTTAAACTATTTTATTGTTTTGAACTATTTTTAAATGAATTCTTTAAGGAGCTAATTTTTACTTTAGTGCGCCCTCTGTCGACGAAATAGGAATGGGCCGAGAATCCAGCCCTGAGGGACACCCGGTACAGGTGACCCGGAAGAACTTTTACCATTGATAATAACTTTCTGCATTGTATTACCTAAATATGAAATAAAAAGTTTAAGCGCTGTGTTCTTGACACCATAGTACTGTAGCTTCCTGATTAATGTCTCATGGTGAACACAGTCGAAGGCCTTGGAAAGGTCAATGATGCGCACCTGCATTTCTCCTGGTAATGTTTATGGGCGACGATCGTCACTTACCATCAGGTGAGTCGCATGCTCGTTTGTCCTCTTTTATACACGAATATGATATGTATAATTATAATATAATAAAAAATAGCATGACTCGAACTACAAGCTTCTTTGTCTTACGGCAGGGTAAACTATGCGTTTTTTTTGTTATTGTTTCCGTAAGTAATTGTAAATTTGAATTTGAGCAATCCCTAGAGTACTTTAAATTTGCTTAAAGTCAGAAAGCAATGCCTGGGTGATGCATTTTTTAATTTTTTATATTTTTTTCTTCTACTCCGAAATCCGTATATCTGTAGTTTGGTTTATCCATTTCTAATCTAATAAATAATATTTCAGAAAGAAACATTAATTTCTACACTTTTCTAACAAATTAACTTCCTCCGCCATTCTGTCAAATATATCATCTTAAACCTAAGTGGCGCCGCCTTAAAAGTATTTTGTTCGTTTTGGCGGCTCCTTCCAAATCACCTTCTAGGAAGTGCAAAGTGACGCATCATGATTCTTAATCAAGGATAGATTCAGATGTGTTAGAGATCACAGTATCTACTTACGATCGAGTTGACTGTGCTCCTTTGTCACTTTATTTCTACATAAAAAAACTGCGGACTTTATGGCTTGGATTAAACCAAATTGATTCAACACAGTTGAATATCATATATCTAAATGAGGTATTTTATTATTTTAAGATATACCGATTAAAAAAATTGTTAAGATGTTCCAACTTACCTATAATAAACAGATCGTTGAACACCTGATGCATTCGTATCAACTCGTAATACAGCTGGTCGTAGGAGGCGGGCGTAGGAAGAAATGTGTCTCCGAATGTTATGAACAGGTTAAAGATATTAACAACCTGGAAGAGGATATAAGGATACATGAAATGAAAATAGCATAATTTACATTTCACTAAAAATAACAAAAGATCATAAGATGGTCAGTGGTCACTGTGGCTCAAAGACCTTTCAGCAGTGTCAAGTTGACTGTTGGTATATCGAAGTTCTGAGGTATTTGTACGTAGAGCTATGATATAATGGCTTTCCGAGTACAGAACGAGAGTATGAAACCTATCCAACTCGTGTAAGACAGGGTGACGTCGTCCAAGTCTTTATTGCTGCATTGGAAGAAGTTTTCAAGTGGACTAGAAGGGATACGATATCAACATAAATGGCGACCGGCAGGTACATTATTTATATAGCCATTATGGCAGAATCACTGGAGGAACTCAGCTCTATGCTCAATGACCTCAATAGGATAGATCTTAAGATGAAAATAGACAAGGTCATGCCTAACGTCCAAGTCACACCTGTGTTGGGAGCATTACGCTTTAAAGTGTTGACGAGTATGCTTACTTAGGCCAAATTTTATGAACTGAACTACGACTGATGTAGAAATCTGACTCGGCGGGGCAGAGTTTGGAAAATTAAAAGAAATCCTCTAGTCACTTATACCTTGCTCACGCTCAGGACCTTGCTTTTTGGCATTCCTTGAGGGAATTTTATTTTTAGCAGTGGACTTGATTGTGATCAACTGTAATGATAATGATTACACTAGAAGGGATACGATATCAACATAAATGGCGACCGGCAGGTACATTATTTATATAGCCATTATGGCAGAATCACTGGAGGAACTCAGCTCTATGCTCAATGACCTCAATAGTCTCCCAATAGGATAGATCTTAAGATGAAAATAGACAAGGTCATGCCTAACGTCCAAGTCACACCTGTGCCGGTAGATGTTGGGAGCATTACGCTCCAAAGTGTTGACGAATATGCTTACTTAGGCCAAATTTTACGAACTGAACTACGACTGATGTAGAAATCTGACTCGGCGGGGCAGAGTTTGGAAAATTAAGAGAAATCCTCTAGTCACTTATACCTTGTTCACGCTCAGGACCTTGCTTTGTGGCATTCCTTGAGGGAATTTTATTTTTAGCAGTGGACTTGATTGTGATCAACTGTAATGATAATGATTATAGTTATACAGGGTTATTTTGCAATATACAGCCAAATTTGCAGAGGAGGTTTAGAATAGGTAATACAAGCGTAAGGTGAAAAAAAAAAATAAGAAAAAAAGACTCAAACATTTTGTGCTTTTTATCTTTTATATTCAAAATGTGAGAAATGCATTATTTTAACTGATTGTCATTCATAAATATGTAGCGCCTACTATTTTATTACGCACGCACACATTCGTATGGGAGTGTTGAATTCGGAAGCAGCCGGTGGCGTTCGGCGCTCGCGCTCGGTTATAGATTTAGGTATCTAATAATTGTTTTGACTATAGTAAAATTATTTTGTCCGTGCAGTTGGGGTCATAAATCATAGCTCAACCTCAGGCCGGCTAGCTTTATTTTAGATATAAGTTATTATCTTTATATTTATATTTATTTTTAATATAACTTGTTACATTCCAAACATTTGTACTTATAGTTTTTTTAATACATAGATACCTAATTAATAATTTATTTTAAATCATTATTATTCTTATTTTAATAAATACGTTGTTTAATCTATTTTTTTTTTCATAATTATCACTAACCCACATAATGACAAAACTAAATACACTATCGATAACCACAACAATAATGCGCATCACTACGCTCGCCCCTAAGGCCCGTGAGTGGGAGAGAGAGCGAAATAGTCCGATGATTTATGACCCAAACTCCACGGACAAAATAATTCTAGTATAGGTAAAGACAAGCGCGTCTCCCCGCCTTTACCCTCCCGTAAGCTATTACACCGCTACGTATGTTCGCCCGGTCGGTTGGCAGTGTTGACTTGACCGTGACCTCATTACGTACGAGTGTGTATTTTTAAATTTTCGTAGGTAGTATTACTTGTCACTTCGTTAGTAGCAATGATGCCACGAAAATATTCGAACCGCAAATACTATGAAATGGTACGGTGTTATATTTTAAGCAATGAAAGTTTCCGTGGTACGCAAAGATTGTACGAAAGTGTTGTTATTCAAGATTTCCTGGACGATATACCCCTAGTGTTATGAATAATTTTTATTTCAAACACAATGGTGCTCCATGTAATTAATGTAAAAAATAATTTAAGGAAACGTGCTCAACTGTGCTTTTAGAGAGAAACGGACTCAATTTTGAACAACTATTATATTTTGTGTTATTTTAAGTGATTGCATATTTAAGTTGTAAATAGTTCGTTGTTATAAATAGTTAATCGTTTTAAATTGTTAATAGTTGTAAATATTTGATTCCATTTTTTTAAATACGCCATAATAAAGTCAATCATCGGTTACATCGTTGAAATGTAAAAAAAATTAGTTTTATTTAATATGACGGTCCTAAGCCCGTTTCAAATATTAAAGGAAAATTGGAATCATAATTCGCGTAGCGTAGTTATCAACAATATTATTATGTTTATGTGCAATACGCGAGAAAAAGTAACACTATCGATTATAGCTATCACATTGGAGATAATAATATACAGCAGTTAGACCAAATTAGAGACCTAGAGGTTATTTTCGATAAAAAATTAACTTTTGTGCCTCACATTGAAAACATTACTAAAGGATGATGGGTCTTGTAATAAGAAATATCAAAGTCTTTCGAAGCTCTAAAATTTTTTTTTTATAGGATAGGGTGACAAACGAGCACACAGTCCACCTGATGGTAAGTGGTTGCTGTGACCCATAGACATATACATCTATCTTCAATAAAGAATCAAAATGCAGATGCGTTGTCACCCGTGAGGACTAAGATGGAATGCCTCTTTTCCAGTAAAAAGGGTCGCCGGTTCTCTACACTCACCATACGAAACACAGCAGTGTTAAGCTGCTATTTTACGCTGGTATTCTGTGAGAGCGTGGTCGTTCCCCGGTCGAGCCGACCCATTCGTACTACAACTATACTACTAATATAGCTGCAGCATGGCTCTACCACAAATATAATAAATTAAAATTCTTTTGTTTAACAGTTTGGTAAGAAGTATATTAGAATACTGTGCTGTAGTCTGGAGACCTCATTATGCTTCACATTCACTGAGAATCGAGCGGATCCAAAAAAGATTCATAAGACATTTGTCTTACGCACGTGGGTTTAGAAGTTATAAGAAGCGTGTATCATATGAAAATAACTTGGTCTATTTCAAAATGATTTCTCTAGAAAACCGCAGGGATATTATTGATTTAATTTTTGCTTCGAAAATTATTAGTGGTGTTATTGACTGTCCTGAAATTTTAAGTAAATTTAATTTGTGCGTTCCCTATCGCTATCCGCGTTTTGCTCGTAAGATTACACCGTTGACTAGACCTCATCGTAGAACAGTGTTTGGCTCCAATTCTCCAATTGCTAGAATGAGTAAAATTGTTAACAAATTTAACGAAACAATCGATATATTTTTCGACCCTCCTAACAAGCTCCGTCGCACATTAAGAGACCATCTCTTGTAATATTCTATAAAACATTTTCTTTTCTTTCCGCTCTATATATTTTTAGTACTGTATATCGTTATCAATTATTTATTTTTTTGTCCTAGAAATAAAGTTACACAGTGCTGAGATAGTTATTTGCATGTGGTATCCGCCTGTAATTATTTGTACATTTTAGTTCTTATCGGTTCATTGTATTTAAATAGCATGTAAGGAATGATACAAATGTTGGTGGATCAATAAACAAAAAAAAGAAGAAAAGAACTTAGTAGCGAGTGTGTCATTAAGGAAGTAAATAATAGGCAAAAGCTCCATACATTGACTCTTACACACACGAGCGCGCGTACGCGGTAGTTGTTGCCCATAAATCACATTCAAATTCGGATATTTTAAAATAAATAAAGAAACCACATTTACGCATATATAACTGCAAAAAGGGTGTCTGTATTTATATTTTAACTTAATTATTAAAATATAATTACAGAACTTAATTATTAAAATATAATTGCTACTTGTAGAATATTCACAAATGGTAAGTCTTCACTGACGTTGTCAGCATCATAAAAATCGAACGGTTGCATTACAGCTGGTAAACAAACAGTCACTGTAACCAAGTGCATTATAAAAATGTTTGAGTTGTGATATCAGTGATTAGTGAATTTTGTATTGGGCAATGTTTCATGTCCATGTCACACCTATGCCGGTAGTTGTTGGGAGCATTAAGCTCGAAGTTGTTGACGAGTATGTTTACCTGGGACAAATAGTCCGACTAGGTAAGTCCAACTTCGACCGAGAGGTTAATCGACGGAGTCAACTCGGTTGGGCAGCGTTCGGGAAATTACGGCACATCTTCTCGTCAGGTATACCTCAAAACTTGAAAACGAGACTGTACAACCAGTGCGTGTTGCCAGTGATGACCTATGGAACTGAGACGTGGTCCTTCACTGCTTGCCGGATGAGGAAGCTCAAGGTCGCTCAGCGAGCTATGGAGAGGGCTGTAAACTTAGAAATGCGGATATCCGCAGTAGAACCAGAGTGAGCCAACGAATTAGTAAGCTGAAGTGGCAATGGGCCGGCCATATAACTCGAAGAACCGACAACCGATGGGGAAAAAAGGTTCTCGAGTGGTGGCCTCGTACCGGCGGACGAAGTGTAGGGCATCCCCCCACTAGATGGAGTGACGACCTGGTAAGACATGCAGGAAGTCTATGGATGCAAAGTTATGCGCTTATTATTTATATTCTTAAAGTGCCTACAAATAAAATGAATACCAACAACAATATATTAAAACTAGCTTTTGCCCGCGACTTCGTCCGCGTGGAGTTCGGTTATATCGCGCCCATGTGTGAAAAAGAGTCTGCTGGTACAAGCCACAATTATAACTGGATGCAGGAAGTCGATTGGAAGCAGGACCGTGCTTTGTGGCATTCCTTGGGGGAGGCCTATGTTCAGCAGTGGACTTGTGAAGGGCTGTAATGATGATGATGTATTGGGCAAAGTAATGGATATATTATACACAAATAATATATTGACTAATTGTGTTCTGCTATTGGAATAGCCGATTGTGATATAAGCTTTATCTAGTTAATGTATGGACTGTGTGACTGCCTCGTTGGTCTAGTGGTCGTAAACGCAGTTGCTGATCAAGAGGTCCTTGGTTCAAATCTCGGGTCGGGCCTAAATCCGTTATTGTGTTTTTCTGTCAAGAAATACTTAGTAGCTTGGAGTCAGCCCACAGCTAGCTATGCACAGTACCTGCTGTGCCATGACGAAGATGTTGTGCCTCTTGAGCAGCGCGCTCTCGTTGGTGGCGAGGAACTTGAGCAGCGCGATGAGCGCGGCCCACAGCGGGCGCCAGTCGCGCGCCAACCGCACACGGCACCGCTTCTGGTAGCTCAGCAGCCGCAGCACCACGCCTACGCATAGCTCGTACAACTCCCCGGGGAACTTCTTTAGAAGGTGGCACATCATGAACTCGACTAGGAGATCTGCAGTCCAGGAAAATAGCAATGACAACACCTAACACCATTATCCAGACTGGAAATGTGTTTATGCAAGATTTGTTTTTAGAATAAGGGTGACAAACGGGCACAGTCCACCTGATGGTATGTGGATGCTGCGGCCCATAGACATCTACATTTATTCTCGATTAAGAATCAAAATGCAGATGCGTTGTCACCCCTAAGGACTAAGATGGAATGCCTCATCAACTGGAAGTTAATCGGGTATCCGGTTCTCTACACTCACCATATGAAACACAGCAGCATTAAGCCGCTATTTTATGCTGGTATTCTGTGAGAGCGTGGTCCTTCCCCAGTCGAGCAGACCCATTCGTGCTACAATCATAATATAGTTGCAGCATGGCTCTACCACATGTGAGGTGCTGTTTTACATGATAGAGCGCATATGGGTCGGCTCCACCGTCAAAGACCACGCCCGCACAGGATTAATTTATTCATCAACATTCTTTACAGTTGCAGATATTTGTCACAGTTGCCATGCTTGGCAGGCGTGTTGGCAACCGCAGTTTTTATTTTCTAGTTATTTTTAGAAAGACGCTGCTGCCTCACTCCCGGTTTATTTCCCTCTGTAGTCTCTTACGACACCCATGACGATATGGAGTAGTGGATATTTGACTTGGACGATATGAGGTAGTGGATAATTACTGTGTATATATAAAATGCAAGTTTAAATTTAACTTTGGTACTTTATTTAATAATTATTTGATGGAGAGTCTACACACTTTGGATACTGAGATCGGAAGGGGAGTTGACAACACAAAAAAAAATAGTGAAGTTATATTAATGTAGCAAGTAAAATATACTATCGATATTTTCTCATATAAATATCGATTTATATCGTTGATATTTTTAATCGCGATATATCGATATTTATTTTAGAGTATCGAATTCTTATCAATTTCGATATATTTTAAAATGTTGTATTAATAGACAAAACATGAAGCATCAAAAGCAGCGACAAGAGCATTCATGTGCAGTTGTCGTTTTTTTATCGTCGTTCAACCGTCAGTAATAATTTTTTTGCCTTATCCTAGTACATCATGCAAATGATGACGATATATGTATATTTATTACGCGATATATATCGACACTGTTTAAAAATATCGATACAATATACATCGATATATTTTTTTCACTCGCCCATCCCTAATTCAGATAATAATTAATACATACAGAATACAGTTAAACATTGATGTTTGATAATTTATTTAACATAGTTCGGGGTCACAAGTACACTGATTATTTATATTAAGTAATAGTAGGCTAAGTACATAATAAAAAATACAAAATAAATTTTAACAAAAACTAAATCAAGAAAATTTTTCAGATATCCAAATATATACATCAATGTAAATAAGCCTAAAATTAATAACATTACTAGTAATACTTTTTAAATACATAATATTTTAATTAATTGGGACTTAACTTTGTAAAGGATCTTATGAAGGTCTTGTTTCCCATCTTTATCTCTGCCACACTTAATTTCCCGTTAGGAGTTTTAATTATTCTAGCCGTGGGCCATTGAAATGGAGGAGTATTATCAAACTGAACAATCACAAGGTCTCCTTCAATTAAATTGTGATGCTCATTGTTCCTTTTTGGCTTACTCTGTAATTGAGTGAAATAATAATCATTGGACCAAGCTTTCCAAAAGTCCTGTTTCAATTTTTACAGAATGTTCCAAAACTTTAAATGGTTAATATTTTCATGAGAGACATTTATTTCTGGATAACTTGTCATTGCTATACCAATAAGAAAGTGACCAATCGTCAAATAATTTGTATCAGAGACATCAGAAGACATGGGAAGCAAAGGTCTGGAGTTAAGAATGGTTTCAAATTCTGTTATGACTGTGTAAAGTCCTTCAAAGGTAAGACTGATATTTCCTACTATTCTCTTCAAATGAAACATACGTTCAAACGTTTGACTCCTGCCAACCATAGCCTACCAAACTCTGGAGAGTACCTAGGTATAAAAGTAAATTTAATATATCTTTTGAATCAAAATTTGTTAACATTATTTTTAAGTTCCTTTGTATTAAATAAATTATACAATTCTCTTAATTTATTGGATGCCCATTTAAAAGTGTTAGTTAGCATTGTCGCAGTGTATTTGCGTGGATAATCCACGTCTTGAAATAAACGTTTGGGAGATGCCAAGAATGCCTCAGTGGTCAAGTCAGTTACAAGCTCTACATGGATTGCTTTAGTGGAGAAACATACAAACAAGACAAAAAACGCTTTAAATATCAAATGTATATGTATTCTAGCTACCTTTGTATTGAATGGGCCACAAAAGTCTAGACCACTATTTGAAAAGGTCTAAACGCACTATTTTTTCCTTCATGCGATGGCACTTAATGCACTTATGCACCACTTTCTTCACCTCTCATATTCCACTAATAAGGTAAAATTTCTGTAAAAGTGAGTTTAAAACTAGTTTACGACCAGCATGAAGAAGACGCAGGTGCTCTCTTTTTACTAAGAGCTTACATAGGTTAAAGGTATGATGAGGATTTAGATATTATCACTGGGTGCCTTTTATCACAGTATAATAAAGACATACAGTAGGACGACGCCTTTAATCTCGTGGTAAATGCCGACAAAGTCTAGACAGCGCATGGAGGCTAGGTTGTCACAAATTAACAACTTTTACTAATTTAATTATTTATTTTAGATCTACATCGTCATCAACAGTATGATTACTAATATAAAGAATAAGCTTGTAACAATTTGTTCTTACATTTTTCCTTAAAGTACTCAAAACGCTAATTACACGCCTCATAACGTGAGGGAGTGCTCTACTCTCGATATGTGGCCATACCTCAATTTCGCTACATAAAATCGTTCTTATACTGTTAGCTAGACATCAAATCCATATTATACATTGAATTATAAGATTAATTATTTTCTAATTGATTCACTTTAGATTACATAACTTCCACCCATAATTTGCATCTGAAATTTTTAAATACAATACCTATTAACAAATTTTCATAATTGTCACCCCCAGAAACCTCAAAATTGACATCCATATTGTATTATAAACAAAAATCCACCATCTTAGATTTCAAAATAGATTCTATTTTCGTAATCAGCACCCCAAGAAACCTTGAAATTGATACCCATATCATATTATTACAAAAATGTCCGTCATCTTGGATATGAAAATGGATGCCGTTTTCGTAATCATCAACCCAAGAAACCTCGAAATTGACATCCATGACATCCATAACACTAAAAAATTATGTCCACCATCTTGGATTTAAAAACTAATTCCATTTTTGTAATCAGCACACCAAGAAATCTCGAAATTGATACCCATATCATATTATTAAAAAAATGTCCGCCATCTTGGATATAAAAATGGATGCCGTTTTCGTAATCATCACTCCAAGAAACCAAGAAATTGACATTCATAACATTAAAAAAAATTGTGTCCACCATCTTAGATTTGAAAATATATGCCATTTTCGTAACCAGCACCCCAAGAAACCTCGAAATTGTCATCCATATCATACATATAATCTTTTATTGCCGGCAAAATTAACGTTTCTCTGATGGTGTGTGGTTTACCTGTTTGAGCAATTAACAAAGAGTATGAGTATTGTATGAGGCTCGAAGTCCGTCATCGTCTTGCTTAGCAGCCACCGAAAAAAGTTTTGATACTCTTGGCTGAGCATTATGCTTCTTTTCCAGGTCTTGAAAATAGGCTACATTTTTGTCCTTCTTATCTGGATGCATTTTATTCAAATGATCTTGAAGTCTTGAAGGCTTCATCGCTTCGTTTGAAAATGTTTTTGAACAAAGAAGGCACAAAGGCAAAGATGGATTTGTCGAATTTTCTATGAATCCATATTTAATATATTCTATACTATATTGCCGTCTCTTCTTTTTCGCTTCCGACATGACTTTGTTTTTACAAATATGTAAATAAAGTGTTGAACTTAAATACTTGTTTAAAGGTTGTGCGCGAAACCACTAATGAAAATATAAAAATTATTACGAGCTTTTATATAGGATTTAAATATAGCACGCAGCGACAGGAATAAGACAAACACGCACAAACTCGTTTATCTCTTTCGACGCTCAATCGTACTGAGCAAGTTAAGACAAGTATCGATGAACCAGCCGATTGCACCATTAGCGTTATTTAACAAAAACTTGTTACAACTTGATTGCGTACGGCGTACGGGCTATCCTACGAAATCTATGTTAAGTATTTCTAGTTTATATACCATCATACAGGGCAGAAATATAAACTAATTATTCGATATTGAGTAGTAGGTAGGTTTTAATTTTAGTAAATTTTAAAATATAAGGTATCTAAATGAAATTACAAATCAACCATCGCCCCGCTAAACAACGTCAACGCCCCCCATTTTTTTCTGGGTCCCTTAACGCCCCCCTCTAGGTCTCCAACGCCCACAAGAGGGCGTTATCGCCCACTTTGAGAAAGACTGTTCTAAACTTACTCGCAACTTCACCGCAGTGGGATTCACAAAAATTATAAAAAAATTAGACTTATTTCATTTATAATTCATATAATTTATGCAACTCTAAAAATAAAAATTTAAATAAACAAATAATAAATTAAAAAATGTAAGGGTTCGATTATTTGAATATTTTTACCGATTATTCGCATTAACATGAATTTGAATTATCCAAACACTACGGTAAGGTACATAACGATATATAATTGAAACAACGTCAAACAAAAAAGTTGATTCTGGTTAATTTCTTTATATTTTGCTTTGTTTGAAAGATCGAATTTAAATTAGTGATAAAGAACTATACATGTTGTAATGAAATATAGATAACTTCATAACTCGGTTATTTTAAATCGTATGAGCTCGCTTGTACAAAGTTATTGCGAAATGATTAATGTGAAACGTCAAGAGGTATTCCTTAGATTTGGTGGAGTATCGTGATAAACTCTAACAATGTCACTGACATGAGATGGTTAGAGTTTTATACAGAGATGCCATAAAGTAAAGAATATAAAGAAGAATGTTTGTAATGTATATAATGTAAAATACTTTGATAATACCTATTAAAGTAGAAGCTAACGGCTGAGACGGTGGTTCTTCCGGAACTATTTTTCTATGGCGCATTGGAAGTCTGTATAACTGAACCTGTTACAACGAAAGTTCATATTATTAAGTACATATTATCATTGTACGTCAAACTTATTTATGAATATAGGTAATATTTGCTTAAAATGACTTCATTGCATGAAGTATTTTTATTGGCATAATTAACACAAAACTTTAAATTATTAATTTTAAATTTAAATAAAAGTTCTCCTGTTTGTATTATGAGCGCGATGCGTATAAGCGCGAGCTTTCGCGTTTACTTCACCCGATTCATATTTTGTGGTTCGCTAGTTATTTTACATTATATTAATCTTAAATTTTAGAGCTATGTCTTTTGCATTACTGTTACAAGCTAGCTTTCAAGATTCTTTTTTATAAACTGGAAGTGGCTACTGCAGTCCATGGACACCTGCAGCCAAACTCACACAAACAAGCTACAAACGCATTGTAACCTCTGAGGACTAAAATAGAGAAGTTGCATGTTTTTTTTAAGTTTACTAAAATGTATTAAGAAAAATTTTAAAAAAATTAACAATTGATTTTTCATGTAATTTTACAATTAAAAATGGTTTTACTAAAATGTTAATTCAAACGCGAGTGACGCATTATATCGTATTAGTAACGCCACCGCATGGTGAAATGATAAAACACTCATGTTCATGTTTTCTTCGCGGCCTCCAACTTCACCTGCGTAACGGATTCTCCCGTGTCAAATGCGCGGAGGCCGTTGGGCCAGGAAAAAAGAGCACTCGAAAGTATGAGCTTTCAAGACCTCAGCGGCGGATCTGGTCTGTGGCTCCGCCAACAACCAAGATTTAGCCGCTGAGGGTAGGGAGAGCGGCGCCTCGCAATCGACACTCCTCTCCCTCCACAGCCCCTCCACCAGCGCATCAATGGTGCAGCCCCGTCAGTCGCGGAGAACAGGGCGAGTGGCGCATCGCCATACTAACCCTCGTCTACCTCCACCTCGGCTGCAGCGGTAGGGGGGAGAGGGCACCCCTCGCGCCGAACACACATCCGAAGTGGGCTCGTCGCCACCTCGGGCCGGCCTCTCACCTTGGTTCAGCCATGTGGGTTCCTCATAGTTCACCGTGGGTGACCAACCTACGGCTCCCAGCCACGACAAAGCGGGACCCATTTGGAAGGGCTATTTGTAACCCCTTAGTTAAAGTGTAGTGGTAGTGTAAGAATTAAGGGACAAAGGGATCTACGTTTCCGCTGGGGTGACTCTTCCCTAAAATTGTTTTTATGCATTTTTTTACATTTCATATTCAAAATCAGTTTTATGGGTGGGATGGAAATATTACTAGTAACTTAAAAACTCCCCTTCATTTCGCTCGTCGTCATACCTAAGCTTTACAGACACAAAGGGCGGACTTAATGCCTTTAAACATTATCTATTAATCTATTAGTTTACCTAGTATTTATATGAGACCCATTTATATTAAACAAAACTCAGTCATAATATTTACCTTAAATGTAAGATTTTGGTCATGCATTATCGAATTAGCGAACTGTTCTTCCACTATGCAGGTCAGAGTGATGAAACACAAACTACATTTGTTAATGCTTGCTTCGCTCTTCGTATCTGCCATGACTATGGAACTGAAAAGAACGAGATAAAACATATGAGAGTGAGATGGTAGAAATTTATTTTTCAAACATTTTTACATTTTTAAAATACCCTCATTACTTCTACTCAAAAGTGATTGCACGAATATTTGCTTAGCGCATGTATCCATTCAATGACAATTATTTTCGTCTATTTTTCATTACTCAAAGTATTAATACCAAATTTTAAATCGATCATATCCATATTCATTAGAAATGGCGCAACTTAATTAAGCAAGGCAGAGACTCGTTTGAAAACGGTCCTATGGCAGGACGGTCTGACGAGGAAACCGTTGCGGAAAATAAAAAAAATTAGTATTGAGAAATGTTCGTTTAAAAAATAAACAACTTAACAGCAGTCTGTCTGTGAAATTATTTTAAACTTTTTTGTTGTTTGAAGTTGGCTGATTTATAATTTTTATTAAAAGTTATTTTTACCCTTTTGAGTAGACTAGGTAATATAACAATTTCAATGACGTCTAAATAGTTATATTAAAAAATGCATCCCCTATTTTGCCACTCTTAGGAATTTTAACACCAGAAGTATAACCTATTTAATAAAAAAAGAATCATCAAAATCGGTTCACAATTGACGAAGATATCGCGTAACATACAAAAAAAGATACAGTTGAATTGTTAACCTCCTCCTTTTTTTGAAATCGCCTAAAAATGCTTACACCGTACCAATAGCTCAATAGCAAAGCGTAGCGTGTTGCGGCGAGTTTTTTTATCTTTTTAATGAGCATAATGAAGAATTTTGGGTTGGATTGTTACTGGACATGAAATTTCACCTTTTTAAAAATTACGAGCCTGCGACTAAGCAAGACTCAATGCAGTTAACACCATTTATACACAGGGTTATTTTGCAAAGAGTAGCAAAATTTTATACTTAAGTTAAAATATATAAATAATGATATACCGGTTATTGCAGTTTTTTAAAATACGAGTAAATAAGACTTCTACTTTTTTTTAAATTATCTCAAATTGAATGTGGTTTATGGAAAACAATTGTACGTACGCGCGCTCCTCTGTGTGCGATTCAATTCACAACGTTTTTGCCGACCGATCGACCCTTACGAATGTGTGCGTGCGTAGTAAAATAATAAGCGTTGGATATTTATGAATGACAATTAGATAAAATAATGCATCACCACGCATTCTGAATTTAAAAGATAAAAAGGAAATAATATTCCGTGATTTTTTTTCACCATCGCCTATATTACCTATTTCGAACCTCTTCTGCAAAGAAGACAATCGTTTTTGGGAACACTAGAAATTTTAACGACCCTCAATGGGTATAACAAAAAAAAATCCAATTTATTATTGTAAATAGCCTAAAGATTTCATGAAAATCTAAACGGAATCAAGAAATCTGAAAAAAGAGTTATTTTGATATTCGTGTTCAAGTCATTGGTTCTGGTAATGTAATATTAAAAAATAATTGTATGTAAGAATTACGTCTGTGGTTATATACTTTTTGGTAGCAAAATTAAAAAGTTAATACTTGTTTGTTTACAAGACAATAAAATATCGTCGTATCGATGCACAAGTGTACAGATACATGGAATATACGGATATTTTATATTCGTATCATAATATGGATAATATCATGCAGGTTAGCCTAATATTAATATTCCAAATTGTGTATTTTATTTTTTTGTGTTGGCATGGTAAAATTCGCTAATGGCATTCGAAATTTGAAAATGAAAACTGATGAGTTTAGTTAATTAATATAAGAGTATGAGAGTATGTAATACAAGAGTTTAATTTTCCACCTAAAATTTTGGAAAATCTATAATTTGTGTTGAATTACAAATGACAAACACAGGTCTGAGAACCTTATTAGTATATTAAAAGTGAAAAAGATTAAAAGTATTAAAGTTTTATAATATTAATAAATTAAATATTAGATAGAATAAATACACAAAACAAGTTTTGTGTATGTTAAAAGAAAATTAGAATCTGTGGGTCGAGGGATTTAAGGAAGCTTCTCTATTTGATGTAGCTTCATCGGCTTTGAAGGGCAATTCATTTAACTGCATTTAGGTACAAATACCTTATGTATTCAGCAAGTTGTTCCACAGTCTATAAATCCATACAGTCGTCCGACGAAGACGTCTAGACGGGGCAATCGTGCGAGGTGTGAGGGGTAAGACGCGGGAAGGACGAGCCCGATCTGCTTATGCCAATCGTATTAGTAGCTCGGGACACGACTTCCAGGATTAACGCGCGCTTGTTTTTATTATTTTTAAATTTAGTGTTGATAATTATAATTAAAATGGTTCATACGACGTGTGCTGTGAGCGATTGCAAGTCGTCATCTCGCATAAATAAAGATCTGCGATTTCACCAAATTCCGCACACGGAAGAAAGGTAAATAAATATGGTTATTATTTTTTACATTATGTATATTTTGTCTTGTCATGCCAAATAGCCAACGTAAAAGAAATGGCGGACGTAAAAAATAGGTACTAGTCGCTGGGCATTACTGATTTTTCTTCATCTAAATTGTGTGGTTGGACAGGCTAAGGTTTTAGAACATACTATAGTGCCTCGTCTTCGGTCTTTTGAAGTTTTTTTATAAAATATTAAGATTTAGGGGTCAATTTTTAAGTTTGTCGGTGTGCTAATTACGAAAATAGCATTTATTTTTAAATCCAAGATGGCGGTCATTTTTTTATATATGTAGGATATGGATGTCAATTTCAAGGTTTATTGGGGTGATGATTACGAAAACGCCATCCATTTTTATATCCAAGATGGCGGACATTTTTTTAATAATATGATATGAGTATCAATTTCGAGGTTTCTTGGGGTGCTGATAACGAAAATGGAATTTATTTTTAAATCCAAGATGGTGGACATCATTTTTTTAATGTTAGGGATGTCAATTTTGAGGTTTGTGGGTGATAATTATGAAAATTTAATAATAAGTATTGTATTTAAAAATTTTAGATGCAAATTATGGCTGGAAGTTATTGGAAGACTTGATTTAGTAGGAAAAACTTTCGAAAGCCTAAAGAATACGTACATTTGCATTTTGCATTTCGAAAAGAGTATGTGCGGGAAGAAATCACTGAAGAAAACATCTATACCAACGTTATTTTTACCAACCAATGACTCGATCCATACACAGACGGATCCTAAAGTCAAAATTTTAAGTGATGTAAAATTGGAACTCTCCGATAAACGCCATATTGTAATACTAAAAATAGCTCGAAGAGACCATGAATTAGCAGGTCCTTCATCACAAAATTCAGAACACACCAACACTAAGCAATATATAGGTATAGATTATAGTTCTCAGACACCAGCACGATTGACTGACTTTACTCCCCGAAAAAGTAAACTTAGAAAACAATTGTTTAAAATAAGTAAAAAGTTAAAATGCACTGCTAAAAAATATGAAAATATTACCGCGGAACAGTTTTTGAACGGTTGTGATAAATTTTTATCCCCCAAGTTAAGCGCGATTGTAAAGGCGCAAATTTATTTAAAACCCCATTGTAAAAACAATAGACATAGCAGAGAATTCAAATTGTTTAGCTTAAGTATGTATTACACGAGCCCTCTCGCTTATCGATTTTTATCGAAGACTATTTGTTTACCGTCTAAATCAACTTTAGCTAAGATGTACCTACCTATCCAAACTAAACTTAACCAGCAAATGTGGGATGTTTTATCAACTACAATCAAGCATATGTCATCATCCGAAAAAGAATGTGTGCTTTGTATGGATGAGATGAGTCTGAAATTAAACTTATCCTATAACAGCAAGGAAGATAAAATATTGGGCCTCCATGAAGTAGATGGGCAACACCAACCTGTTGCCGCAGGGTATGCTTTTACCTTAATGCTTCGAGGTATAACATCAAAATGGAAACAACCTATTGGCTTTTCTTTTATCTCCAGCAGTAAAATTGATGATCAATTAAAAACATGGATAATTGCTACTGTGAAACGTCTTTAGAGCTTGGCTTTAATATACGAGCTTTCGTGTCAGATCTAGGATCAGATTTTTGGCATTTTCAAAACATTAGGATCTCTAAAGAAAACTCATGTTTTGAGATTGATGGTCACAAAATTTACTACATATTTGATGTTCCCACTTAATGAAGTACGTGAGAAATAATTTAATAAACTATAATTTTGAGTTTGATGGCAAAACTACTCGGTGGGAGGACATAACAAACATGTATGAACTAGATAAAATGAAAGATATGCGATCAGCTCCTCGTTTAACTGATTCACATTTATAGCCGAATAGTTTCCAAAACAAAAGTTCGTTTTGCCGTTCAAGTTTTAGAAATTCTGTAGTAGCAGCTTTAAAAATTATCAATAATCGGGTACTCTACAAGTTGCTGATGGTACGATATTTTTTATTGAAATCATGAACAACCTCTTTGATTTACTGAATTCAAGCAACGTCGACTCACCAAAAGCCTACAGTAAACCGTATAGGGGTACTACTCTCCAAGAGGAATTGCTCGATAAATCTCAGCGTCTGTTTAATAGCATGAGAGTTAAAAATAAAAAGAATGGCCGTGACGTTACCAATATCATAAAATTTATAAATGCTTTCAACATAACAATAAACTCACTTCGGCAATTATATAAAGATATGAAGTCTGGGGGATATGATTACTCACTCACACGAAGAATTAACAATGATTGCTTAGAAAATTTTTTTGGGCTCGTGAGGCAAGCTGGCGGAAATTGTCGGGAACCCTCTTGTATACAATACACCAGGGCATTCCGAAAAATGTTTCTATGCCATATTCTAAATTTATCAGACGCTACAAATCGTACAGAAGATTTTGACAGCATACTAGCCCAATTTGTAGAATTTGCCAAAAATACACCTCAAACTCAAGTTTCTATCCAGGATCCACCTCAAATACAACTTAAAGAGAATCTTACAAAGATGTACGACATTCCAGAAAAAAATGCATTCCACTATATCTGCGGTTATGCGAAGGTGTGTTGAAAGTCACAAGCGTGACTGCCTATCGATAATTAGTTACGCATCATCATATGACGATGAATCAAATGAGAGAAATTTATACATCCGTCTGAGAGCTTATGATACTAGCCGTGATCGCTTCGGAGGACTACAAGTCCCTCCAGATGATTTTGTGGATTACATACATAGCTTGGAAACAGAATTGATGTTGATTTTTACTTTTACTGGAAACATTGGGTTCAAATTGTTTGAGCATTTGAGACTAATAGAGTTCAACACCAAACCATGTACATGCTTCCCAAAAAAATATTTGTTAAAATTATTTATTAGGATGAGAATTTTTTATACAATTAAGTTCAATAATAGAAATTTCAAATCCAGTAAATCTAAAAACCGAAAATATTTGTCAGTTGCCCATTTATAATTCCTGATTTAGAAATTAATTAGTTATTATATCCTTATAGTTTTTTTTCTTATCGATTATATGTAGCAAAACAGGTGTCCATATAGTTATAGTAGTAGTAAATATTTGAATTCCAATCATTTTATTCGTGAGGCAGCTACTTATGAAGCCCCACTCCCCTCTCGCTATCGAGTCCGCAGGCTGAGAAACTTTCTCTCGGACCCGCCAAATAAAATTTCAACCGACCTGAACTGCCTTCTGGCGGCTCAGGCCGATTCTTCTTAAATTTTGCCTAAGTAGGCTCACCCTCAGCGGCTCGTAGCCGCCTGCGCCCTCTTCTCCCAAAAGAGGGTCGCCTCCGATCCGGCAAAGAGGCTTAATCCGCCAATTGCCAGTCCCACATGTGGTGTTTAGTTAGTACACTTAGGGTAGTGGTTAGGTTAGGATTTAGTCACAGTGAGTCCCACATAACCACGACAGACCGGCTGTCGTGGTATGCATAAAGCATTCACCACCTCCTCGCGTAACGGGGTAGCCCTTTCTAATTGCTTCTAGGCGCAAAAAAATATTGGAAAATCCAAAATGCACGCCTCATGAGCGTTTCATTTAATTTTGATGAAAAAAAAAATAACTTTTAAAAGGTGTTCAGTTCAATAGCAAAAATCAATAAGGACCCTCCTTAGAATATATGGAATCTTATTTAATACTATATATCTCAATCTATTGCTTACATTTCTATTAAGCGAGAAGACTCACAGACGCATAGACAAACGGACGCCAGTCGATATATTTTTTCAATTACATTTTTTGTGGTGTAATCTAAAGTGAATCAGTTATAAAATAAACCAATAATTCAATGTCTGTAGTCATTGTAACGTACGTATATATATGGATTTGATGTCTAGCTAAGAGTATAAGAACGATTATAAGTAGCGAAACTGAGGTATGGCCACATATCGAGAGTAGAGCACTCCCTCACGTTGTGAGGCGTGCAATTAGCGTTTTGAGTACTTACAGGAAAAATGTAAGAACAAATTATTACTTATTCTTTATATTAGTAATCATATTTTTGATCACGATGTAGATCTAAAATAAATAATGAAATTAGTAAAAGTTGTTAATTTGTGACAACCCTAACCTCCATACGCTGTCTAGACGTTGTCGGCATTTACCACGAGATCAAAGGCGTCGTCCTATACTGTATGTTTTTATTATACTGTGAGTTGTTCCATATAACTTGACAATACCAAATGGCGTATTTTGTAGTCCAGACATGGATTCTGAATTCATACCAGCCATAGTAGATAAACAGTATATATGGTACATATATTTATGTGTAAAAAAAGTAATTACTTGTACCAGAAGCAAATATACAGTTTGCATAAGTATTGTGACTTAGTTGAGCCATTTTTAATTGTGTAATGGTTATATCCTTGATGTTTTTGGACCATATCCTGTGACGGAATCAGATCCTTCTATTATGCTTAGACTTCTGTGTTGTTAACTCTGCAGAAAGAAATATTATTTTGTCATCTATAATCAGATACTTAATAGAAAAGTAATATCATTTTCTCCTACATGAAACCAGTGAAAATAAAATGTCAGACAACTTTTACATAGTCAAATATTGTTGTGTAAATTGTAAATGTAAATGTGTAAATCCATAATTACTACTTTTGTATTTGATCAACTGGAGCTGATTCATCATCATCAACATTACAGCCCTTCACAAATCCACTGCTGGACATAGGCCTCCCCCAAAGAATGCTACAAAGCACGGTCCTGAGCCACCTGCATCCATCGACTTACCGCATGTCTTACCAGGTCATCACTGCATTTAGTAGGGGGCCGCCCTACACTTGTCACGCCAGACAACTAATTAATATACTAATAAGGTTCTCAGACCTGTGTTTGTCATTTGTTATAGGTAATTCAACACAAATTATAGATTTTACAAAATTTTAGGTGGAAAATTAAACTCTTGTATTACATACTCTCATACTCTTATATTAATTAACTAAACTCATCAGTTTTCATTTTCAAATTTCGAATGCGATTAGCGAATTTTACCATGCCAACACAAAAAAATAAAATACACAATTTGGAATATTAATATTAGGCTAACCTGCATGATATTATCCATATTATGATACGAATATAAAATATCCGTATATTCCATGTATCCATACACTTGTGCATCGATACGACGATATTTTATTGTCTTGTAAACAAACAAGTATTAACTTTTTAATTTTGCTACCAAAAAGTATATAACCACAGACGTAATTCTTACATACAATTATTTTTTAATATTACATTACCAGAACCAATGACTTGAACACGAATATCAAAATAACTCTTTTTTCAGATTTCTTGATTCCGTTTAGATTTTCATGAAATCTTTAGGCTATTTACAATAATAAATTGGATTTTTTTTTGTTATACCCATTGAGGGTCGTTAAAATTTCTAGTGTTCCCAAAAACGATTGTCTACTTTGAACTTAAAATAACTTGTAATTATAAAAATAATGTATTGTAAAATAAGAGAACAACGATAATTAAGAAATACTTACCAATATTGAAAGAATGTCACCAACAAATTAGTTGGTTGGTCGTTATCAAGTGCTTGTATCTGCGCTAAGTTCGGCGGGCTCTGTAATAACAGTACGTAATAAAGAGGTTTAGAAATACCGATTTTTTTATTTAGGCGTCATCATTATTATAGAGCATTACTAGTCATAGTGAACAAACATCACCACAAAGTACGGTCCTGATCCATAACTCCCTGCATATTTCATTAAATTGTCATCCCACCTAGCGGGTTTCAATAAATGGGCTTGTCGGGACATGGCTGCCACTTTCGAAACGTTTTTCTTCATTGGTTTGCCGGTTTTCGAGCTTTTTCGTCGGGCTAGTGCTAACTGACCCACTCTCAACAGCTTGCCAAGTGACTAGACCTTCCTTTAACGACCAAATCCCTGTTCAGTAAGTCATCACTTGAGACACGCACAGGTTGCACTTTTAGTATGACTACGCATTACCGTTATAACCTATCTAAGTCCAAAGCTGAACACAGGCCTTCCCCAATAGATTGTCTCATATGGGAGATATTTACCAAAGTTGCGACGCTTGGCAGGAGGGTTGGCAACCGTATTTTTTTAGTTTTTAGTGGATTGATTTGTGAGGCGACAGAGGCCTTTAACGACGCCTATTACTAGTGGGTGTTCTTATCACGCCCGGTATAGCATGCCGAGTAGTACGAGTTACATACAAATAAATCTCACATAAAATGTTAATGTGAGATGAAAAATAAAACGAATTAAAGTGCTTTGGAAAATATTCGATAATTTTTACCTTTTATATTTGTAAATTTGTAAATAATACCTGATGTGGAGGTAACGTGGCGGGCGGGGAGGGCGGCGCAGACGAGGCTGCGGCTGACGATGAATGTGCTAATGTCGTCATGAAATTTCTATTTAGATGAGCGGCCTCATAGAGAGCTAGAAGCATGCCTTCTTCGCCGCCACTGTAGAAAGATTATTTCAAACAATTAACGGCCTTATAATGGTTCATTATCACTTACTTAAGTTAAGTATTAATTATGTCCTTTATCTGTCTCCTTTTCTTTTCAATTAGTGAACAGCGAGAAAGAAGTTATGCATGTTTGCTACCGAATTAGTGGGAAAATTAGCTCCACAGTGGACTAAAAGAGCGTTACGTCTGTTTTTAATGGCATAGCATAATTTTGGTCCCTTGAGAGAAATGGGATAATCCTTGTATAAGTATGCTTGTAATTTCCTGTGGAAACTATCGGTCAGTGGGGTCTTTGAGTTTTCTTAAAAGAAGAACAATTGAGTAAAAATATAGTGTTTCACTTTATTATATAAGTACAGTTTATAAATACCGACATAACTAAATATATATATAACCGTGCCCACAACAAAACCGTGTCATACAATAAACAATCATCAAACTTAACATCAGACAAAAGTTAAAATAAAAAAAGTTAGAGTAACAGTCGAAAAGATATCACTTCTAAACAAAAGCTTTCTTCTAACCCAAAAAGGTTCAAAGAAGAGTACACGCGCTATCCTTGCAGATTGAATATTTACCCTTTCACATGAACTAAATTTAAATGTGTAGTAACAGTTTTTATTAACACAAAACTTCGACAAAACTGACCTATCTACAGCTTTTGCCTTTTGTTATTTATTGAATATGATTGTAGTGGATGAGCGGGGTATCCAGTAATACAGGTTTTCAACCTACAATAGGGGTACACTAGTACCCTTGCAACTGGCATAAAATGTATAATTGTAAATCAAAAAATCATTTTTCATTTTCAATCTAGTGAGTGTTAGCAGACTTCAAATGCCCTTAAAATATTTTTTTTAATTTTTCAAACATACAAATTTCTTAATGATGGTTTCCTTCAGAGCCGAAAATGTGGTAAATCGGCACTCAAAATTCTAATTAACAATTTTAGCTGAGCTTTGGGGGTTGTACGTGGTTTACTAATGTACTATGAAATTTAAAAAAGAGACAGTACATAGCACTTCTAAAATATTAACTAACCTGTTCCTGTTACCTTTAACGATTGGTTGTGTGTCATCGCTGGTAAGAAATATTCCGCCCATAATACTTGTGAGAGAAGACAGCCAGCCACCTCCACTTCCTTCGCCTTGCGTCGATATTACGTAGTCATTTAAAGCGGCCGTTATAACTTGACCATACCTAAAATATTACGTATTTACCATTGGTATATAGTAATAACTAAGTATTTGTGTAGTAAATAAGAACATCATATGAATCTCTTCATTCTTCGAAGTAAGACTTTAAAATTTCGTGAGTAGGTTGTTTTTTTTAAATTAAATTGTGTTTTATTCTTTAATTAGGTTCACCAATGTTTGTTCATTATATTGCAGGATTCTTATACAACTAGTACTACGCTAAATGTGTAAGAAATTACTGGCAAACACTACTTGCGCTAACATTATGTACTTAAACACAAAACACTGATAAACAACATGCAATAAAAAGAAAAAACAAAACTAAACAAAACAATAAAAATATAGAATATATTTATAAAATTTTATGAATTTAAATTATAGTCATAGTGAATATCAATTGAATTTACAGTCCACCTGTAGTAAGTGGCCATAGACATTTGCAACCGACTCCAAACAAAGAAGGTTACAGATGCGATACCCCCCTGAAGACCAAAATGAAATGCCTCACAGCCTAAGGGTATATATTCTTACCTAAGGAATGTATTATGAATATAAGATATGTAAGGATTTGTGGTCTATATTCCTCAATGTATAAATTGAATGGAATGTATATACATATTCCATTAATATAGAATATTTAATACATTCCTTACATTCTATATTATACTTATATAGAAGGTAAAGCATATATAATATAGAATGTAAGGAATGTATTCTTTACAGAATAATTATTTTGGATTCTTCTTTAAATCATTCTGTAAGAGTTCACAGCTGGAAATTTGAATCTCCTGTTGTACGAGACGTTGATGAGATATGGTGTATAATGTCTAGCTGATGGTAAAATATCTAGTTGTGCCTCTAAGGCAAGACGATTTAGGTATATCAAAGATGTTGGAAAGACTTTATTTAAAGGAGAAACTGAGCAGCTGACTGTTAACATACTGTTAAAAATTTCTAATACCTAATTTATTTACTTAATACGAAAATATCACCTACTTCTTTTCTCATTTTAGTAACTAATTACTTAGTAAAATGTATAATAATATGCTTACCCATTTAAAGCCAATTCATCATCAAGAATAGACAACTTGACTACATAGGGGTTAGCCGACTCTTGTTTCTTGTAATTAACCAAAAACATTAATAATAATACAACATCATAACCTGTAAAATAATAGAAAATACTCTAAAATGTCTTTGTTGTAGTTTTACTAAAGGGCGTAAAATAGCTGCTGAGCCTAAATTTCACAAAGTGGTGACCAACTTACTTGCCCAGCAAGGTAAGTGTCGACAAATGTTGCTTGCCAGCTATCACATCAGATTTGAAAAGAGTGTTGTGATGACAAAGAAGAGAGAATTTGCCCAATAGTGGGCATAAAAACAATCCAGATAAACATTATAAAATAATGAAGTCACTCATTTCAAACACTTTAGCTAATCTCAACAGTGTCTAACTCGTAGATTATAATAAACGAAAATAATTAAAGATAATTATGAATTAGATAATTAGCATGATAAAGTTTACTTTATAATTAGTAAGCGTAAATATGATCATCTTGATCAAACTAATTTAGTATGTAACTTGACTCGACTTTGAGCCTATTGTCGAATAATTAACAGATACTACATTTAATGACTTCTTTCTTACATTTTAACTCAATCAAAATGTAAAAGTGTCAATCATTCCGATCGCATTAGAAAGAAGGCATTTATTCACTGAAACTATATACATCACATAAATAAAAAAGACAGGTAAACATATGGCAGATTAATAGAATCAGGCGTTACTTTGCGGAAATCCATTATATTAAAGTTGGAAAAATTTACTTTGCCAATATCCGCTCAATAAAATAAAATGATGTGTCTTACCTAGTTTGAAGAGCACCTCCCGCCCTCCTCAATTTCGAATTTGAAGTCGTCGTCGCCAAAATCCATGAGGTGGGTCTAGAAATAGCGCCTCATAAGACCGAGGCCTTATGGTTTCACAAACTACCTCGGAGCAGGGAACCACCCGACTCGTGCGTCTACGTGGGTGGGTCTGTAGTCAGAGTAGTGCGGTACATGAAGTACCTAGGGCTCCACCTGGACAGTGGGGCTTCGAAGAGCACTTTGAGCGCCTAGTCCCCCGGAATGAGGGGGTGGCGGTTACTATGCACAGACTGCTGCCCAATCTAGGGGGACCGAGGGAGGAAATACGCCGCCCCTATGCGGGGGTAGTGCGGTCCGTAGCCTTATACGGGGCACCTGTGTGGGCGAAAAGGCTAGCCATCCGACGCTGTAGATCTAAAATCTAAATTGTCCAGCGGAGGATGGCTATACGGATCGTGCGAGGATACCGCACGATATCCTTTGAGGCGGCAACAGTCCTGGCTCGCTTTCCACCCCTAGATATACTGGCGGATATGGATGCGAGGGTGTACAACCAAATCCGCATTTTCCGTCAGAGAGGTGGCAGTGAGCCAGATGAGGCGCTCGAGTCTATAAAACGGCAGGAGCGACAGAACGCTTTGGCGATATGGCGCACTCCACTCAACGAGGAGCGCTATGCCAAACGCGTTATTGGCGCAATCCTGCCGGTTTTCGAAGCTTGGATGCAGCGACGAGTAGGAAGACTCACCTACAGACTTACACAGATAATTACCGGGCACGGGTGCTTTGGTGATTATCTGTGTAAGATCGGACGCGAAGCGACGGCGAACTGCTTCCACTGCGGTGGACAGGACCAGGACTCGTGCGTCCCATACGCTGGCGGTATGTCCAGCGTGGGAACGGGAGCGGACGATCCTGGCGAGCCGGGTCGGTCGGGACGTCTCCCTGCCAGCAGTCGTGTCGGCGATGCTGAGCGGGGACTCGGCGTGGAGGGCCGTAACCACCTTCTGTGAGTCCGTAATGATCCAGAAGGAGGCTGCTGAGCGGGATCGGAGGAAGACAGATCCCACTCGGAGACGACGCCATCAAGGCGTTCGTCATTGCCCTCCCCTTTAAGATGGTGTTACCCCCCTACCAGAAACGGTGCCTCTGGGGTTGCATTGGAGCGGGGGTCTCGAATGCCTAGTAAAGTAACCCCCAAGGAGGACGATGGCTCGGAAGTGGTCCCGAGACATCATGATAGCACTGCGAGGGTGCTGGGGGCAGTAAGTACTGCCCCCGGGACGTGCTCCCAATAAAGCAAAGCAAGAGAGGGGTCCCGGTTGCGTTCCGAACGGAGATCCCGGACCAATCGTACACGCTGATGGAGACCACCGTGGAGTTTTAGCCGGTAGGAGTCCGGCATAAACTTCCGGTTGCCCCCGCAGCCAAAGGTATCCATGAGGTATTTCCACGAAAAAAAAGGCCTTCAACTTTTGAATATATTCTTGCCCAATCTATACAGAATGAGCTGACAGTATCTTGAAGTGTTGGAATTGTTTGGCCCAGGTTTGGATTATATTTTTTTATTTTGGGATCCCAAGCAGTTGGTAGCACCCAATAACTTCTCCATTGAAATTAGGATTGTTTTTATAGAAGAGGAGCCGAACAAGTGAAACACCAGGGCAAACGCAGGTACATTGCCGGCTTTGTCCAATAAAACAACAAAAGAAATTATAAGGGCATAATTTTAACTTATTTAAATGTTTTCTGTTAGAATATTTTAGGAACAAAACTCAATTGATAAACATGTTTTGAATTTTAGTGGAAACTTACCATGTTGCTGCCTCTCGTTTGAAGTACATAATAGTTGAATAAGTGGTTCGAACAAAGAATGCAACATTAAATATTCCATTAGTGGGTTATCATCAATGTTATCTACTCCAGTTGCTATTACCAATAGTAGCTTTAAAACCATAGATTTAAGACTGTCTGGAACATCACCTGAAACAATTAAGGCAGAATCGCTAAAACTCACCAATACCAACACGTCCGATTAAAAATAGTTGTTGATGCATGGGACCAATGAGAAGCTCTAAGAAAAAACTCATACTACATCAGTCAATCAAATTTTAAACTAAGGATGTTTGCCCATGCCTAAAAAATAATAATAATCATATATAAAGTAATAATAATAATCTTTTCACACCCATCAACATGGTAGCGGAATTAAATCATAGACTACCCCAGGAGGGTACCAGCACCCCTGGAGAATCCCTCGCTGAGCATCCACGACCATGCTACTCCACTCCTGGGCGTGGGTGCTCAGGCTGCCCCGCGTATTCTGGGGGGGGGCAAAATTCCGCTCAAAACAATAACTGCTCGGGGCAAACTGAGCAACAAGACCAAGGCGACCCCTGCCACGCTATCCGTGAATTTCTTCATGCGGGGAGATCTGTTTATGACTTGGCCTTGGCATATGGTCTGACACAACTGGTTACTTCGCCTACGCGGATTCCAGATGTAAAGGATCATACACCTTCCCTGTTGGAACTTCTGCTGACCTCTCATCCGGACGGATATCAGGTTTCCGTCGATGCCCCTCTCGGCTCTTCGGACCATTGTCTGATCCGAAGTGTGGTGCCACTCACGCTCCCCTCGCGGTTGCGCTCTGCAGGTTGCCGCCGTGTTTGGCATTACAGGTCGGCGGATTTGGACGGAATGCGGTCTTTCTTTGCATCCTACCCATGGGGGCGGGTTTGCTTCTCGCCGGATGATCCCAGTGCTGTTGCTGACTCTGTCACTGATGTGGTGCTACAGGGAATGGAACTATTTATTCCATCATCTGTAGTACCCATCGGAGGCAGATCTCAGTCTTGGTTTGGTCGCTCCTGTAAGACTGCATTACGCAGTAAGCAGGAGTGCTATCAAGCCTGGGCTGAGGCTTCGGCGGCTCGGGATGTAAACACCAGCATGCTTAAAAAGAAGTATAACTTCGCCTCCAGGTCCTTCAAAAGATTTATTGCCAAGGCAAAGTCAGGGCACATAGGCAGAATTGGCGAGAAACTAGTTCGCCTTCCTTTGGGAACCCGTGCATTCTGGTCTCTCGCCAAGGCTGTCCAAGGGAATTTCTGTAAGCCATCACTACCATCTCTGCACAGGGAGGACGACTCACTGGCCTACGCCGCAAAAGAGAAAGCCGACCTTTTAGGCTCCTTTTGCGTCCAACTCACAACCAACGACGGGGAACACATCGCCGACCATCCCGCGGTGTGAGTGCTCCATGCCGCATGTGCGGTTCTCACAGCGCTCGGTTCGCAAAGCACTCCTCTCCCTGGACATCCACAAATCGAGTGGGCCTGACGGAATCTCCCCAATTGTGCTGAGGACGTGTGCTCCGGAGTTGGCACCGGTTCTAACGCGTCTTTTCCGGTACTCCTACTCCTAGGCGTAGTCCGAAATCATGGAAGACAGCTTTTGTCCCTAAAAAGGCGACCGCTCAGACCTGTCCAACTACAGGCCTATCGCCATCACCCCTTGTTCTCCAAAATAATGGAGTCCGTTATAAACTACCAGCTCATGCGGAATCTTGAGGATCACCAGCTGATTAGTGACCGCCAATACGGTTTTCGTCGGGGTCGATCAGCTGGTGATCTTCTGGTCTACCTGACTCATAGATGGGCGGAGGCAGTAGAGTCCAAGGGGAGGCATTGGCCGTTAGTTTGACATTGCAAAGGCTTTCGATCGGGTTTGGCACAAAGCGCTTCTTTCGAAGCTCCTTCCTATGGGCTTCCTGAGAAATAGTGCAATTGAATCATCAGCTTTCTTGCAGATCGGAGCATCAAGGTCGTTGTAGACGGTGCATGCTCCGACCAAGCCTATTAACGCTGGTGTTCCACAAGGCTGCGTGCTATCACCAACGCTGTTTCTTCTGCATATCAATGATATGTTGCAAACCGGTAGCATTCATTGCTATGCGGATGACAGCACTGGTGATGCTCTTATACATCGGCCGTGCCAATATTTCTCGGGAAAATGTCGCTGAGTACCGGAACAAACTTGTGTCTGAAGTCGAGTCTTTGCTGAACAAAGTCTCGGATTGGGGGCGACTAAATCTAGTCCAGTTTAATCCTCAGAAGACACAATTTTGCACGTTGACCGCTTAAAACAACCCCTTTGTCGTATCTCCTCAGTTTCAAGGCACTCCCCTTGTTGCCTCAGCCAGTATCGGAATCCTCGGCGTCGACATATCGAGTGACGTGCAGTTTCGTGGTCACTTGGAAGAGAAGGCCAAATTGGCCTCTAAAAAGCTTGGCATGCTCAGCAGAGCGGGACAGTATTTCATGCCGGCACAACGCCTGCAACTTTACAAGGCGCAGGTTCGGCCTCACATGGAATACTGTTCCCATCTCTGGGCTGGGGCACCCCAGTGCCAGCTCCTTCCACTTGACTGCATCCAGCGTAGAGCGGCTCGAATCGTCGACGACCGAGTCCTTTCCGATCGGCTCGATTCATTGGCGCTGCGAAGAGATGTTGCATCTCTTTGCATTTTCTTTCGCATTTACCACGGGGGAGTGCTCTGAGGAATTGTTCGGATTAATCCCAGCCGCCAAATTTCACGAACGCACATCGCAGCAGAACTCCCACCATTGTGCGATTTAGAAGATGTTTTCTTATTCGCACAACTTCCTTGTGGAATAGTTTACCACCAGCGATTTTTCCGGACCGATACGACTTAGGGACCTTCAAGAAAAGAGCCTACTCCTTTTTAAAAGTCCGGCAACGCATCTGCAATTCCTCTGGTTCCCCTGGTGTTGCAGTTGTTCATGGGCGGCGGTAGTCACTTACCATCAGGTGAGCCGCATGCTCGTTTGCCCCCTCTCCTATAAAAAAAAAACTGAATGTGCACTACTTGGCAAGGAATAGAATAGAATCATTTTTTATTCAATATAATATTGTTACATTATACTTATTAAAAGTATTATTAATAAGTGTATTCCTTAACATTATAATAACCCTTTCCATAGTTTTTGTTTTATAACATTTTTACACAAGAACATTTTCTGTGGTTTTTTTGTAAAATAGCCTATACATTGACATTACGCCAGGAAAGTAACACAAATAAACCAATCTAGCTGTTTCAACAATGGTGAGACTTCTACACTTTCTTTAGAGTTTAAGCTTCAGAACTAAGTCTGTCTGCTAATTAAGATATATGTGGACCTCATTGTTGATTCGCGTCAATAGTAATTCCAAGAAAAACAGTGGAATCCACAATACTCAACTCCTCCCCATTTAAGAGAGTATTCACATGTTTAGCATTATGTATTGTAAATTTTATACATTTTGTTTTGTTGCCATTTAAAAGGAATTTAAATTGTTAGCGTTAAGCCAATGCACTAGTGTTGCCCAAAATCGGTCTTGGTCTTGCAGTCTTGGTCTTGTTCTTGCATTTTTGCAATACCAAGAACAAGATCGCCTAATTTTAGCAAGACCAAGACCAAGACTGACCGTGCAAGATTTGCGCATGAACAAGACTATGCTTGCGAGACTCTTGCGTCTTGCAGTTAGGACCGAGTGTCGTTTCAGTGAGTATAGGAGTTTGGGTATACGCTTAGGGACTCTATGAGACGCAAAAAAATATAATAAAAAAGATTGGAAAGTTGGACTTATGCGTATTACGAATATACCAAAAACATACATAGCGAATGAAAATATCCATTAAAAGAAAAAAGAGTGCATCCCTAGTTTTGACCATCGGCGCTTTGATAGTGCGCGGCGTCTAGTTGTCGGCGTCATCAAAGGTCGGATACTGACCTGTCAAAGAAATTTTGCAGCTATTCGAAAGTACAAGGTCAAGATACACGCGCCGGCGGCTACTACTGATATCGCATACAATCGTCGCCACCGCGCCGCACACTAAACATTTGACATTGTTTGATTGCCGCCACAGAGCACACGTTCCAAAGAATAAAATAAGTTTCCAGGTGCTCAGAATGGACACAAATCGCCAAGTCGAGCAAAAAAGCGGCACGGCCGTACCACCATCGTTTTCTCGAAGCAGTTCAGGCCATTTTCGAACCCCTATAACTTCGTTGTGGATAAAACTAGAAGCCTGAATTTTCAGTAACCAAGTAGGCATTGTATAAACTCGGTATATTTCAAATTTCATTCAATTTGAACCAGTAGTTTAAGAATTATAACTAGTCAAAGTTTCTTAATTTTGTCACTCACTCACTGACCGATCATCAAAACTCTAAGGCACTTCTAGCAGACATAGAAGCTTCAAATTTGGAATACAATTATTGTTTAGTATATAAATCAAGGAAAAACTAAAATATTTTGCAATTTCGGTCCAGTTTTCGAGATACACCAACTGCATAAATAACTTTGTAATCCTATAAATATATAGGATTACAAAGTTACATTTGCAGTGAATGAATCAGTGTACCTTTAAATGTATAATATAATGGAATAATAGGTGTAGATAGGTACCTAGATATAACTATCTACAAAAAGAAATGAGATGCCATCAAAAACATAACTTGTAAAAAAACCAAGTCTCGCAACTCAGTTCTTCTACCGTAAAAAGTTGTGAGATCCATGTAATACCAAGTCGGTTAATTTATTCAGTCCCTACTTAAGGGTCCTTCTGTCTTAAGTTATTACGTAATTAGCTAACCTAACAACATCTCATAGTAACCAAATCAATATCAAAAATCTTTTATGTTTTAAATAAATAGATTGACTTGCGACACCAAGACCAAGACCGGCTAAGTCTCGTCTTGTTCTTGCATTTGGGCAACACTACAATGCACTAATTTAGTTAGAGTATTATTCACATTAGCATAATTAATTGATTGCCGATTGAGTTTAAAAATTAATAAGGTATTGATGATGCAAATAATACTATATCGTAATTGTCCCCTACGATATAAGGTAAGTCATTAATGTAGACTAAGAACAGGAATGGGTCAAGAATCGAGCCTTGAGGAACACCCATTGTTACTTCCGATCCGGAGGACCTATTACCCTTAATTTAACATTGATAACGACTTTATGAGTTCTGTTACTTAAACATATGAATATATAAATATATAATAAGTCTAAGTGCATTTTTTTTAAATCGGGTGACATAGAGCCGTCAATAAATGTCAGGGTGGTTAGCCGGAGAACTTATCTGGCACCTGGATAGATTACAGTTTAAGCGCAATCGTCAACATTTTTCTGGCGGCTGGATAGACAGCAGAAGACATTCGACTTGGGACCTCAAACATGGCTAAAGAAGGTACTCAAACTCATTGAATTATACAGGGTTATTTTACAATATACCCAAAAATTACATTCGCAGAGGATGTCTAGAATAAGTAATATAGGCAAATGGTGAAGAAAAATTAATTAAAACATCTCAAACATTCTGTACTTTTTATATTTTAAATTCAGAATTTATTCATAATAGATTGTCATTCATAAATATCTAACGCCTACGATTTTATTACGCACGCACACATTCGTAAAGGTCGTTCAGTCGGCAAAAACGCTGTGAATTGAATCGCACGCATCGTTGTTGCCCATAAATCACTTTCAATTTGGGATAATTTTTAATATGAGTAGAAGCCTTATTTACTCGCATTTTCAAAAACTGCAATAACAGTATATCGTTATTTATATCATCATCATCATCATCATCATTACAGCCCTTCACAAGTCCACTGCTGAACATAGGCCTCCCCCAAGGAATGCCAGAAAGCACGGTCCTGAGCCACCTGCATCCATCGACTTCCTGCATGTCTTACTAGGTCGTCACTCCATCTAGTGGGGGGGACGCCCTACACTTCGTCCGCCGGTACGAGGCCGCCACTTATTTATATATTTGAACTAACATATAAAATTTGGATACTCGTTTCATATGGACGAGACGGACCGCACGTTAAAATATGGCGCCATTAAGTCAGAGTGATCCTAAAATGGTCTTCTTTATACCGAAGTGTATTATTAGTCGTGCGGTCGGCTGCCGAGGGAACTTTCGTAAATTATGCTACCAAAAATCCTAAGTTTTGTCTTGATGGGTTGAGCGAACTATGACAAAAATTATATTAAAAAAATAATGACATTTTATATCATCGGTGAGTAAAAACTTTGTCAGTAAATAAAATTGCTTACATTATTTAAACTATTTCGTTTCAGATTTGTCTCAACTTTCGGCAAAAGCGAAGCAAGGCAAGGCGTACCGTACGGCGGTGCGATATAATTTTGCACACAAAAAATATTTTATTAATATTGCTTATGCATATTGCCATCTGGTGGTGGTGTGAGAATATCCACTACCCCATGTTGTCATGTGGGTGTCGTAAGAGGCGACAGAGAGGATACTGAAACAGGAGATGGGCTACAGCATTTTCCTGATAACAACTCAAAATAATAAAAAACTGCAGTTGCTAACTTGCCAAAGTGTGGAAACTATGGCAAAATCCCTCTTTATAAAGCAATCTATGGTCTATGGGGGAGACCTATGTTCAGCAGCTACGCTGTAATGGATGGATGAATTGCTAATGATTACTTTGTTACATCAAAACTTCTTCATAGAAGCACTTTGTAGTATTGTTACTACAATAAATGTTAATTCTAGAAAATGAAAGTTTTGTTTCTTTCAGCCTCGATTACTCTTACAAGGTTACGTCATTTATACAGCCCACACCGATTACACCCATCGCATGTGGTTCTAGTAGATAGTGCTAGTTATTCTAATAGGTTCGCATTCGGATCCGTAACCGTACCTTTACATTTTAAATCAATGCTCAAACTGCATGTGCAGTTAGAGACTTGTTTAAGCATGGTATGCTGGAGCTTTATACAGTAGGACTAAGATGGCAATCCAAGTGCAGAACCAAAGTATGAAAACTAAAAAGTAGTGTTGAAAATAACCATAAAACATTTTTATTCAATATTATTATAATGTTTTATATTTTTAGTAATGTCACTGTGGTACCTCTATGTGCCCCTTTGAATTGGATAAGGTGTTTTACATATTGTATGTACCGGAACCTAGCCATTGACACCTACAGGGCTATCCTCCTTGCAAAAAACACTAAAATTGTGTTGATGCACTTGGCACATGAGGTGACCAACATGAGCTGTTGTTTGCCGTTCCAGTAGTTATTTCTGAAAATGGGTTAATAAAGCAAGAATTTTGTGTTCCTTAATACCTCCTATATCATCCTCAATAAATATTATACAATTTAAATTTTAAAAATATTTGGTTTTGTTTCATCTGCTAGTTGATAAAAAAGTCTGAGGTGTGAACTACATTTAGTTGGTTCAAATTATGTTCTTGTAATGTGTTATTTCAAGAACATAATTTGAAGTAGGCATGTAAATGGAAATCAAACTCAGGTTGTTCTGACACTGTTTAGCTAAAGGTACAGAGGTACGAGGACGACACTGAAAGTTTTTAGAACTGGCCACTTGTAAACGATTTAATAAAAAAATAAGTTCAAATTTTGAAAATGGAACTCTTTGCCAATATTATTGTGTATGTATTTTATTAATTTGTCATTTGTTTACGATTTGGCGGCAAATTGAAAATTGTCTGTGTCACGTCAGCATGAATTTAACGCGAGAAAATTTTCGTGCAATGATTTTTTATGACTTTCGATGTCATTTAAGTCAACAAGAAAGTTATGATAGACTTCGATTGGCCTTTCACGATGAGGCCCCATCTCGTGCCACTGTTTACAACTGGTTTAATGAGTTAAAACGTGGTGGCACTAATCTCACCGATGATCTGCGTGAGGGACGGCCTTCTACGGCGACGACTGAAGATAACATCAGTGTTGTGCGGCGTATGATAAAGACTGATAAAAGAGTGACTTATGAGCGGATTCGGACAAGCTTAGGCATCGGTATGAGTCAAGTGCACAAAATCCTCCATGAACATTTAGCGGTCAGGAAGCTTTGTGCCCGGTGGATACCTCATAACTCCGTCGTGTTGATTGGTGTCGTGAAATGGTTCAAAGATTTAACGGACGTGACTCAAACGCTGTGTTCGACATACTTACGGGTGACGAAAGCTGGATTTATTGTTATGATCCTGAAACTAAGAGACAGTCTGCTGTCTGGGTGTTTCCTTCCGAGGAGTTGCCAACTAAAGTGAAGAGAGGTCGAAGCGTGGGAAAAAAGATGGTGGCCTCGTCCTTCGGAAGGACAGGTCATAACGCAACAATTGTTTTAGAGGATCGAAAAACAGTTACTGCAGAGTGGTACACTAACAATTGTTTGCCACTTGTCTTGAAAAAAGTTCGGGAGAAACAACCTCACAGTAGGATCCTCCTTCACCACGACAACGCCTCGTCGCACACCGCCAAGCAAACAATCGACTACTTGGCAACGTCAGACGTGGAATTACTGGGTCACCCGCCCTATAGCCCCGACCTCGCACCTTGCGCTTTTTATTTATTTCCGAAAATAAAAGAAAAACTTTGAGGAAAACGTTTTATGGACGCCGAGGAAGCAGTGGCTGCGTTTCAAAATGCCATCGAAGAGACCCCTGGCACTCTGTGGTCAGCACTGTGTGGTCTGGACGAGTGGCATAGTACTTTTCTCAGTGGTTCCATCGGATGCAGCGATGTCGTTTGGTAGTCAAAATTCAACCATAATTATTTAAATTTTTAATTTTAATATTTCATTTCAACTCTCATTATATACATATGTAATATCTATGGTATATGCCTTCAACTGCACACTACTTTAAAAACACAGATATCTATTATACAAAATACAAAATAAATACTATTTTGCTAGACATACACTACAGACTATTTAAAGGAACAATTGAAATCACACAAAATTTGCACAACTCTTTCAGTCAATCTGTCAATAATTATAATGTTGGCATCACTTTAACCCTTTTCCTGTCCCATAAATCATATATGAACATTTCAATTATATTGTGTTTGTTTCGGGGACAGGGAAACTATTAAAATCGTTTGGTGACAATTTCTACTCTGTGCGACTGTTTGTCCATAGACTATTATGTGTTTAATAATTGACATTGGCAGTATGAACGATGAATGTTTTATTTTATCTAAATTATTTTAGCTTAATTTTAGCTTTCTGCACTCCTTCTCCATTTATACTTTTACTATGCCAAATCTCTCTCTCTCTCTTAAAAAGGAGGACAAAATTTTCTCTTTGCATATTAATATAATAATAATGTACTCCAAAGCGAATTTCGGTCACAGCGGCCAGCCTCATCGGAGACTAACCATCGGCGCAGGACAGGATTATAGTGCCAAAGTGTATGCACAAGCACAGGTGCACTCTCAATTCCCTCACTCTCATAGTCCGATGGGACAGTAAACCAACACGACCGGAGAGAGATCTGGTGCAGGACCAACGGCTTTACGTGCTTTCCAAAGCACAGGGGTGAGACACCGCCAACTTCCTGACTCTGGGCAGCTACTGAGAATTTCTTGACGGAAAAACTCAATAACTTTTTCTTTTTTTTACCCGACCCAGGATTTTAACCCAGAACCTCATGATCAGCAGTCACACACTACTACAACTACTAGCCCAACGAGGCAGTCACAAATTAATTAATATATATATAATTTATTCCACAACTTACCTGACAAAACAGTACTGCAGTGTTCTAACAACTTTTGCATCTTAAAATCATCATTGCCAAGTAAAAGCATCTTAATATTTATATTGGAGTCCTGTGAGGCTCGTTGATACATTGTTGTCAAAAGTGCACTGAATGTTTGAAGAGCATACACTAGCCTGAAAAAGTGTTATGACATATTATACACACATTTATAAGGTCATCTGCAATAGAACAAGAATAGTTAAAACAGCCCATCAGATCAATATGCTTTAATGGTTAACCATAAACAATAAATACTATCAACTAATGGAAATATAAATATCCTCTAATCAAAGCCGGAATCTTCTTTAATAGTAGAAAGAATGACAACCTGACAAAGTTGCTAAATTAGTGCCCAGTGTTAGGCAAAAATCTGTTTTGTATTTTGATAAAAAATTTGTCATCTATAATTAGCTATTGATAAACTCACACATCACATTCACATACACACCACAAAAAGAGTTTTACATTGATTTCAACCGCACAAATTCAATTTGAAGGAACAATGCTACAACCTTTTTAAGTCACATAAAGACATGTTAATGAACATTAACAAAGGAGAAATACCTCAACTTTTCTTTTAAGTAAATAAGGTTATAAGAATGTATTACAGGTTATCGAAGATTGACAGTAAAGTTAATAAATAATATTATATGATTAACGGCAAAACATTATTCTAAGTTTAACTTCCAAAATATAGATTGTTTATAAGTTTTATTATGTGGTAGGGCTCCTTGTCCACCTGGGAGTCTGTCTGGCTAGATATCATCCTCTTACTTAATTCTGTTACTAAATAGCAGTGCTTGAACTGTCTAGTCTAAAGGGTATAGACAGCTAGTATAATTACAATCTGTGAGGCATTTCCACCTAGTCCTCAGAAGTTAATACATCTGTAAGCTTAATACATCTGTTAATAAAGTTAATACATTTGTAAGGTTAAGCACAAGATCACAGAGATATTTGATTGAAGTTGACTGCACATTTCCATGGACTACAGTAACCACTTACCATCAGGTGAACTGTTTATTTGTCACCAATTTTATAAAAAATTACCTTTATTAATTTGTTTCGACAAATAAAAGTATTTAGTGAACTTTTTCAAGTATAAAATGTTTATTTATATTTATATAGAAACTAAAAAGTAAGGAGTGACAAATGAACACGAATCACTTAATGTAAAGTGACTTATCTCAAAGGATAATACTATAATTATAAAACAAAATCAAAATGCTACAATACAATGACTTAAAAACAAAAATCATACCTAATATGATGTTCTTGCCCAAGCATTTCAATACATTGTGCTACAAGTATATTTATATTGTCTTTCATATTATCAAGTTGTTCAACTGACAATTTATGTATTTCAGCTTCTAATTGTGGAATTTTCGGTTTAAGAAGAAAAAATTCATCCCAAAATGTAGGGTTATCGCTCGTTAAGTCTTCTCCTCTGAAGAATGATTCATAAATTTGTACAACTTTTTCTTTAAGGTGTCTTTTAGACCCTGATCCACTTCTCTTCCTCATAGCCATTGCTTATAAGATAAAAACAAACAAAGGTTTAACGGATGACGAAACTAATATACACTATAAACACTTCTTTGGAATCTTGGGTAAGGTTGGTAATCTGTTTTTATATGACAAGATAACGAGAGTGTAGCCGTGCTGCATTTGGAAAATAACAGGAAAACTGCCACTATTTTTATACAACTCTTTACAGACTTAAGTAAGCTTATAAAATAATTTGGTGGCCGCCGGCCGAAACGAAAACGTTAAAATCGAAGAAATCACGCACAAGAGCAAAAGACCTAAAATCTAAAATTTAACCAATTTTAACCACTGACTTAGAAGTTTAACTTTGAGTGGTTGACAATTGACATTGACAGTTGACAGATGGATGGCGATCGTAGAGATGAAATGAAGCGTATACTAGAATAGGTTGCACCTGTTCCAACTTTTAAAAGACTTGATCCACCTGGTCCCACTGTGCCTACGGGTCGCACGGCACCGGCGCGGCGGCCCGCTCGAATCGAAGAAGTACCGGCGCGGCCGCGGCGAAGCGAGATAGCATTTTGTTGTCGTAGTTAGTACTAGTCTGCTTTGCCGCTCACTCGTGTTTGTCTAAATCATTCGTGTATCAGTCATTTGAATTTGAACTATATTTCAATGTATACAACATGTAACATAATTAACGCACATCCTGAAATTAGTTTGTTCAGAATCGTTTACTGAATCGATTTCTATCATTTTTAATATAGGTAATATTTTATCCCAAAAATAATTAAAACTATGCAAATTACAGTCACACTAAACCTGTACGGTCAAAACAAACTGAAATGGAGCGTAACTCAAGGCAATAAGACTTTTAAAAGTGCAGTTTTATTTGTATTAATACAAATTCCGTCATTCAAGGTGGTGGACATTTTGAAAGTGTATTTAAAAATACAACGTTGCATAAGTGTTTAGGCTATGAGTAAGTATTTGATTTTTTAAATTATTGTAAATATCTTGATTCACATCTTTTAAACACGCCGTCTTTGAATTATGTTGTCGTATCGCCTCTTATTTTTAGCAGTTCATTATTATTTACAATTACAATTAAAATGTTATGCTAATGCATTAACAAATTAAGTTGCACTTGCCGCGGACAGTCCATGAAGAGTGACCATTTTCTTAACATACCGAGATTGAGAAATAGAGAGTGCATCTGTATCCTCAGACACTTAGTGCACTTTACTGTGTTAAGATCATTATGTTTTAAAATTCATGCAGCTAAAATGATAATAAGTTTATTATTACTTTATACTTTTCAGGGACAGATGAAAGAATATAAACATGAAGCATAATGAAGCCTCATAAACATATTGGCCTTTAAACAGAGCAATCTTATTTAACTGATTCCTACAAGTTTCCTTCCTTAAATTATTAAGTTTACATTCATACTTAAGTCGAATGTTAAAATAAACTTCTATAATCTATTTAATTATTAATTATTAAATGTTTGTAATTATCACAAGTAATACTTATATGAAAAATAAAGCAGCCATTATGTTGTACTCCGTGTCCCCGTTTTTGTTTCCCTATCAAAACATTTTATAAAATATATAAAATATAAATAGGTATATACTTTGTTAAGTATCTACCTATTTATATTAACAATATGTTAAAAAAATTGGTTGCCTGTAAAGTCGGTATACGGGCGAAAGTTTTACGTGACAACGACTTTGAGTGGTAAAATAATTTTATTATGTCTGTCTCTCTCGCTCTTAGGCGGGCTAACCATGCCCGAGTGGAAGGGACGCGTGCCTCTCACTCGCTCTCATTGTGAGCGCATAACGTGAGCGGAGCGTAACGCAGTTTCTTGAAGTGTCACCCGGCAAACCAATTTATAAGACGTTGTCACGTCAAAAATTGGTTGCCTGTAAAGTCGGTATACGGGCGAAAGTTTTACGTGACAACGACTTTGAGTGGTAAAATAATTTTATTATGTCTGTCTCTCTCGCTCTTAGGCGGGCTAACCATGCCCGAGTGGAAGGGACGCGTGCCTCTCACTCGCTCTCATTGTGAGCGCATAACGTGAGCGGAGCGTAACGCAGTTTCTTGAAGTGTCACCCGGCAAACCAATTTATAAGACGTTGTCACGTCAAAATAAATTGGGAAACTGCCCACGGCAGTAAATATTTTCTCCAAAGATCATAGCTCGAAAATACAACATTCTGATCTGATTATTGGGGAGTTTTTTAGGTTTTTCGGTAAAGTCATCTGGGATTTTATACATTTGAATTAAAATCCAACAAAAGGCAGGTAGGTTCAGCTTATTCCCATGAACATGTTATATGAATATTTTTAATTATTTTAGAACTATCATGGTAAAATTCAGTTAATTTTGAAGTTATTCAACTTCATGCACTAAACAATTTTTTATAATCTTTTTACCGCTTCCTTAACAATCATTTTCGATAGTCCTTTTAAGTAAAATGTACATCACTAGCTAACGCACACAATGACAAATCAAAATTGGTCACGCGTTTTCGGGCTGTCAGGTGGTCTATACGCTAGTATATTCTAAGTCTATGGTCCCGTTTAATACCTAGTGCCTGGATCTGTTCTAGTATATACGCTTCATCTGTGGTCTTATTTATCTGTGCTATGGTGTTTGCTGTTTGCTATCAAAGAGAATATAATCACTACGTTTATTTGCTATTATAGATGTGCCAACTCGGAAAAATTACAACTCGAGTTAACTCGAGTTGAAATTCATGTAACTCGAGTTAGCAGTACGAAACAGAGTAAATGATTTTTACAAATTACTTGTTTATAGAGACAATCGTTTTGGGCCTACTAGAAATTTTAACGTAACTTAATTTTATTACACATAAAAGAAGATACCAATTTATTATAGTAAACGCCGTAAAGATTTTATGAAAATCTAACCGGAATCATGAAATCTGAAAAAAAAAAGTTCTTTTGATATTCGTGAATTGACTAATGTAATATGAAAAAAATGCGTTTAAAGAAGAACGAACTACTAAAAAAAATTCCATCAACCTTAAAGTACCTATAAATGCTGAATGTACCTCCAACTTTCTTTTATACTATTAATTACTGACCAGTGCACTATTTTAACTTATAATACCGGTGAAAACTACTAGACAATCGCTTTTAGTTTGTTTTTAGGTTATTGTGATATTCATATTTTAATTGTTAATTTCTCAGTATTCCCGTTAGATACGGTAAAACCATGGTAAAACTAATATTACTATTGCAATCTATTGGTTATAAGGAATAAATCGACATGTGTTTACATGAAAACAAAATGCGTGTAACGAATGGTAACGAAGAACGAACTGCTAAAAGGATTTTCCATCTATCTTAAACCGTATACAGAAAGAAAGCTGGTAGCCGGCGCCGATCTACCAGCGCTTATCGGCGCTGGTCTATTCTGGTAACAGTTACATAAAGCAAGCCGAATGAAGCAGAGCGAGCAAAATGTCGTACTAATCGGACGATGAATTAGTTTTGTTAGAAAATGTGTATTTTAAAATGCGAAAAGCTATACATATTATTAATAGAGAAAGGAAACGTTTCGGAGAATACCATCATTTATTTGTAAAGCAATTGAAATTTGATGATCAAAAATTCTATAGATATACAAGAATGACTCAAGAAACATTTTATTACTCACTATTCCTGTTAGATACGGTACAACTAATACAACTTCTGTAATTTATAGGTTATAAGGAATAAATCGACATGTATTTCATTAAGTTACGCCACAATTTGTGGTGGGCCCATTATCACATTAATATATAAAAAGAAATTGTCTTCTTTATTTTTCTATCTAGCTCTTTGGTGGGTTGGGATAGCTATAATTACCAAACTTATTATGTAGGATTGAAATAAAAAAGGTTACAACTTAACCACCCTTTTCGGGTATTATGATAATAGGTCTGTGACTTACATAACCATATTGATCATAATTAATCAAAATTATAAAAGAAATTAAATTACATAACTTAGCTATTATAAAATTCTAAATAACAAATTGTTTTGGTTGTAACTAAATACTCTTTGAAACACAAAGCGCGCACACAACGAACGAATCGCGCTCTTACTCTTTTGCTGGCTCACTTGATCCGTTCATGTATAGTTAACTCGAGTTAAACGCAATTCGAGTTAACTCGAGTTGACCCATCACTCTTTGCGTTTCTATATAGTTTGTGGCCATAGATTAATGTATGCTTGCGCGATTTGCGTTTGCTTTGTGGAATATTTTTATCATTACCTACAATTAACTTCTAAAGCATTCTCAAGAAATGAAATCTAAAAAACGCCATCATTCTTCGTCAGAGGATTCCGATGAATCAAATGAAAGTGTAAAATCAAGCAGTTCATCTGATAGCGAAAGTGATGACTCTTCTGTGTCGGAGCACCGGTACAAGAAGAAAAGAAAACATGCCGAGTCCTCTGATTCTGTGAGTCAATCCGATGATCAAAAACGCTCTAAAAAACGTAAGCATAAGAAGAAAAAGAAAAAACATGGAAAAAAGAAAAGGCGGTCGGAATCTGTAGAACGTGGCTCTGTCGAAAATGTTTCGTCTTTGAGTGAGGGAGAAATTACTTCAAAAAAGAAAAGAAAACATAAGCATAAGCATTCAAAGCGTGTTGCTGATTCTTCTCCAAGTGAAGGTGAGGTATTTACATGACATTTGACGTTCAAATGATATTACTCGTTTGTTTTTGTATTGTCTGGTTTTCGCTCAATTTAAAAAGAATCAACTAAATCTCATTTCTAAAAGAATGAAAGGAGTCTGGGCACCAAAGATTTCCGCCGTTTTAGAAGCTGTCGTATTTTTTTTCGAATAGATCTCTTCATGTAGAACACTTTAAATCAATAATCACATTGAGCAGTCTCATAGTTTTCGAGAAAAAAAATCCTAAAATTTAAAAAAACTTTTTTACATAATCATATGTTATTTTATCACAGATAATGTACGATATTTCACTCCTAGGTCATTCCATTTTACGTTCAGATAAAGTGACAGCAGATTTTAATGATTTTAGTTTATATATTTCAAGTTTCTAACTTTAATTCATTTTTAAATAGCTGCTAATATACTAAACTCAATTATGAAGTAAATAATATAATTTGTTTTTTCTGTTATGTTACCCTATTACATTATACACTACACGAACATAATATTAAAAAATAACACAACTCAACATAGAAGCAAGGAGAACTTAGGATGCTTTTTTGGAACTTGTGGGCACCCCGACTCGGACAGGTTAGGTTCGAAGGGGATAGCGGGTCTGGTGAGCGAGCGAACTAAGACCCCGCTATCCCCTTCGTGTTAGGTGCTCCTATTTCAATATTTAGATTTTACTATGATGTGGACTTAAGATTAATTTAATTTTTTTTTATTTGACTTTAACCTTTGACATAAGCCTCGAAAATGTTCTTGTCTTCAGAGCTTGTTATAAGATAGTATTCCAAAATCTCACCAACCCCGAAAGAAACTTTTGGCAATTTTTTTCTCAGCACCTATGGTTTTGCTCAATTTGCTGATTTCAAAATTACACTGAAAAGGGTCTATTCTACCAAAAAAAAAAAAAAATTGCTGCTATATAAAGCGGCGGAAACTATTGCACAGTGCTTCCGGAGTCTGTACTGCCATGAATCATGTCAATATTTTTCATTGTTTTAGCTATTTTGAAATTTGATGACTCACTACTCTATCAGTTAATTTGTTTTTGTCGTCGTGGTCTCAAACAGCATTGACTGAAAAGGGTTATATTGTATTATAGGCTTGCCGAATGACCTTGCGTGTGTGGACGATGGGCCTTAAAAGCCACAATGAAGTAGGTGAATTTATGGCCTTTATGATAGGATAATTGTGGTGGCAATTAAAAAAAGCAAGCATAAGTTGGAGATGATGAAAGTGAATCAATAGTCTGCAAATAATATGAGAACTAGATAAGGAATAGAATGTTTTATGTTGCAGTAATAAAATGAGTTACCAATCCTGGCTCCCCAGAAATTAACTGCATAAACTGAGATAGTGAAAGAAGGTTATAGGGAGGGATATAAGTAACTTTTTATATCATATCCTTCTTGCAATGGTTCAATGCTATTAGGTGGAATGTACATTTATCCACTTAAATGGTTCAGTGCTCTCTAGAAACTGCCTAGGTGTAAAAGATATCAAATGCCTTCTGTCGGTACATCTTTGTCATGTCATATTGTCATATTTATTTTTTATCACTGTGCAAAATTCACATAGTATTAGTGAACTGTGAACAACATATTAGTAGCAGTGGTAAAACTATAGATGTCCAGTACTTGGGTATGGGGGTGGCAGGGGGGTGGATGCAGGGGAAGCCCTCCCTAACCTTCCCCTAGTGGAAAAGTGTGTAATGTTCAAGCTTAACCCTGACAAACCTAAACTGAAAACATAATTAAAAATCAAGTATTGGATGTCTGTTGCCAACCCCGTGTGACCATTGGAGATACAAAATGACGATTGACATTTGACATTGATGTTCTGACTCACACTTTTTACACCGGTTTTGACACCTAACCTCGTAATACTAGACCAAATTGCCATATTTGTGTTTTGTTATATGCAACTTTTAGTGAAATTTATTTTTATCGTAAAAAAATCAAAACGAATTTCCGACATCCAAAAACAGTGTAAAAGGTTCAAGCTTAACCCTGACAAGTCTCCTAAACAGAAAACATAATTAAAATCAAGTACAGGATGTCTATAGCCATACCATAGCAGTATTTGTTGTAAATGCGTTAATGTAAATAGAACTTGAAACATAGCATTTAGCTCTATTATTTTTAGTGCATAATACTCCTATGCATATAATGTGGGTTGAAACTATCATTTGACAGTTTTTTTTTTTTTTTATAGGATAAGGGTAACAAACGAGCACACAGTCCACCTGATGGTAAGTGGTTGATGTGGCCCATAGACATCTACATCTATCCTCGATTACGAATCAAAATGCAGATGTGTTGTCACCCCTGAGGACTAAGATGGAATGCCTCGTTTCCAGTAAAAAGGGTCACCGGTTCTCTGCACTCACCATACGAAACACAGCAGCGATAAGCTGTTATTTTACGCTGGTATTATGTGAGAGCGTGGTCCTTCCCCGGTCGAGCCGACCCAATGCCAATTTGCACAATATTTTATCAAGATTCCTCTGTAGTAATCATCTTTGGTACACTTTAATCAGTTGTATGCAATCTTAAATAAAAGGGGTAGGAGTGCACGAGTGACTTGCTGTTGCCAGGCCTGATGATAATTCGCAATGTCATCATCATCATTACTGCACCACCATAAGTCCACTGCTGAAGGGAAGGGGCATAAAGCTTGGTCCTGAGCCACCTGCATTCACTCGTCATTCAACGTCATTCCATCTAGGTGGGGCCGCCTACACTTTCTTTACAGTAACAAGTAAAATAAAAATCAGAATGGTTGATAAATTAACTCTTAATCATTTTTATCTTGTATAATAAAATTATGAGTAACTGCTTTTTTTATTACAGTGGAAAAACATGAACCCCGTTTGCATAGTGTTGTAAAAGAGCGTCGAGTATCCTCCGAAGAGGGCAGCCAACCATCTCGGACATACTACCAGTTAGTATATATTGACTTTGTATTAATCTTTAACATTCGTATGATGTATGTATGTATACTGTAATGTTTTTGTTTATTATCACTAGGAAGGAATATAGACGCTCAGCATCGGTTGAAAATTATGATAGAGAACGTGAAGTTCAGCGTTTTTACCGAGGGTCCAGTAAAGAGCATCGGCATCCTTATCCAGAGCAATATGGATATGAAAGGGAACGAAATGAGAGGTTAACAAACGTTTTTATAGAATGTAATAATCTGCCATGGTTTTAAATGGGTCTGTAAATATATGCAAAATATATTTTGCAGATTTGTACCATATCAAGATAAATATGATAAAAGCAGAGAAAGATATGGTCAAAGCATGCCTTATAATCCTAATGCTGAATATAACAGAAGACATAAGGAACTTGATGAATACAAAAGGTACAATGTTACAAAAAATTATTTCCACTTTATTTTGCTAAGTATAAAGTATTTAAATATTGTAGTATTATTGGCATTTGACATGCACAAAACTTATGAAAATTTACATAATTTTAATTAAATGAAAATTTATAATTTTGGCTTAGGTTATGTAACTGATAATTACACATTATTTTTTCTGCATTTATTTTCACTTATTTGAGTAGCCACTGTTTTTTTTATCAATTACAATAAAATATGAAATATTCTCTTATCTGCTAATAAATAGTAGTTTAAAAAACTGGGATTATTAAAAAATTTAAAGTAAGCTTCAAATACTTAAAGAAGTTTTTATTGGACCAATGTGAAAGTCTTAGAGTATACATAAGCAAGCTATGGAGCGCGCGTTAGCGAGTATGAACAGTCTCGAAATTGCAAGGGCGACGCTCAGAAAAGCATGACGCCCCCCCGCATCATGCTTTTCTCTAATTAGAGCTAGTGCTGTACCACATTGTACTCAAATATTTTGTAATAACATAATTTCTTAATAATAGTATAATCATAGCATTAGAAATTAATATCCTTTGTATTACAAACCCATATTATCATAATGTCTAATATGTCTTTTGAATAGCTTTGATAAATTTTGGTACATGATAAAGTTAAATACAATTAAAATACTTTTCTAATTTCACGATTTCCGAAAAGCTGTGTATTGGTAAATACAAGGTTTAAAAGTTCTTGGTGTAACCGAGAATTGAGGGTAGTATGTAAATACTCATTCAATAGCTTGATTTTATATTTAATTGTATGTCAAGTACCATTGTGATTTTTTGTTCGAGCGTATCTGCTTATCTCCCGAAAAATGGAAAAAAGTGAAAAAAATTACGCCATAAAAAATCAAGGAAGACATGAAACTGCGCCTTCGTATTCCACATTAAAATAGTGGGCAGCTTTGTTCCAACAAGGCAGAGAAACTAACAAACTAAGAAAGAAAAAGGTGTCAGCAAGGTGGGTGCCGCGTTTGTTGACCGCCGAACAAAAACTCAACCGGGTTGAAATCTCAGGGGAGAATCTGGCGTTATTTCGATCAAATACTAGCGACTTTTTAAGATTTATAACCACTGATGAAAGTTGAATTCGGGACTATATTCCTGAGACAATATAACAGTCGAAACATTGGAAACTAATTAATTGGAAAAAATGCGATCGCCACCGAAGAAAGCCAAGTCGCAAAAGTCGGCGGGAAAAGTGATGGCATGAGTGTTTTTGGATTACAAGGGAATTATTTTTAACGACTACCTTCCCAAAGGACAGATTATAACAGGCCCATACTATGCTAACCTGTTAGATAAATTAGCCGACAAAATTCGTGAAAAGCGGCCGGGATTGGCCAAAAAGAAAATCCGTTTTTCATCAGGATATTGCACCGGCGCACAATTCAGTCGCCCCCCTATGGGGGATCAATGGGGTTCAATCTATGGAGGAGGCCTATGTTCGGCAGTGGACTTTAATAGGCTGTAACGGTAACGGTGTAACGGCACAAGTCAGTTGTTGCAATGGCTAAGCTCCATGAACTCCGTTCCGAAGTATTAAATCATCCCCCTGATTTAGCACCATCGGACTACTTCCTGTTCCCTAAATTGAAAAAACACCTGGCTGGAAGAAAGCTTTCCACAAACGAACAGGTGATAGCTGAGGTGGAGCAGTTTTTTTTGAAGAGTTGGAGGAATCGGACTATAAGAGCGACATAGAAGCGCTGGAGCAAAGATTGAATAAGTGTTTTGAGATAAGGGAAAATATGAAGAAAAATTAAACATTTCTTTAAATTTTATTTTCAGTTTTCTTAGTCGTGCCGAGAAATTTTCAAACCGCCCTCTTAAATGGATTCTAGCAATAAAAAGGCTCATCTAGGAGCCCAACATCAGGAGTTTCGTTTGTTCCATCCATTTTTGAAACCAAGGGTGGACTGCGCAAGCTAGTTCGAAATGCAATACCAAAGTATTTAAATTTGAAGTAAGATTACACTTATTTTAAAGCTATTAAAAAGTAGTTATGTAGGTACCTACGTAATTACATTTTCAATACTAATGGATATCATTCGAAAATATATTGATATTAGAATGAAATATCTTACGGTGTTACCACATCAATCGATCGATCGTCGAGCTTTAGCTGATCGACGGATACTGGTCGATAAAACTTTGTTCAATCATCGATCGACAATTAATCGATGTGATTGCGGACTCATCATCAGTATCTATCAAAATAGATTCAAAAGAGGACGCGTTATTGTTGGCCAGTACGCTCTTGCTCGTATTATTATTACGGAGACGCAAACCCAGAAGACTGGATGCGACCGTTTTTTAAGGCCAGAGATAGCTTATTTAATCTAAACGACATTTTAAATAGCGGTCGGTGGGGCAGGGCGGGTTCTCGAATAATCAAGCAGCGCGATTGACGTCGACTAATCCGTTCTACCATCGCTCGATGCCATCGATCGACGATCGATCGATTGGTGTGGTAACACCCTTATTCGTAAAACTGCGATCAAGCAAACAAAACGACAATTATAAAATAAGTTAACCCTTTTTAACCCCCAACGAAAAGGGGTGTTATAAGTTTATCGTGTGTATCTGTGGCATCGTAGCGCCCAAACGGACGAACCAAACGTAAAATATCAGTGCCATAGACTTCTACTCCGTTCACCTGTTACACCCAATTTTTTTCCAGACGGTAAAGAAAGTCATCCAGTATAGGTACATATACTGCTTACGCTTGGCATAATGGGCAATGAGCGATACTTGCGATAGCGATAGCTTGCTTATGCATACTCTGAGGTGAAAGTATACTCAATAAAAAAGAACACTGCAAAATCTGTTACTTAATTAACCCTTAACTTAATATGTTACAGTAGCATAATGGCAGAAGGTCGTCATTTGAAAGCAATTCTCTTAATTAATTTCTCGTATAATCTTAATTCTCTTAATTTCGTAACGAGACTAATTCTAATAAAATTTTGAGAATTTTAGTTGTATAGTTCTTTTATAAATGGGTCTTTTTCAAAATGTCTGTTCGTTGCGTAATGGAATTCCACCGAATAAACAATAATATTTAATAATTAATGTCTTTTATCAGTCGTTATAGTTAAGTGATTTAAAAAAATATTAATTTATGTGTGACAAGTCTTTTATTTAACGAGAAATTTATATTTTAACTAGCTTTTCCCCGCAACTTCGCTCGCGTGGAATTTATTACGATTGGATTTTATGGATTTTAGTTTTATTGCGCGGAACCCTAATTCCTTTTCTAAAATAAAAGTAGCCTAAGTTACTCCTTATGACATTAGATATCTGCCAGTGAAAGTCCCCGTCAAAATCGGTACAGCCGTTTAGGAGATTAGCTGGAACAGACAGACAGACAGACAAAAATTTTAAAAATTGTGTTTTTGTTTTAAGTACCGTATACACTTTCATATGCATTTAGTTAAAAGCTATTATTTTGACATTACAAACAGACACTTCAATTTTATTTATTTGTGTAGATAAGGTACGTCAGCTGAAAAGTTCCATTACATTACAAGGTTTGGATAATTATTAAAACTCAGTTGTCATTCAAGGATATATTATAACAATTTTGAACAATTTTTTTTTAAATTAAGACCAAATGTACAACAAGAATAGCAAATGAATTGAATTGAATTGAATTCGTACCAAGCAAGTATTAAATTTAATATAAATTTCACAGCAGCAATAGGACAAGTGACGTTAATGCACATTTTCGTCACGTGTAGGAACTATAAGGTAGAGCTTACAGAAAACTGTTGTTTTTTTTTTAAATTCTTTCTGCTCCCGACATCGCCTACGCCAATTTTTTGCTCTTCAGTTAGCTCATTTATCTTCTTAAAATGCTTCTTTAGTCTTTCAAGCTCCTTTTTTTATGAAGTTCATGCTTTTCTAGGTCCTGTTATATTTTTTCTCTGTATTTTTTAAACCACTCCGCAGCCGTGAATGGCCATGGTGAGATCTAAAAAAGAGAAGCAAGATTAAATCGTAGTCTGTATGATCTAAGTTACTACCAAACTATTGCTGTTATCAGTTAAGTACGAATCCTCATCCTACATACTGTATTCGAAAAAAAAAAGAAAATAATTACAAAACTGTAACTATGTAATGATCAATTAAATTTATTTTCTCGTTAATAAAATCTAGTTGATATGAATTTAGACCTATAAGGTCTATATTCTTATCATAAAGCAGCTCGATAAAGACTTCAAAATAAACCAGGCACAATGTAAACCATGCTTAAGAATTCCACTACGTCACATTAGGTGTTCCGCTAATACAATACGTTGCGTAGAAAACGTGACGTATGCCGCCGGCACAGGAACGAACTTCTAAGTTCAGTAGTTTTGATGTAATTTTACTAAATATTACTTAATAGTACTTCAATTCATATTTTTAACACTTTTTCTAATTAGCCATCAAAATTTCTAATATCAAAAAATTATTACTTACCTCAAATAGTCAAGTTCGTAGTGGAAAATGAAAACGTGACGACGTGACGCCCAACCACTCACTTGCATTTCACAAATGCGACTGCTATCAAAAAACTAATTTGATGACTGTTTGCTTGCTAAACCCTACCAATAGTCAAAAATAACACTTAGTTTATTATATTTTTGCATTATAAGTCATATAATCGACGTAGTGTATATGGAATTTTCCACTAACGATATTTAAGGGACAAGTTAAAAGAGTATTTTATATTATTTTGTGCTTTAAAGTGCTATAAATAAGGAATATTTTCGAATTTGGGTCACATAACCCTACCAAATTACATACAATTATTGAAGAAAGGATAGGATAATACTAATATTTTTCGTTCGGAACTTTGCGAAACGAGGATGGGACACTAAAAAAACATCTCTCGTCTTTCTCTTAATGCCTATATTTATGTAAAATATACAGATTTACGTAGTTTTGAATACATTCAATTTTTCAGTTGTTTTGTCGTTTTAGGTTAAAAAAAATAAGTTTTAAAACCCTTAGCTTGTTTGAATATGGACCCAAAGTCATAGGACACGTAATTTTCTAGTGAACACTTTTTTGAAAAAGGCTCAAATAACATTTAAAAAAGAATTGTTCTATGTGGACTTCACAGATTTAATTTTATTAGAGCATTATGATTTTATTTAATACTAGTTGTATCCGCGACTTTGTACCAAGAAACAAGGAAAAAAACTAACTTAGAATTCTTGTATTACTGTTAAAAAATTAAACTGGTCCCTGGGTAACTGTAACTTGTGTGAAGTTTGTTGTAGATTTCAATGGTTTCGATTTAAATTATTTCATAGAGAAGAAACAGACAACATTTTGTTCCTAACTAATAAAAGTTATGTTGAAACAAATATTTTTTTCTTTTATTAGGAATCCCAAATACGACGAGCGTCGATTCGAAGAGAATTACAACAGAAGGCAAAGAGAAGATGCATATCATTCAAGAGAAGATCCAAGAGGTAAGATATTATTGGTTGGATTTATTAATTTCTTTTTAGATCATTTTAAAAATGGGTAGCTTTTTATAATCGCAAATATTTTTAGGTTATAACCGTTATAATCAATACGAGGAAAGGGCACCTAAGCGACGTGAAATGGGTGACGGCAGAGATTATCGAGAAAGGTAATTAATTACTGTCATTAATTAAGGATTTATTTTTCTATTGTTAGATAAATAAAAGTGAAATAATTAAAATATTTATTCATACTAGTGGTCGCAATTCGACCGTAATTTTTTTGTTTTAATATGAAGCATCTTTATATATACACCGTGTAACTAAAGAGGTGGATTATCGGTGGCTGGGGGGTGGAGGACCTCAGTACCTATCAATTTAACCCTCCTGTATGTTCTGCGATATTCAGTGGTTCAAAAGTTATTTGGACTTTGGTAAAATTTTAATCTAAATCAGATTTTAGCCCAAGCTTCGCAATTGTAGACAAACATTTAGGTCTGCGACCGTGATTTTTTTTCAAATAAGATAAACAAAGGGACTTTTGTACCCTTACACCAATCAGTCTTATTTTAATAAAAATCGAAATAAAAAAGTTATTATGAATTTTTTTTCAAACTCGAATGCTTATATTAACTTTCTATGGTTCTAAAAAAATAACTCGCATAGTATTTTTTTATAATCTAAGATAGTTTTTGGAAAAAAAAACTACTGGCTTTTATGAAGAATTAACCCTGAAAATTTCATTTGACTAGTACTAGGGCATCATTTAAAAAATGTGCTTAAACCACATGTGCCAATAATCGACATTTTATTCTTTAATTTAAAGTCTACTAAAAATGTAAGTAAGTTCATTTTGTTAAGCGTACGCTACGCTAGTAAATAGAATAACAAGATTACTGTACGAAAGGACAGGAATGAGTCAAATAAAACACACGAATATGTACCGTTAAAATATTATTTATGACGCGCTTATTTAAAGTAAATGTTCAATTTGAGCTCCATTATTAGCGATACATAGCCTACATTTTTCCTACCGACTTCAAAAAGGAGAAGGTACTCAATTCGACTGTATGTTTTTTTTATGTGTGTTACCTCATAACTTTTTTCTGGGTTACCGATTTCGATGATTCTTTTTATTTGAAAGCTGGTGCTTCTCATGTGGTCCCATATAAATTTGGTCAAGGTCTGACCAATAGTTTTTGAGTTATTCTTAATAATTTATATTGAAGTCGGTTGTACAAAATTTTTAATTTTAAATTATACTTATTATAAAATTTCTTTTGAGCCTGCGAAATGAGTCTTCTTATTCCCTTATCTTCATTTATGTGGAAAAATTTGATTCAAATATTCCTTTAAATTCCGTGCGAAGTGGCATGGTGCTCCATCGTATTGATACTTTCAATGCAGCTCCGTACAGCCAAGTTGATTTGACTAATTTCAACCAAGCCAACATTTCAAGCAAGATATTTTCTATAAATTGCAAATGTGCGTCGCCGTTTAATCTGGCTGGTATTTCGAACGCTCTGATGAGCTTTTTGTTGAATACTCCTGTCCATTAATTAACACTAAACTGTTGTTGAAAATTGTGGCGGCGAATCGCATGTGGGTTTTCAAAACTCCAGAAGTGGTAAGTGTGCATATTAAATATTCCACTCCGGCTAAAGGTTGATCATCTGTCCACATTATGTTGTCAAAAAAAATTCTCATCTGCGTCGCATCTAATTATCATCTCCTAAAAAACAAAAGGCGACTCGTCGTGGATAGTCCGCAGGTAGTAACTTTTTCACGTGGTATTGCACCTATATGCCCTCCAATCGCAGAATTCTGTGCACAGACATGTGATATAGGCCTGTGCGAGGGCCAATTGCTCCTTACTTGTTGAAGAATATCTTTACACTTCTTCCAAGACTTGTTCGATTTAATCTGGGTCGATTCTCGGAACTCTTTCGATTATATTATCTATACAAATAAATAAAATTGAAGTGTCTGTTTGTAATTTCAAAATAACAGCTGTTTACTAAATGCATATGAAAGTATAAACGATACTTACAACAAAAAAACATTTTTTATAATTTTTGTCTGTCTCTTTATTCCGCTAATCTCCAAAAAGCTGGACCGATTTTGACGGGACTTTCACTGGCAGGTAGCTCATGTTATAAGGAGTAACTTAGGCTACTTTTATTTTAGAAAAAGAAAAAGAATTAAGGTTCCGGGTACATGAATTAAAACCCATGATATCTAATCTTAATAAATTCCACGCGGATGTAGTTGCGGGGAACGGCTTGTATAAACGCTTTTGCCTTGACACAAATTAAGTTAGGGCTTTAATTCTTCTATACACTATGGACTTAGCACCGACTTCAGAATGTAAAAATATTTTATTCCTTTTAGTTCTTTGAAGACAGCTTTTACTATTTAATAAAAGTTATTTTTATGATAAATTTACGGTACAGGCTGTATCGAAAATTTATCATAAAAATAACTTTGATTAATAGAGCTAGGCTATAATAGTATTGACTTATTTGTTAGTTATTCTTTAACTGAACTCATTATTTATTAGAATTACAACTTACACCTGCTTAATTTCCAATTTATATTATAGTATCCTGACATTTTGAAAAAGGTAAATGTATAATATACAGGCTGCCCGGTAAGTAATAGATAAACCAGCAGGTACTAGTGGGGGGCACCTCTTAACGGGCTTATCTTCGATTTACGATCAATCGGAATTCCTATTGGACTATTTGTATTCTTCTACTTTAAAAAATATATCCAGACTGCTGCGGATATTTTTTTTATTTTATGGTTTTCTGAGTGGCCGAGGTGCCCCCCACTAGTACCTGCAGGGTTATCCATTACTTACCGGACAACTTGTATATATAGGTATAGTCATACAAAAAAGTCCACTTGATAGTCTTGATGGCTTGTAAGTAGGTGCTGTAGGTGCTGTAGGCCATAAACACCTACATCCAGTGGTGTGCCAGGTCTTGACATAGGGCAAGCCCAACTTTTTTATATATATTTTAGGATGCTGACCTGGATTTTGGTGGTTTCTTACTCCTGTTCCCGTGATACAACACAAAATACTTTGATATTAATATTTGAAGATTATGCCCAATTGCGTTCAATGCAATGGAATGAATATTATTTTTTATTTTATTACACAAAATTTCTCAAATATTTTCTTCATTGAAAGAATTTTCGATTTCATCGTAGCTAATGAAAAGAGTTGTTGCGCTAAATCGACACCTTACCAACCAATGTTTTGAAATTTCTATCGAAAGACCGATGGACGAGGTAGATATTTTTATTTGCCATCAAACAATATTACAAAAATGAATGTACATTATTTTTGTTTTGTTAGAATTCATGTTTATCTATAGAATAAGTGTGACAAACGAGCACATAGTTCACCTGATGGTAGGTGGATGCCGTGGCCCATAGACACCTACATCTATCCTCGATGAAGATTGATGCAGATGCGATCACACCTGGGGACTAAGATGGAATGCGTCGTTTCCAGTAAAAGAAGTTTCCAGTTTTATATACTGACTAGACCCTTCCCTGGTCGAGCCACCATAATATACCTGCAGCATGACTACACGTGTCATCATGTATTTTAAGGAAAATTATTTCGCTAAAACTAGAATTCTTCCAAACCATCTTCTCATTTGAAAAAAAATATGTCTCAGTTCCCACATAGTTAGTGTTTAAATAATGAAAATGGGCCAAATTAAGAGTACCCTTAACCGACGAGCGTGTATGCGTAGGTATATGGATGTGGAGGAGGCGAGAGAGGTGTGTCAGGATCGTGCCAAATGGAAGTTCATAATCTCTGCCTACCCCTCTGGGTGACAGGCGTGAGTGTTTATGTTATGTTATGTTAAAATATGGCAGATAAAATGGTTTAGAAGTTTTAAGTAAATTTTTTGATTATTTTGCAATAAACACTTTTTTTTAAGACGCGGTCCCCCTGATGTCGAGCGTTTCCGCGAGAGAGAATATACAGAAAAAAAGGAGAGATATCGTGAAGACAGATATTCAGCAGAAAGGTAAATTCATAATCACTGGAAATAGTCTATATTAACAGTTTTAATAAGTATTCCTTCTTTAATTAGTTATTTTGATATAACAAAATACATTTAATTCGTCCATAATAATTATTATATTTGACACTGCTGCATGTGTGTTGACATCAAGCTGGCCAGTTTTTAACCGTGCCGTTAAATGACTGTATTTGTTTTTACAGTGACGTCTCTACAGAAAATTATAATGAGTTCGGTCAGAACATGTTGCTGTTGCAAAGATATCTAAATGTTTTCACATTGCACGATAATTGCTCTAGGCATGTGTGAAATTGTAAATTGTAATATTTTCTCCAGATAAATAAAGAACCGAAAATATGTAGTTTGAAACAATGATTTATTAGGGGGTTATGACTACTGATTAATTTATATGGTTTAGCAACTTGTTCGAGTGCCCCTGTTATTTTAGAAATTTGAGTTAAAATATAATCATTGAATTATGGGAAAAGCAAGGAATTTTATTTATGTGGGAAAAACAATTATTGAACAAGCTATAGTTGTGATAAAATTGATTATTAGAACGGATTTATGCCGACTTTCTTAGAAAAAGAAAATAGAACATGATTGAAATTTATTTCACGAAAGACTGCTTTGTGGGAAATTTTATGAATCATTAAATTTACCTTTTTTGAAGAAAGTGATTATAAAACTTAAATCCTAATCGATCTATACAGGAGTATAATTCATATCCTTTTAGCAGAAAGATGCCGAACATTCTTATTTTGAAGATTTCACTGTTACATTCAAGATTCATTTTTAAGGTACTATTGGAGAAGGAAAAATATTTTAAAGAAAAAGTTCAAAACACATTACAAATTGCCGTAAATACATTTTGCTCTTCTTAACTCTTGACTACGTAAGTGCTGAACAAACTGATTTTAAATTGTAACTGCATATTTAAAGAACAAATTTCAAAAATGTGCAACTTAGACATTAAAGAATTGAAGCTGTCAACAGTATCAACCACAGAGATACTCGAGATATAATACAGAAGAGAAAGCATTGTGAATCTTTAGTGCTTATACAGAGAGTGAAAGAGAGAATACATGATATGTATATGTTACATTGAGATTGAGAAATAAGAGAATCTTATGACATAATAAACGCAAAAGAATAAATGTTTTATTCATACTATTAAAGATAATGAACATAAATTATTTTTTTGATAATAATAGCTGCAACTGAAGATTTACCTGAAAGACCTAAAGAAAAATGAAATAATAAAGAGTAGAAATGCAATGACTAAAACTGAAAAATCCACGATTGGATGAGCTTTATTAGGTAACACCATGACATCATCGTTTATTGCCAAGTATATAGCTATGGTAAGTCTATGATATAGGAGTGTCAAAGTAACAAGCTACGTGTTGAAGATCATTTCGATGAATTAGTTGTTACATGTTTTTAATTAAAATTATTAAATCAGGTATTATGTCAGTTACTATAATTCGATAATTTTAACACATATTTTGATGTGATTATCATGAGCAACACACCTCCGGTGAATGGGAAAATTTTGTCTGTTATAATTTAAACATAATAATTTGGCCATTTAATACCTAGTCTATTTCTTTTACAAAATGAAAAAAAAATTGTTCAACATTAAAACACAATTTGCAAAACTTAACTGCTTGTTGGATGCCGATAAAAAGCTCCGTAATACAACAAAACTTCGTAAGAAAAAGCTATTTACGTGCTTTCGTTTTATTTTGTGTTAGTGATTTTTTGTTGTTGTATGGTGACCTTGTTTGTTATCGATTATAGGAACCGCGACTTCCGACGAGAACATCCTGCCAGAATCGAAAAACCACCATTGCCACCACACAGGTATTTTTTTTAGTTATTTTCTGAAGGCCTACCTTTTATTTTTTTAAATCTGTAAATAGTTCATTGGCTTCTCAACATTGCTGCAGTGCCTTCCCAGGCAATTAGATGATTAGATTCCTTTAACTCATCTTGCATCTAAGATGCTTTTGTCTGTTTCTGCTTTTGAGAATAGGTAGTTTTTGAAATAATTATTTACTCACCTTTTGGAAGCCACTAGATATTCCTGATTTATCCATGATGAATATAATTATTGAAATATTACAACACATTTAATTAATTTTGTAGAGACCATTCTAAGTCCAAGAGTCCAGTAGATCGCTACAGGGACAAGAGTAGGAGATTGGAGAATAGAGAAGAGCGAGATGATCGCGGAAGGCCACCGAGGGAGACAAAAGACAGGGTGGAAAGGAGAGATCGGAGTGGAGAGGAGAGGCGCGAGAGAGTGCGTAGAAGTGAGGAGCGTCCACGGGGACCGAATTACGATTCTCGTCCTAGAGAGCGGAAGAGCAGGTATGTGCTATATTCAATTTATTTCATGATGAGTTGTGAGTTGCGAGAGAATGAGATGTTTTACATTTATCATTGCATTATTTTAGGTTTGCTGATGTCGATGACAAAAAGGAATATGACTGGGGAAAAGCGGAAGTGAAGAAAGAAGGGAGCAAAACTGAAGTTGAGAAGGAAAAACCCAATTTCGGGCTCTCTGGCAAGCTGACTGCGGATACTAATACAGTGAATGGTGTAGTTATTAAGTACTCCGAGCCTGATGATGCAAAACAACCAAAACGAAGATGGAGGTAAATACTTTAAGTTCCCATTAAACAAATATTTATATATTTTTATAAGATAGGTGATTTATATAGTGTATTTTTTATTATGTGTTTTCCAAAATAAGGAGTTACAATATGTTTAATTATGCACTGTGTCATAATTACAATATCAACTATGATAAAACTAAGATAATTGATGGTATGCCAGATTTACAAATGTAAAAGTTGTATGAAAAAACATGTTTGTAGTAACACTTTTTTATTATAAAGTAATACTGCAAAGTGTTGGTGTACGAAAATCTGTCACTCCATTGTGTCCCTTGGGTGTCGACAGTAGCGATGTTCGATATCGGTTAGATTAATCGAATGATCGATTAATCGCTTGTTAAATTTTTGCGATTCGAGATTAATCTAAAATTGAAATAATCGATTCCATCGAATATTTTATGCCCATTAATCGATATTTTGCAATATTAGATAAAGTTGATAACATTCCCAGTCTCACTTCAAGTAGAAAATAAAAAATATGCGGGTGGATGCGTGTGTGGACATGTGTACGTGCGTTGGTGTGTGTGTGTGTGTGTGGTTGAAATTTTATTTTATTTTTTTATTTTATAGAAATAGGGTGACAAACGAGCACACAGTCCACCCGAATGTAAGTGGTTGCTGTGGCTCATAGACATCTACATCTATCCTCGATAACGAATCAAAATGCAGATGCGTTGTCAGCCTTGAGGACTAAGGTGGAATGCCTCTTTCCAGTAAAAGGGTCTAATCTTATAATATATTATAATAATAAGTCTAATCCTTATATCTACTCACCATACGAAACACAGTAGCATTAAGCTGCTATTTTACGCTGGTATTCTGTGAGAGCGTGGTCCTTCGCCGGTCGAGCCGACCCATTCGTGCTACAACTATGCTATAAATATAGCTGCAGCTTGGCTCTACCACGTACAAAATTTAAGATGTAACAAATTTTTGATTGGTTGTGTTTTTTTTTTTTTGTCATTAATAGACCAAAGTTTATTTGTTGGGTAATTTTATTATGTAAATTTACCGAGGATACAGTATTTTGCTCATCACAGCATCTATCTAATCTATTTTAACGAAAAGCCTAGAACGTTCTTCGATTAATCGATATAATTATTGCGATGAATCGATTAATTGATATCGGCACAATTGAAATAATCGATGAATTCGTCATCGGTTATCATCCCTAGTCGACAGGCGACTATGGAAAATGTCAGAAAAAGCTATATAGCCTTCGTCAGTCGTAATATATCCAAACTGGCGACGGGCAGCGTCAAAAGTGCTAGAAGTTTAGAAGTACAGCGATCATCGATATGCCTGCCCAGGGTGACGATTGAGGCAAATCCTTCCTACAATAGGAGAGACCCATGTCTAATAGTAAACTTCTATCGCCTGATGTTGAAGAACTTTATATAGCCTTTGTAATATGGTTCATTGTCCTGTAATTATATATTTATCATAAGCATGTATTTCAGAAACAAATCAAATTAGCATGATCATCTATACAGTACAATTATTGATTGTAATACTATTTTATTTTTATTTTAGATTCTATCCATTTAAGGGCGACAAAGCGTTGCCCATTTTGTACATTCATCGACAATCCAGTTTCCTGATCGGTCGAGACAAAAAAGTTGTGGACATCCCGCTGGATCATCCTTCCATCAGCAAGCAACATGCAGCACTTCAGTACAGAGCCACGCCGTTCACCAGGCCCGACGGCTCTCAGGGAAGACGCGTTAGACCATATATTATCGATCTTGGTAAGATTTTTGTTTTTGTTAACCCCCTATAACATATTGTTTATATTGTCACATTTCATTTAATACATGAGGACAATGATATGCTTAATTTTTATTACTTAATCATATAATTTGTCTTACTCTTTGTTCTTCCTTAAAGTCATTATGTAAAAAAAATAATTTTGAGATGTTAACTCTAAAAATAAAATGGATAAAATAGCCAATTTCAGCTGGTAACAGTCTACACTGCTAGCCATGTACCTCCCAAATATGGTAGTAGCATCGAATTAAGTAAATAATACATTACATTACCCCTTTTTATATGTAATTTCCACCATAGTCGTCGTGCAGAAAGGTGAAGAACATAAAGAGGGGATTACTATATTAATGTTTAATTCAAATCCGAACCTTCTTAACACCAACTTCAGAATGTGAAATTATTTTATTCATTTCAGTTCTTTGAAGTCGGCTTTTACTTTTCGTTATAAGTTTTTTTTATTTACTTTTTTGAGTTCATTAAGGAACATAACCATCATACATCATACATAATATCAAACATTTCATCCCCTATTTTGCCACCCTTAGGTGTGGAATTTTTTCTCCAAATATATATGGAACCACCACTGAACTATAACCTATTTAATAAAAAAAAGAATCTGCAAATTCGGGTTTCAATTGCCGAAGATATAACATACATACAAAAAGAAACAATTAGGCGAATTGTGAACCTCTTCCTTTTTTTAAATTTGATATTCTCAATATCCTGGCTGAAAGAAATTTGAAGACTAGATTCTTAACGATCTTTTGCTGTCGCGGCGTGCCCGAACAACCAAGGCAACTGAGAGAGGCAATTGCAGTTTGGGACTAATTAAGTAGAATAGAGTAGAATAGAATTTGGTTCATGTACTCTTTAGTACTATAATAATCCTTACTAGACAATTTTTTCTTAATAAATATTTTAAATCTTTTGATAGATAAGATCTGCATAATATCCTTCTGGGACTTTGTTGTAAAAAAGTATATCTATGAAACAAAAAACTTTTTTTTAATAGGATTAGAATAATAATATCAATGACCAGTAAAATTTTGTATGTCTTAAAATTTGCTCCGTTTTCTTAGTACAATACAAGTTTCTTGTTATGTGATTAACAAGTTGTTACCTGCCTGCATCGCTAGGGGTAAGTTGAAATTTAATTAATTATAAAAAGTATCCTATATCCGTCGATTTATATCGTGGAAAAATATATATATATATATATATATTTTTTTTTTTTCCACGATATAAATCGACTTCTATGTCAAATTTTATTTTATTAAAATCCTTTCGGCCGTTTGAGCGAGAATTAATGACATAACTCCAAACAGGCAAACATTCACATTTAAAACTTTTTAAGGATAGTATATGGATTTAAATATTGCAGGTAACATTGGGTGATTAACATTATAATTTATATATAAAAATAGTAACATGTATGACTTTCTTCAAGATTAAACGAAACATGGCCTACAATAATACATAATATATTAAGCTTTTGGCTTTACGTTCTGAAACACAGCAGAAGTATGGTGGTCTTGTTTTTCAAGAAAGTCGACAACGCTCTGTTGAAGAACTACAGACCGATTTCCCTATACGTGCTGTTTTCGAGAGTCATTACGAATCGTCTCGCACGCAATCTTGATGACTTGCAGCCTCCCGAACTGGCCGGTTTCGACGTCTCATTAATCCATGTCACTGTTTTGAGATAAATAAACATTTTCATTTTCAGTTAACAATTGCGTATTGTATCCTATATGATACCATTTATTGGCGTACAAATATTTAAATGGAATAAATTGTCCGAATAATTGCATTGTCAATATATTATTAATATGAGGTTGAGATCATTAAATCGTAATTGTTATAATTTTAGTAGATGTCAAAAGAAAAAAAGAACAATTTTGTAAATAAACACAAGTTGCAAAAACTTTCAAAATATATTCTTGTATTGAGTAGTAAACTTTTTCAACTCATAGCTTTAAGTTTTATTTAAACTTCTATTAAATTTTCTTTAATATTGTTAGGTAAATGATTGTAGACATCCCTAACATACTATGTCGTAATAGTGCTGTTTTTTCTGGTTCACCAACAATGTTATGTTTTACTTTCATATGCATTTAGTAAAAAGCTGTTACTTTGACATTATAAACAGACACTTCAATTTTATTTATTTGTATTGATTGCATTAATGCTTTAACTACGAATACCCACGTAATTCATATATTGCACGTCTCATAACGCAAAGCGTTATTAGGTAGTGCGTTACTCTCGACACGTCAACTTCAAGCAATTTTGTGTTCTTAAAATGCCTCTATCATAACCATATTGCACTTATACGATAATATGAGTAGCCGTGTATCAAGAAAACACTGACTATTTTCTAAAAAATCATTTTTAATTGCTATTTGAAAAAAAAAACGGTTTGAAAAAATTTTTCGTTGACGTCCGGATGTTGATTTTGTATGTGGTCACGATAACTCTCGAAAAAATTGACGTATCGAGACCGAGTTTTTTTTATTAGCTTCAGAATAACATCAACTGGTTCCCTATTTCATATCAATAGCCTAGTACGCGTAGTTTGTTAATAAAATTATTTTCAACTTTAATAAGTTTTATTGCTATTAAAAATTTAAAGGCGCTTTCATGTTTTTATTAGCCCTTAGAAAAAGGACAAATGTGCCATACTGGCTATATCGATTTTGTACTTTGTGTAATCGATTTATTTTGGTAAACATTATTAATGTTAATCCCTGTAGGTGATATTACCTGTTAAAATGATAGAGCGCTAAATTTAAAACACGTAAATAATATATTTTAAAATTCAGGAATATTTTTTTTTATTCAAAATTAAATGAAACGCTCATGAGGCGTGCACTTTTGGATTTTCCAAACTATACTAATTTCTGCATTCCAATATTGCATAATACGGCATATTTACGCTTAGATCTATTAAGTAAAGAAATATTAGCAGTCCATGCTAAAAAAAGGCTATAGTTAGCTAAACTGATTTTTATCAAAAAATCCTCCTCTGCATTCTATGACTTTTTTCACAAGTCTCGGCATACGGGCAATCAATTTGTTGATAGTGTCTTGTGATATATTGCTCCAAATTTTGCACAAAGCATTCCACATTTCTTCTCGCGAGGATGGACTACAATTACGGACGTTCCTATCAAGCTCTTCCCACAAAAGTTCAATGGGATTGAGATCCGGGCTCTGAGGAGGCCAAACCATGTTTTTTAACACCCCTTGTGCCTCTTTCTCTTCCAAATATCCTCTGCATAATTTTGAGCTATGCTTAGGATCATTGTCCTGTTGGAAAATGAATCCATCTCCAATTAATCGCAACCCCGAATGAACGGCATTTTGTTCTAATTTTTTTTTGTACTCTTCCTTTTTCATAATTCCGATAATTTTGATTAAATCGCCAGTTCCTTGGCTAGAAAAGCAACCCCAGACCATAATTGAGTCACCATCATGCTTGATTGTTGGGACTACACAGTCTGACATCATCTTTTCTTGGTCACTGCGTCGAACGTAAATTCTTCGTTTTGAACCGAATAGCTCAAACTTGGATTCATCGGTCCAAAGAACTTTTTTAAAATCTTCTTCAGTCCAATCTCGATGGGCAAGGGCCCATTGCATCAGTTTTTTTTTTGTTTTGTGGCCTTAGCAGAGGTTTTCGAACGGCGACACAACCATACAATTTCGCATCTCTCAGTCGCCGTTTTACTGTAGTCAATGATAAAGGTTTAACTCTGGTTTTGTTTACTTCAACGCGGATTTCCGGTGCTGTTAAGCGTCTATTTCGCTTGCTGGTAACAACAATGAAATGATCTTCACTTGACATGGTAGCTTTCGGCCTTCCCAAGCGAGGACGATCTTGAAAAGTGCCTGTCTCCCTACATCGACTTATTGTGCCATAAACACAAGTCTTCGATAACTTCAATTGTAAAGCAATCTCACGTTCGGATTTGCCTTCATTATGTAAAACAACGATGGCAGAACGCACTTCACTGCTAATTTCGCGTGCTTTTCCCATTTTAAGACGTCTTCACTGTAGAAACCACAAGTTTAGACTAATTGAGATTGTTTGTGAACAAAACCATGTAAACTCAGGTAATAATAAGTCGGAAACACGTGTTTTTAGAAGTAATCCTAATTATTGACCAATGGGAAACAAAAGCAAAGCAATTAGTTATTAGCCCATCATAAAAATATTATTACGACTCTACCACCTGGCTTTAACGCAGCGTTTGTCGGTGTTTGAAAACAATACATGTTTATTGTCCAATAACTTGAAAGTAAATAAAAGAATGACTTCTGTAGATATTCGATATTAACAATAGAATATGCAGGTGTACATTTCTTTTATTTATCTTATAGGATTTCGTTACAATTTATAGATAATTATGTTGTCTTTTTAATTAATTATGTGGTCTTAAAGTCTTGGCGGGCAGTGTACTTATAATATTATTGGGTAAACTATACGCTTGTGTTTGATATTGTAAAATCAACAAAATGGCCGTAATAACGTAATTCAATGTAAACTATAATCCAATGTCTACCTAAAAAGTAGGTACTTAATTACAACTAAATGAAGAAAATTACGTAAGTATCTATATTATGCAGTATTATTTTTTATTTGTTTGCAGGTCTCTACCTGCAAACAAATAAAAAATAAAACTAAACTCAACCAAGGACAGTTCTTTAACCTTTGAGTAATAGGTGTGATCGTGCCCAAAATCAGATGGGGTTTCTATCAAGAAAGTCTCGGTAGCAACCCGGAGTATTTTACCCCTGTGCTTCAGAAAGTACGTACAAAGCCGTTGATTCTGAGTGTGATCTCTCTATATTCGTGTCAGTTTACCCTCCCATCGGACTATGAGAGTGAGAGAATAAAAAGTGCATAATATGTGCTTGCGCACACATTCGTGAACCATAATCCTGCTCTGCGGCATTAAAGTATACGTATTTAAGAAGGGGAATTCATTGCGTCCTAATTTTTCAGGAGACACAAAAAACTGAATATCTTTAAATGTTTTTAATTTTACACACTGCGAGTCTTTCTCTGCTACTAATAACGGAAATGTGTATTTTCTAAAAAGAAAATACACATTTACGGAATTAATTAAATTAATTTATAAAAATATATCAATTTCAATAATTTTATGAACCTCCTCAAAATGCACTTTTGTCATACGAAAGTACAGAAAAAATAGTTCGTCATCATTTTCCAGTTCCTTAACTAATGTTTGGTATTCTCCAAACTCCTCTCTTGGTTTATTTATTTCATGTACCCAATATCTTCGCTTCTTAACTTTTCTCTTTTTCTTTCTGGCGTGTATATATTAATTTATGAACATCATACTAAGTAAATCATTCTCAAACTCACTCCCAGAATCAAAAAACATGCTATAGGTAAGTTTGTACTCGTGGGTCCGCTAAGAAGTGACAAGAGTGTCTGACACCAAACGTACGTTGCATACGTAGGTCAAGTGGGAGCGTTGCATCGCATACGTTGCGTACGTGGGATCTGTCTGTTTCTCCCATTACTATACATGTCAATCTGGAATTAGCTTCGTATTTGTATTGACTATTGGTACTACAGTCTTATGTAAAAATCGATCAGCGTTATAAAGTTCGGACGCCGGATGGGGAGATGGCGATTGCCTCGTAATTACTGCCACAAATGTAACCAGGACTTGAGTGATCACTACAGATACAGATTATCAGATTCGAATGATTATATTTTATAACTACACTCTTATTTTAATTTTGTTTTACTTTTACTGTTTTTTTTGGTTAGATTTAAAAGTTTATTTATTTATTTTATTAGTCTCAGTTGGTAGTTGAATTTTAGACCCTCGACTTAGTAGTCAAGTACTGTGATTACTTAGTTACGCCGTTGTCTGACGACTCCGTAGCGCAGTGGCTAAGCGTTAGGTAAATTAGGTAAAATATCTTTACTTTTGTAAATACAAGATATTATATTATATTGGTACACAGATTAAGAATTAAATTGAAATTAAAAGAAGTTATTGACGAATATGTTTCTTCATTCTTCTTTCTTCTTTCAACTTCGAACGAGAGGGCATTCGACAGATCTTTGTAGGACAGCGTTCGAGACATGCGACACACCTCGTTTGTTATCTTTTTAATATTTTTCTTAATTTATTGTATTAATGATTGTAGCAGGAATAGATCGTTTAAATAAAAGTGTTCGCGTAAATATAAGAAATCATTAGGAATAGATCGGTTCGACCGGGGTAGGACCACGTTTTCACAGAATACCAGCGTAAAATGACACCTTAATACTGCTGTGTTTCGTATGGTGAGTGTAGAGAACCGAAGACCCTTTTTACTGGAAGCGAAGCATTCGATCTCAGTCCTCAGGGATGATAACGCATCTGCATTGTGATTCATAATTTCACAGCTCCGTGGCGCAGTGGCAATTGAGTTACAGCGCTAAGGACCGCGGGTTCGAATCCCGCACGGAACAAGTATTGGTATGGCTTACAAATAATTGTTCCGGGGCTGGATGTTTTTCTTTATGCAATTTATGTTTGTAAATTGCCTCCACGATACGGGAGAAAATCCTAGTGTGGTTACGTTTAAAAAAATATGGATATACATAGATGTCTATGGGTCACAGCAACCACTTACCATCAGGTGGACTGTGTGCTTGTTTGTCACCCTTATTCTATAAAAAAAATAGTTAATAGAATTAGGCTTTACTTTGCGGAAATCCGTTTTATAGATATAAAAGTTAAAGGACGGTTTCAGCCGCACTGTACCCGGAACATATGAAGTGTATTTATAGAAAATATTTAATTTTATTACAGATTCTGCAAACGGTACCTTCGTGAATAACAAGAAAATAGAGCCACGACGTTACGTGGAATTACTCGAACGTGATGTCGTTAAATTTGGTTTCTCGCAACGGGAGTATGTGCTTCTGCATGAGAACAGTAAAGATGACGCACAAGATGATGATAACCAGGAACCGCCTGCTTTGGGAGCTGCTGTTACAACCACTGATCAGATAAAACAAGAGAAACGCATTAAAGAGGAAATGGTAGCAGATGGTGAATGAACACAACATACCTTTAATAAAAATGTAGAGACAAAAACTGTAAATCTTCTTTGTTCCATATCTTTAAGAGTATGAGTAAAAGTATATTCATACATTTTACATCTTTTGTAAAATAGCCTACAATGGTATATTTCTAAAAAATATTCTGAAGTAAAGAAACAATGATAGAAATTATTTTTGTGTTAAAAAGTTTTTCATACAGATATTTCGTCAAATTTTAGAATTATGTTTAGTTGACTAAATTAATTGGCAAGGCTAAGATTTAACATTTACATAATATGTTAGAATATTGAAACTCAGTGAAATCGCCAATTTTTTATATATTTTCAACGTTATTAACTTCATTACTATGTGCCAATAAGGTATAAAAATTATTAACAGAATAGGCTTATTTGCATAATTGTTGCGACTTGTGACGAGTTAAAACAACTATATATAAATATATAGTTCAGTGGCTGTTAATCCTAAATCAAAATATGGTATACAAGTCACAAAAAGCCCTTGAACGTCTTATATGGAACAGATTATATATTATATAATATATAATAGTAGTAATTAATATGTTCATTGATTTTTTTAATCCAGCCCTGTCTGAGTTTTTATCGATCCCAAACATATAGAGATAACATTGTTCGTATCACTTGCATTGTAGTAGTTTTCGGATCTATGTAACTAAAGAATAATTTAAAATAAGATATTAAAAATAAACAACTGTTACTTGACAAATTCTATGAAGGTTTGATGACTGAATTGTTTAGTGTTTGAGCAATTAGTATGTGCAGATATGAAGATAGAAGTATCTTCAAAACGGTGTCCTCTATATAGAGATTAATGAAACACATTGTTACTGATATGCATGTTATTTCCTTTGCATAGACCTTAAAATGCATATACATTATATTGGTATAAGGTAACAATAATTAGAAATAACTTAGAAATAAATGCATTAAAATATATATATGAACATTGTTTACCTTGTACTAACGGCGTCCCTACTTTACCTAACCCACATTACAAATTGACTTAGACTAATATGTACAACTAATCCATTTATTTACAGTCATTTAATAAATAATAATTTTTAAATAACTAAAGTCTAATAGCGATTGGCCGTCGGTGGAATATTTAAGGAATTTTTCTAATATCACAGTTCAAAATGGAGTCTTAAAAATATGTTTGTCGAATTCTACCTCGCGTGAAGAACTCGGACGAGGTTCTCTTGAAGTATTATCACATAGAGAAGATCTTTTGAGGATGCCATTTCGTAATGGTATTATAGTGGCGTTGGGTGGTCGCGTGTTCGCCCGTAGCGATTGCGTACGTAGCGAATGCGTTCGTAGAGGCGGTGCTCGAAGTGAGTGCGTTCTGTACAAGGGCGGCTTGATCAGTCTATTTGGTGCTACTCCCACTATACTGTGTCTCGAGAAGGGCATGTATGTTATGGGAGTTCTTGGTATCTCATAGCCGTCGCATAGCGTGTCGGCTCCCGAGTCACTGTCGTACATCAGTTCGAGATATTTTGTAGGATGCTGCGGTAAAAGACTTGAAGGCTCCATCTGGTGTTCGAGAAAATCTTCATCTGAAAGTAACAGAAGTATTCTTATAGTTAAGTGGTATTGGATTCAGTTATATAGACATTTGTTTTTATTTTTTCTAAATAATTGGAATAATATTTGTCTTTTAATTTTTTATTCAATATAGATTACTAGAACAATTATTGTCTTAGTCATTCTATTACGTATAAAGTCATTTATACTTTTACTACCGGTTTGAAAAAAAAAACACTCCTGGGAAAAACCAGCACGAAACCCAGCGGGACTTATTAAAAATATTAATTTACAATGGAATATGTTGTACAATTACATATGTAAACATTTAGAAATAGCATGGTAGCAATCACTTTATTCCCAGGGGTTATTATTAATCACGTACTCTTTAATAGTAATAATATAATAAGACCCATATTAAACAATTTTTACTTATTACAAATTTAAAACCTTTTGTTAGGTCTTGCATATTTTGTTTCTGTTTTTGTGTACATGCATTAAATATCGTAAAAATACCAAGAGGCCGAAGTAAATATATTTATTTTAATGAGAGTATAAGAATTCTCAGGACTTTGGTAATAAATTGCTCGTTTGGTTCTTCTGCAAAACAAAGATAGTTGCAATGTCAGTCGCATTACCCCATAGCACGATGCCATACGACATTATGCTATGGAAATTAAAATAAACTAATCTAGCTGTTCATGTAAGGTTTCGGTATATACATGAGAATAAGTTGAGACCTATACGAGAATTTGTTACATTTATTAGAAATACCTTAGGGTTAATCCTTGTCTTAGTAAAGATAAGTATTAACCCTATGGCATTTAAAATGGAGTTATTATACTTTAATGTTACTTAAGTGTGAAATTAAGTTAAAATATGAACGACAATACTTATAAATATGACTGAAATATGAAGAAGCAAATAACGAACCTACGCAGGCGTTTTCATTCTCGTCCAGCAGGTAGGTGCGGTTGTCGACTGCATCTGAACATGCCGCCATGCGCAATTATTAGTAACAGAGGTTAGCAAATAAAACATTATATTAAGATTTTAAATTAGAAACTATAAAGCAATGATATAATAAAATTAAAGGCATGCTTATGGTTTAGTGACGATTATTTAGACATGTTTGTTGAACATGTGAAACGGATGGAATTTTATGTTATGTGAGATGACTAATTCTCTATTCATGGATGAGTATACCTACCTATGGACCTAAGGTACAGATATTAATATCGAAAAATTAATAATATACATAATCCGTTTCAGCATTCTCATGCTGTTTATTGTTCATGCATAATATAAGTTTTTTTTTTTATAAAACTGAAGTTACAAACGAACTTACAGTAAACCTGATGGCCACACCTAATCCATGGACACCTGCAGCCAACTTCAAACAAAGGAGGCTACAGATGCGTTGTCACCTATGAGTTCTGCCTAACAGCTTGTGATATACTAGCTTTGTACAAGTCTCAGATTGGAACACAGCAGTGCGAGCACTGCTATTTGACGGTAGAAATAAGAAAGAGGGTGGTATGAGAACGGTAGGTATTATTAAAGAGGGTAGCTCTTTTAGACAGATTTCTAGGCAAAAAAGGAGTCCTACCACCTAGTAAATTGTTATTTCAAATTTGTACAAATTAAATATAATATAATAAATTTATTTATTGTTATTAAAACTCAATAAAACATATAATTGATGAAAATAAATATGGTAAGGAAAATTTATTTTATTTTAAATCATGAATAAATTAGTGTAAAACTCATTAAAAATTTTACATCACGTGCCGGTAATGTGAGCTAGTTTCACGGGGGCGGGTCAAATAAAATTGTATGAAATACGTAATAGTCAAAATAAAACGTAATAGGTAAATAGGTTATATTTGCAGGCGGTCAAAAAGATGCTCTATTAAAGTGGAATAAGGGTTAGATTGGCACCGCGAGTGCTCACCGTCGGGCAGCAGCGTGAGGTAGTGCGCGGGCGCGGGCGCGGGCGCGGGCTGCGCGGCGAGCGGCGCGCACGGCGCCGTCGCGTCGCGCAGAGCCGTCACCACGTCCAGGCACTGCCGGAAGGAGGGCCGCGCCTCTGCGTTGTAGCTCCAGCACTTTTGCAGCAACTCATACCTGTCAATATATTTTAACATACAAACATACATATTACATACATACATACATATTACATACATACATGTAGTATAAACATAGAACTTAATATTTTAAAATGGTAAATTCTTGTGATATAAAACTATATAAATTAATTTGTAATGTATTTGTAGTATTAATGATTGTATGTATGATATGTTTATATAGTTAAAAAAATACATATATATTACATATTATTATATTTGATACGTCGTAGAGCCATGCTGCAGCTATATTATTATGATTGTAGCACCAATGGGTCGGCCCGACCGGGTTAGAGCTACGCTCTCACAGAATACTAGCGCGAAATATCAACTTAATGCTGCTGTGTTTCGTATGGTGAGTGTAGAGAACCGGAGACCCTTTCTACTGGAAACGAGGCATTCCATCTTAGTCCTCAAGAGTGACAACGCATCTACAATTTGATTCTTAATCGAGGATAGATGTAGATGTCTATGGGCCACAGAATTCACTTACCATCAGGTAGACTCTGTGTGCTCCTTAGACACCCTTAATCTTCTTCTATACAAAAAAAAAACCATATACGTCACCTGTAATCCCCGAGAGGGTAAGCAGAGTCCAAATAGTAGCGAGTCACTCGGACCTCATCTAAAAATTTAGGTGTGGTAGACACGACCGTGTGTTTTACGTCAATACGTGTGAGCGTTTTTCAAAAAAAGTGTTCAGTAGAAAATTACGTGTCCTATGACATACATATTCAAACAAGCTAAGGGTTTTAAAACTTATTTTTTTTAACATAAGACGACAAAACAACTTAAATTACGTAAATCTGTATATTTTACATAAATATAGGCACTAAGAGAAAGACGAAAGGTGATATTTTTAGTGTTCCACTCTCGTTTCGCAAAGTTCCGAACGAAAAATATTAGTATTATCCTACCCTTTTCTTCAATTATGGTATGTAATTTGGTAGGGTTATGTGATCCAAATTCGAAAATATTCCTTATTTATAGCGCTTTAAAGCACATAATAATATAAAATACTCTTTTAACTTGTCCCTTAAAATATCGTTAGTGGAAAATTCCATATACCTACGCTACGTCGATTTATGAAGTAGAATGCAAAAAAATAATAAATTAAGTGTTGTTTTTGACTATTGGTAGTGTTTTAGCAAGCGAACAGTCATCATATTAGTTTTTTTTTTGATAGCAGTCGCGTTTCTGAAATTCAAGTGAGTGTTTGGGCGTCACGTTGCCTCGTTTTCATTTTCCACTACGAACTTTTGACTATTTGAGGCAAGTAATAACTTTTTGGTATTAGAAATTGTGATGGCTAATTAGAAAAAGTGTTAAAAATATGAATTGAAAGTGATATTTAGTAAAATTACATCAAAACTACTGAACTTAGAAGTTCGTTGCTGTGAACGCTAACACGGAAATGTGACGTGTCGGAACACCAAATGTGACGTATTGGAATTCTTAAGCATGGCTTACATTGTGCCTGGTTTATTTCGAAGTCTTTATCGAGCTGATTTTTGATAAGAATAAAGACCTTATAGGTCTAAATTCATATCAACTAGATTATTTTATTAACGAGAAAATAAATTTAATTGATCATTACATAGTTACAGTTTTGTAATAATTACCTTTTTTTTTCGAATACAGTAGTAGTGTAGGATGATGATTCGTACTTAACTGATAACAGCAATAGTTTGGTAGTAACTTATATCATACAGACTAAGATTAAATCTTGTTCCTCTTTTCAAACTCACCATGGCCATTCACCGCTGCGGAGTGGTTTAAAAGATACAGAGAAAAAATGAAACAGGACCCAGAACAGCACGAACTTCATAAAAAAGGAGCTTGAAGGACTAAAGAAGCATTTTAAGAAGATAAATGAGCTAACTGAAGAGCAAAAAAATGGCGTAGGCGATATCGGGAACAAAAAAGAATTTAAAAAATAAAAACAACAAAGTTTTCTGTAAGCTCTACGTTATAGTTCCTACACGTGACGCAAATTTCCATTAACGTCACTTGTCCTATTTCTGCTGTAAAATTTATATTAAATTTAATACTTGCTTGGTATGAATATTGCCTTAATGTAACTTAAAAAGAAATATGTCCATTAAACCTTGTTATAATATTAATTTAAATATCATATTATAATATAGAATAATCCCATACACTACACTGTGCAATAAAACGTACCATAAAGTAGCGTAGAGGAATAGTTTTCATAGAAAAAACGTTGTGAAATTTAAAATTACTTATTATAAGTTTGTGATTTTTAGACTGTTAATGTTTAAAAACGTTTTAGTAAAATTATAATATATTCTTGAAAGACTGAGTGAGTTTTAATAATTATGCAAACTTTGTGATCCTAATGGAACTTTTCAGCTGACGTACCTTATTAAAATATAAATTTCTCGTTAAATAAAAGACTTGTCACACATAAATTAGTATTTTTTTTTAAATCACTTAATTATAACGACTAATAAAAGACATATTAATTGTACGAGCTGCTGTGCTGTACAATCTTAGAAGTTGATATAAAATAGAAAGAATTGAGTTGATAATGTGATTTAATTTGATAATACTGCTAGTGAGTACGATGCGCGACGGCGAATGAATGCGTACTGAATGGATGAGAATGAAAGATGATACAATATGGTAAAAATGCTTAAGTGCAAAAATGTGCGGTTTGTAAAGACCGTACATGCTGCGGGGAGAGAGAGAGAGAGAACAGATGATGATTGATAGGCGATTACAAATTGATACTAATTGATAACGATGATTATACTATAAAATTAGCTTATAAATTTCAATTAAAAAACTTATAAATTTCACACTTCACTACACTGCACTAAGATCACTAAAACGTTTGCAAACTGTAGGCGACGTCGACTTATCCAGTGCGCGTGCACTCAGTTCACCCGATGACGTAACTGCGATACCGCGGGGCTCGACCGATGTTGCTTGCTCTGTGTTTCGGTTCGTGCCAGTGAACTGTACATTCAAGCCAGCTGATCTTTCGCTTTGAGAGGACCTTGTATACGTGCGGCGCATCTGCGGCGTAGACTCCGCAAGGCAAATAATGTTGATGCTAGTATAGCTGCTCCCAGCAGAAGATAAATAAGCACATATTGATGTAGGTCGTGGTTTGATAACTGATTTACCATCTCTGTATCAGCGTCGCTTGTCTTCAGCTGCTCTATTTGGTGTCCAATACTTGACAAGTGTTTTCGATTCTCCTCATTTTCTGACTCGTCGAATTTCTCGAGCCTTTGGAGAGGAATAGATAGGTTGATGACATCATTGATTGAGGTATGTCTATCTTTGCAAGGACGGGCTTGATATTATAATTAGTGACCTGCTTTCTGTGTGAAAATATTGTCAATGTTTCACTTTTAATGAAACAGCCGTCCTCGAGAATGATAATACCGGCCTTGCTAAGTCGTTGCGCTGTAACATGATGCTCGCATATTATTCTTATCATCCTTTGATTACAGCAAAAGTACAGGTACGTATTTAGTTTGTTAAGTTCAACCCATATATCTTTGCAGGGCGAAGTTTTGATTTCACACTGACCTGTGTCTTCATTTTTGATGCAGAGAATATCGTCCGAATTCATATGGAAAATAGGTTTCTGTAGCGGGCAAAGGTGAGTCTCAGCGTTGAACTGTGTACATCTTCGAACTTCTTCTTCTGATAATGGTACGTACGAGTCCTTTTGGATGTTGATCGCGATATGATCTGCGATAGGTGTGATGCGGACCATCTGTTTTTGTACTTGCTGCGGGATAGATATAAGCCTGTAAATCTCGTAGGTATCCCTGCTTACCAACGGGATTTTGATCTCGAAAATAAAGTATTGGCTTGTCATCCTTGCTTTTACTTCCAGTAAATGATAGAGTCTGGATAAGTTGTTTTGGATGTTGTTTATAGGCAGAGCTAATTCCTTTGATAATTGGCCAGAGATAATATTTAACTCTTCATTCAGTTGTTCAGGCGTTAATAAATAAACATTAAACTGCCCATAGTGGATGTCTGTGATGGTCTCCACCAACGTTTCTTGAATGTTTTAAGATTGGCCAAAATGTTGTTTGCTATCATGGATGAGAGAATAAATTCATTGATGATTTTTCGGTCTGAATTTCCTTTGTTATGATGTTGGCTTCTTTTCTAGCTCTATGATGTGGGCATTGAAGATCTTGTACTGCTTGTTAATAGACTCTTCGATTCGACTCAAAAGGTTATATTCAGCTTCAACCACGGATGTTTGATTTTTCCATAAAAGAGCAAGATGTTTCTGATTCATCCTGATTATATTGATGTCTCTCTCGTATTTTTGAGCAAACTCTTCGTCTAACACACCGAACAAGCTGTGCGCTAGGTATCCGACACCGTTGATAAGCCCGCGCCGGCGTCTCGAGCGCGTGTATTGCTGACCGAGCAACATATGATGATAGTAGTCAGTTCAGTGGCCTCATGACGTAGTTGTGACAACATTACGTCACATTTTGTTTGTTTGGATATCTTGGGCATATGTTATCCAAATAATCGAAGTACTTGCGATACAATTCAATGCCTTGCCAGTACGGATTCATTTCGTAGTAGACAATGAGTTTCCACTGATCTCTGACAAAGTGCATGTTGGAAATTTTGTCCAAATAAATGCTCTGATTATTGCTTAGACTAAGTAGGTTGAAGGCACACTGAACGGGTGAAATGATGGTAAGTAAAGTCAACATTGCTAAAGCTATGAAGTTGCATGATTTTTGCTTCGCGTTCTTTTTGCTTTGGTGCTTTTGCTGTAGACTCCTTATTGCTTGATTCCAATTTTGCTCGCTACCAACGTAATCATCTGATAGAAGTGGTGATATTTTTGTAATAGGCCTCTTGATAATGTTGTTTTAGTTTTCAGGGACACCACTCGGACCAGATCGTCCTTTCCAGGGTGAAGTTCAACAACTCTAGCGAGCGCCCACTTGCCGGGAGGTAAGTTGACGTCATGTATGACGACAACGTCACCAATTTTCATGTTTCTTTGCTTCTGTTGCCACTTGCTTCTAGCTGATAATTGGCACAGGAACTCGGACTGCCATCTCTTCCATATGTCGTAGAAGATTTTCTGTACCAGTTGCCAACGTGTGCGCTCGTCCCTTTCGGTTTCGATGATGGTGAGGTGGGGCCACTCGCCAGAAAATGTGACGGGGTGAGAAGTTGATGTCCTCGGGATCTTCGCTCAGGGCGCACAGTGGCCTTGAGTTCAGGCACGCTTCCAGCTGTGACAACAATGTTGATAGCTCCTCAAATGTAAGCTTTTGTGCCCGATGACTCTTCGTAAGTGGAATTTTATTTTCACCGCCGCTTCCCATAGACCTCCTGCACCGGCCACGAGGGGCGTTGAAGTGCCATTCGATCTCCATGTCTGATATTGCTGCGAAGAAATCATCGTCCAAGGCTTGCGAAGATTGATGAATTCCTGCTGTAAGTGTTTGTTGGCGCCGACGAAGTTGGTCCCGTTGTCGCTGTACAGGTGACGCGGTGCTCCACGGCGCGCTGCCATTCGTCAGAGTGCTGCGAGGAATGCTGATGAGGAGAGGTCTGATACCATTTCAAGGTGTACGGCCTTGTGACCATACACACAAAAACTGCGACGTATCCTTTCGTCGTTTTATGCCTCGTCCTTTGTTTGCTTTCACGTCGATGAAACCGGTGTAATCGGTCCCAACGTGGTAAAATGGCCTGGTTGGGTTACATCGCTGACGGTAGGTCTCCATGATTTGAGTCTGTTTGATTGGGTTGTGTCTTCTGCAGACAACACATTCACGGATGCGTTTTTGACAGCCCCGCCAATAATCCGGTAATGCTGTCCAGATTCGATAGAGTCAGGCGGGCTCCACCGTGGAAGGTGGCCTTGTGTGCCTGATCGATTATGAGCTCAGTGAAGTGTCCTGTGTGGCACGATGAGAGGATGCTTCATGTTTTCATCGATGCTTGCATTATTGATCCTGCCACCAACTCTTAGAAGATCGTTTTATCCAAGAATGGATTAAGGACAGTAGTTTGTTGTTACGCTTCACTTTCCCCTGCTTCTTGATGGTAAGTATTTCTTCATAAAAATACTTTTCTTGTATGTGCTTTATAATAATGTATTTTGCTTGTTTGATTTCAGGTGCAGTTAGATACGGCGTCTTCGGTTTGGAATTCGACACCGCCCGCAATACCCAGGTAAGTATACGCGTCACCGCGTCATACAGCTATGTTTGTTTATCAACGCTTCGATTACGTCAGAGCTGTGACGTTGAATAGTGACGTTGGTTTGCATTGCTCTTCACTTCTTGATTCGTAGTGTATGTTTTGTGGTGGTTTCTTTTGATATGTTTTCAGCCATGATGGGCCTTGCCACCACAAGGGATGATTTTGAGGATTGCTGTTGATACCCACGGCTGGCGCAGTCTGCTGGATTATCAGTCGACTTGACATACTGCCAACAGTCCGCAGGTATGATTTCTTTGATTTGTTGTACACGGTTGGCGACGAATGGCTTCCAGCGATTGATGTCGCCTTGGATCCAGCCGAGCACAGCTGTTGAGTCTGACCAGCCGAAGGTCTTGATGTTTTGCTCTGATAGACTGTGTTTGACTGTCTGCATGAGTCTTGATAATAAGTGAGCGGCACACAGTTCTAATTTCGGCAATGATATGATTTTTGATGTCGGAACTAGTTTTGATTTTGCTGCTATCAAAACTACTGCTTGTTCACCTTGTTTCTTGCTCTTGATTTTGCTGTAGATAACACAAGCGTAGGCACGTTCTGAGAATCGCAGAACCCGTGTAGCTCAATGTCGTCGTTCTCATAACTTTGAAGCCATCTTGGTACTTGGATTTGATTGATGCCTTCGAGGTCATGTTTGATCTTAGACCACTCTTCTTCAATGCTTAGTGGAAGTTGGTCATCCCACTTCAAATCTTCTTTCCAGACTGATTGGAATAAGAGTTTCAATCTTGTTGTTACAGGACAGAGCCAACCGGCCGGGTCGAAAACCTTTGAGATGTCTGAAAGTAGTGACCTTTTTGAGGCTGGTTTGTCTGTTGATGTGTTGATTTTGAGCTCAAAAGTGAAGACGTCCTTCTGAGGGTTCCAGCGCAGTCCCAGGGTCTTTGTTGATTCTTTCTGCTTGAAATCAAACCCAATTTGATGATTGCTATCTGTGTCTGATCCTGCTGCTTGTAGTAACTCATTGCTGTTTGAGCACCACCTTCGTAGATTAAACCCCTGATCTGAGTAGGTTGATCAGATCTGTTTTAATTTTAGAGCAGCTGGGATGCTGTGCTGACCGCTTAAGACATCGTCCATGAAAAGTCTCTTCAACACCTTAGCTGCTTCAGGAAATGCTGTCCTTCGTCGCGTGCTAATTGCTTTAGTGTGTTCATTGCCAGGAACGGCGCTGCTTTCGTCCGTACGTCACCGTTAATAGTTCGTATTCTTGAAGTGGCTGATTTGATGATTCACGCCATATGATTTTTGTAGATGTTTGTCGTTATTATTGCAGAGGATCGCTCGAAACATTTTTCGATGTCTGCAGTGAAGGCGACCTTATACTGTCTCCAACTTATGATCAATGATAGTAAGTCTGCTTGCAGATTGGGTCCGTTGTACATCAAGTCGTTTAGGCTGTAGCCTGATGACGTCTTTGATGACGCGTTAAATACGACGCGTAATGCGGTTGTAAGCGATTCGGCGCGCTGTACACAATGATGTGGCAGGTAGCAACTCGTTGCCGGGATCGTGTTACTGTTACGAGTACATTGCTGCATATGTTCTAATTCAATGTATTCGCGCATAAAGTTTTATACATTGCTGCGAGGTCTTCGTTTTGGCGAATTTCTTTTCCAGCTGATAAAGTTGTGCCACGGCCTTCTGCTTTGAATCACCCAGCTTTTCTTCGAAGCCTGGTTTCATGGGCAGACGTACAACATATCGACCGGTCTTCTCGTCGTGTTGTTGTGTTGTTATAATGCTCCAAGCAGTATTGATCCTCGGATGATATTGTTATTTTGTTGTCTGCTATGTCTTCGATTGTCCAAAACCTCTGAATATTTTGTAAATCGTGCAGAACAACATTACACTGATAAGACTTCAGGTTGCCGCAGATGATCCAACCGAGTCGTGATTGCTGAACAATCGGTTGATTTTCATCTTTCTGATGATTCCGCTCATGATGATGTTCGAGTAGATGTTCGCACCAGTAATATGTCTATGGGACGGCTGATATTGAAGTCTGGATCAGCAAGCCGTATGCCTTCAAGACGTTTCCATGACGGTTTGTCAAAGGATCTGTTCGGTAGATTGTTTACCAAACTTTTCATGATGATGACGTCAGTATTGAATGTGTATTCTGAATTCATAGATGATGCTGTTATAGTGATGATACCTTTGCAGTTATTTTCCTTTGTGCCAATCCCGAAAATAATACCCTTGCAACGTTGTCGTGGAAGGCCAAGTCTTTGAGCGGCATTTTCGCTTATAAGTGATGTTTGTGACCCTGATCAATCAGCGCTCGCATCGTCAGATAGCTTCCATCAGCTGATAGCACCTTGATTTGGCTGTTGCCAGGAGGATTTCGGCGACGTTTTCTTGTGAAACATGTGTCACGTTTCTTTGCTGTGTAACTCTTTTGTTGCTGTCTCGCTCGCTCGCGTTGATATTTGATGCGTATGCTTCGTGCAATAAAGTATTGTGACCGCATTTGCAATGCGCGCATTTGTCGGAAAACAGTCCTTGCCTTTATGATCAAAAAGACAGTTTTCGCATAAATTCAATTTTGCCACTGTTTTTCGTTTTAATTCTGGTGTCTGACCTAGAAACGATTTACAGTGGAAAATTCCATGTTGTTCATTGCACAATGGACACGTGTATTTATTCCTTGCTAACGATTTCAATGACTTCACATTTGTATGATTGATAAATGCTTTAGTTGATGCACCCGGGTATGCCTTGGAATATTGAGCTTTTTTGGAATCTTGATAGGTAGCTTGCTGATTGCTCCGCGGCGCTTCTTGCTTGCGTCGAGACGATTCTAATGCTGTGAATCGCATTTCCAAAAAAGTTAGAAATCCTGATAGCGTAGGCAATTCCCTCGGATCTTCAAGATATTCGAAGTAGTCATTGTGTGTATCAGTGTCCAATTTCTGCATCAACAAATGTACCACCAAAGGATCCCAACTTGATGTATTCACGCCTAAGTTTTTACAGCACTAGACACTCTTTTGTGGTGTCGTGCAATTTTTCAGGGCAAATGATGATTGGTGTTGTATTGTTGGCAAGCCAAAAGCGTGTTCATGTGAACTAAAAATCAATCGTTTGTTGTTATACCGATGATTCAAATTTCCCAGCATGTTTCATAGTTTTCGGAACTAATATTTAGATGTTGTATTAGTTTCTCAGCTTCTCCCTTGACCTTGCTTTTAAATGTTGCATTTTTGCACATTTGAAATGAATTATTCTTGTGGATCATTTCCAAAGAGATCTTTGAAAGATGACCACTGCTGATAGTTGCCGCTGAACGTGGGATTTCCATTTTGGCGTAGAATGCTTTTGATGAGATACGGACCACATCTTGCTGTTGATTGATTTTTGATCTTTTGTAGCTGTCTTCGAACATGTAGTATGTTTTTCGTACTGCACATCTTCTGTGGTAAGCTCGCTGTCGATCTCCCAGTGTAAGGAGTCCACGGCATTCCAGCGAAGTTGTAAGTCACGTAAGCTGTCCTCGAGCTCCCACTTTTCGGTAAGTAAGTCGAGATTAGTGGCATTCATTGATCGTTCTAGTGCTTTAAAATTGCTTTTTTGTTTCCGGTACATCTCGTCAAGTTTGCTGTGGTTACCTCTGTCTACTCGGCTGGTGCTGGCCTGACCTGATGGGGACGCTGTTGCAGCCGTTGATGGTGGACGCCAATCTGTAGTCACGCCGGCTAAAGGAGTAGCAGGTCTCAGAACTGACTTCTTTTCTTGATCAGTAGATAGGTGTTGCTGGATAATTCTCCGACAGTCGGTGTAATATGACTTTGCTTTTCGAAGTGATTTTCCAAGAAATAAGTGTAGTCTTGGTCCTCGTACTCACACAACTTGACATGATTGGCTTGGAACTCTCTCCAGTACTGATCCAGAGTCTCTAGTCGCCTTGATATGTAAGATGGGGTTTTTCTTTCAGCTCCATCTTTCTTGAAGTTGGTGAATAACTGCTCCATTGCTTGAAGAAGTTGTTGCTGAGTTGATAGTAAATCTTCCATTTTATTTGATTAATGGACGATTTGATTGATAATCCGGTGACGGATGCTTCCGAGTCACGGAGGTGATGCTGTTGCTAAGTGCTCCGGTATCCTAATGCAATATATGCGCCTTCTCAATCTCGTCGGTGAGACCCGCTTGTGGGAGGCCGACTCGACCGATTCGCTATTGCACTTCAGACACAGAAACACAAAGACAAAAATGTTTTCGTGAGTGATGGCGTGATGTTTACCAATCACTGCTGCTGGTGATGGTGTATGCGGTAGCGAAAATTATTCACTGCGCAATAGCTTTTAAAATAACTTGTAGCGTTTTTGCTAAGTAGGCGGTAATACGTGGGCAGCACTAAACGGGCGAAACGAAGTCACGTTGTCGAACCGCGTGGTCCCGCTTTTCTCTTACCGGCATTAGATCAATGCTCGAAGGACCATTAAGATGTACGAGCTGCTGTGCTGTACAATCTTGAAGTTGATATAAAATAGAAAGAATTGAGTTGATAATGTGATTTAATTTGATAATACTGCTAGTGAGTACGATGCGCGACGGCGAATGAATGCGTACTGAATGGATGAGAATGAAAGATGATACAATATGGTAAAATGCTTAAGTGCAAAATGTGCGGTTTGTAAAGACCGTACATTAATTATTAAATATTATTTTTTACCTCGGTCGAATTCCATTACGCAACGAACAGACTTTTTGAAAAAGACCAGTGTACTAAACGAAACTACCTCAATATGGCAGCGCTCCTCTCTCCGCCGCTCGCGATGCTTCACAGTTCTCACTCAACAAAATCAATTAATTGATCGTTTAGCTATTAAGTGATGTAATTAAATTTTGGATGTCTAAGGATAGACATGTTGTTTCTGATTTTGTTACCATCAGTTTTCTGAATTGGCTCTCACTATGGAAGCAAATTTAGACGTATTCACATTAAAATATGGCTATAGATATAAAATTGTGAAAGAAGTGATAGGTGGCTGACCCTTCGTCTACACAATCACAAACCTAATATCCCGTTAGTCGCCTTTTACGATAGGATTACACAGTCGGCACATGCTTTTATGTTATTATAAGTAATTCCCTTATAAATCATCCAATTTTTCATTACAATGTGCTTAGATTACTAAAGTTGGATGTGGTTTGATTTTTTTTTTTGATTGACTTTAGCGGTGGATATGTAAGAGTAGGCAAGGTACGAGGTACGCACAGTTGCGGCGGGCAGTTGGGCGGGCGGTCGGGCGTGCCGCCGGCGCGCACGTAGCCCAGCACCTGCCGGTTGGTGCGCGCCGGGTACGGCTGCTGGCCCAGCGACAACACCTGACAACACAAACAAACACATTCATGACTCACACCATCCACATCACACCAAATTACCAGGGTGTGTATTGAGCCAGCGAAAACGTTTGCGTAAAGGGAAAACGTTTCCTGGTAATTCTGATATAACCGTGGAAACGCGAACGATCTACCTATTTTTTTTTTGTAAAGATGTTGCAGTTAACTTATTTAAATCTGTTTAATTTAACACGGCTTTTAACAGAAAAAAAAATCAATACTTACCTAACGTCTTGTTGCTTATGAAAATAAGAAGTGGAAGAGTTTCGTTAAAATGAAATACTATGATTATAATATTAAACAATATATAACTATTTATGTTTTACCAAATGAAGAAAGTATTTTACAAAATATAAACAAAAAATATTAAAGAGAAATCAACACCTCATACCTACTGTCTATTTAAAAAAATAACTATTCAGGTAACTGAATAGCAAAAGATAGTTTACCACTGCAATATAAATCATTTGGGAACTAACCCCCTCCTTTGCGGGGAACAGTTAGCCTAAACTAACTGTTCGCTGGATCCTATCGAAAGAGGAAACTCTTGGCAAAATACAAATGGATAAGTATATTAATTCGGAGGAGCTGCATTACTAGTGAAACAACATCGACTCCACGCCCACCAACTCGCCTGTCTCATCTTCAATTTGACTGACACATACATGAAAAAGTCTACATCACTACTGTCTATTTAAAAATTAACAATAAGTATAACTTAATAGCAAAATATAGATTCCGCATTTATCACTGCAATATGCCGCTCTAAAGCTAAAATGGAATATGCCATAGCAATGTGTGTGTATGAGTGTTCCTTACCTCCCAACATAGTACACCCCAAGCCCATACGTCGGACTGACACGAGAAAACGCCGTCCACTAAACATTCCACAGCCATCCATCGTACAGGCAGCAACCCTATAATAACAAAATAAGATAAAAAAAGTTTAATAATTTGATAAGATAATGAGTAATGCAATTAATGTAAACAAAAATTATTAAGATAATTATTTTTCGAACAGTTTATTTGTGGTTTATAAATTTTTCATTCATATCAATTACAAAACCATAGAGAATTTTTTGAAATTAAATTAAAAGCTCTCACTACACACAAATCTAAATAAAAAATCAAAGGTTTTTTACCTTCGCCTTCCTTTCTGTAGTAGTCGTTCTTGTAAATATCTCTAGCAAGCCCAAAGTCACCGATTTTGACGACTCTTCCTCCAGCTCTATGAGCTACCAAACAGTTTCTAGCGGCCAGGTCTCGGTGGACGAAATGCATTTCTTCTAAATAACGACAGCCTTTTGTCACGTCCACGCACATGTTTAATAAGTCCAGAAGAGTTAGTGATTCTGGAGTATACTGAAACGTTTTATTATGGTTAGTTTGATTGTTTCATGGTTTTAGCAATGCATAAAAATAAAAAGGGCTTAAAATAGCTGGAGGGCATAAAAATAGCTGACTTAGATTCTTGTTGTATCACTCGTTCTCTAAGTTGGTACAATATGTAAAAGACTGCAAAAAATGATACACTTGACCTGATGCTGCTACTAGAACAGTGAACAAGCTACTCAAATCTTCGGCAATTTACAGGTCGAATTATATCAAATTTAAATTTACTAAAAGGCCGTAAATTAACATTATAACTAGAGTATCTACAAAGTACTAACCAATGAGGCTCGTTTAGCTCTGAGGTAGCTTAGCAAATCTCCTCCCTCCATGAGCTCCATGATGATGTAGTTAGGATCGTTGTCAAGGCACACACCCAAAAGACGTAAAATGTGTTCATGTTTGAAGTTTGACATCAGGGCGGCTTCTTTTAGGAATTCACTTTTTTCTTGTTCCGTCGCTCCTTTTCTGAGAGTCTGCATAAATATTTTAATTTTAGTATCTCTACGATGACTGCGTGGTCTAGTGATAATAGTGTGTGGTTACCACGTCACGGTCCTAGGTTCTAAAAAACTAATCTTCTTCAAAGTCGAACATACGTTTGCAAGTTATAACAACTTCAGTGGTTTAGGTACATACCTCTTTTTCTTTTAATTTTGTCAATTCTGTGATGGGTTTGGTAACATAATCTAACTGGTTTTGGTAACATAGCTCTAGTAGGTATATAGTTTCTATTTCTCACCTTAACAGCGACCTTGGTTTCCGCGGCGCCGTTATTGAGCTGCCTGGCGATGCCCTCGAACACTTCTCCAAACGCGCCCGAGCCGAGGAACTTGTTCAACGTTATGTGTTCGCGACGCACGTGAGGCAAAGCTGACAGTTCCGCCTCCGTAGGACTTATCGCACCCTATACACGAATGATGTTTTTGTTAAGGATTATCTATTTATTTTATATTGTTTGGGATGTAAGGCGAATGGAACAACTTTAATAGATGCCCACAGTAAGTATTTTCAACTCTTTTAAGTTATATAAGTTATTTAGCTAGGAGGCGTATTCCGGGAAAGGCATAATATATCAAGCAGTAGATTTAAAAAGGCGGATATATTTATATTATAAAAAGAGTAGGTATTATGAGAATTTTTATAAGGTATTTGTTTATAAGGTATAGAATTTGTTAATAACGAATCCGATAGGTGACTATCGGATTCTAGCATAGCTATGAACTATTGTATCCGACAAAACTAATATATTTTGTGAATTTGTCGTTCAGAAGTTACACGATTACTAAAAGACGCAACTTTTCTGTGTTCTGTGGGACGCAACGTCGATTATATATTACATATATATGTAAATTATTAACTTATCGTGCATAATGTCAGGGAGATAATCTTTAAGAATTAGGCGAGACGAGTAAGAGGAGAAGAGGAGTCTTTAAGTGTAGTTTTCTTCCATATAAGATAATCAAATAGGTGTATTGATTTTACCTGGTTATACAGTATGTTCGTGGAATGTCTGATGGGCAGTTGGCGTAACGTGGCGAGTTCAACGTCAGGACCTCTTCTAGGCGTGGCACTTGTTATTTGATTTTCGATGGCAGCTTTTTTCTTATTGCGATTTTTGTATGCTGTAAAAAGTAGTAGTAATATTTTAAATACCTTAGTAACAAGAATTCTTAGCAAAATGTCTCTCTACTATTATGTGCGACTAAGCTAAATCATTCATATTATACATAGCTAAATACATATTTTCGTTTGTATATTGTAATGAATTAGAAGGTTGGTGGCCGCCACATGCCTCACACCAGCGAACAGGTGCGCTGATGGTGGGCACTGGCGAGAGCCTGACGAGCTTGCTATACTATATTATGAGATTTTAATCTTGCGTATATTTTTGAAATCAAACTAGTTTATACGGAATTATTTCTTTTATTTTCACTACACATGCTATGTTAACATATAACTGACGTGAAACACCAACCCTTCGGGAAGTTTGCAGTTTGTGATCATATCCTAGGCGGCCCTCGCCATTACATCAGATTTGATAGACTACAAATCCTCCCGAAAGAACATCGATTTCTACCAAGGATGATACGTGAGGCTATTGAAAAAAAAAACACCCTAATTTCAAGAGAGAAGGAGGCTGGGTACTACCACATGCTTGGGATATTGTAATTAATAAAATCAAAACTAAACCAAAGTATACTACCGCTGGAATAGTTTTAGACACACTAAGTGTTACAAAATATGGTCACAGGGGGACGAAAATGTTCGACGTCCCAATGTCATAGTTAACCACGGCTACTTTCCGGTACCACGACACCCACGGGATGATATGGGGTAGTGGATATTATACCGCCACTACACGGCTACTTTCAGTATAAAATTATTAACTTTTCGTTTGATTTACTCAGAAAGAGCTTGCCGTTGTATGCTTGGGTTGGGATTTAATTTTATTAATTATAGGATAGGATCTCAAGTAGATGGTAGCATCCAGCCATCATCTCTATTAAAATTATGATGTTTTTTGATTTCAATAGTCTAGCAAATCATTCTTCGAAAGAATCGGTGTTCTTTTGCGAGGATGCCCACTACACGGTAAATATGCCACGTAGTTGTATTTTCATTTACGACCATAGAATTATCACCCGGTAGAAACGCAATCTAGTACAAAACACGAGCGTCAAATTGACGCAAGGTTATTATGTTATGTTTGCGCGAGTCGAATGTGCCTACGCTCGTCATACGCACACTTACACGGCATTCAGTGATACCAGTTTCTGGCGATTGCAATCAAATTGTACAAATCAGAATTTTATTGATTAATTATAATTAATCGATAAAATAAAGATTACGTATTACGTACGGTGACGTAGTTTATGAGAATATAAAATATAATAAAATAAACACGATAATGATGGTACTAATATAACTTTATTATACATATTTTAATGGTACAAAAATGCAGACGTAATAAAATTTAAGGATTATGTTATACACAATTATTCGATCGAATGCAATAAGGATATCGTGTAATGTTTAATTTTAACTGACTTCAAAAAAAGGAGGAGGTTCTCAGTTCAGTGTATTTTTTATATTTGTTACTTCAGAATTCCGTCACTTACATTGAATTTGGATTTTTTCTTATTTGAAAGAAAATATACACGCTAAAATTTTAATGGTTGTTTTTAAAGTTACTCGCTTTTAATTGATAGTAAATAATAAAGTCTTTATTCTATAGTCTAAAACTTTTACTTGGTCAATGAACAACGCAAAAAAAAACCAATTGCGTTAAAATGGTGTCAATAGATCGTTTAAAATAGGCACCCAGGAGGCACCCATTGTTAATATTATGATAATACTTAGATAAGTAGTTATCTACATTTAAACGTTTGAGTTTTACATAGAGCGTTGCGATTTAACGTTTAAAATAAATAATAGAAAGTAAAGATTTTTAAATGAAAATTGTGCAATTTTTTTCCTCACTACTAGCAACATTTGTATCATGATAGCTTAGGTAAGTATTTTTTTAATTTTACGAGTGATTTACGTAATAATTATGAATTAAATATATTAAATTATCTCTGAAATGTAATACCATCACTTTTTTATGTTTGTCATCACTGTTGTGACAATATTTTAAGTAATTTTTACAATTTGTCGCGAGCTCTTCTACGTAAGACGAGACGATGCGCACTGACGAATCGCCGAGTGAACTTACGCGATTTCGCGTTAGTTTTACTTGCTTCACTTTCGGTGCGCGTACTAGGATTCTGTACGTAATAATTCTATGTTTACGACTTACAATTTTTAGGTAGATACGAAATAAAGATAGGTACATAGGTATTTATCTATACTATACTATAATATAATAAAGGCGAAGTGTTTTTTGTTTGTTAAAACACGCTAATCTCTGGTACTATCAGTCCGATTTGAAAAATTATTTTTGTATATTCTATCTAGCATTAGGCTACACATCTCAGCTAGCCTTAAATATTGATTTTTTGTTGAGCAAGTCGGAAGAAAAAGCGCCCTCGAAATGATTTATTTGCGTGCGCGGGCGTAATGGTTAGTGATACGTAAATACAATGTTCTACACAAATGTAAATCTTAACTCCATCTAAAAAAAGTACGCAATATCATATGTCTATTTCTTATGCGTAAGCCCACAATAAGGTATTTTGCGTCAAAAAATTATTGAAAATTAAAAAGTGATTTACGAGCGTTATTATTAGGCATGGCATATTAATCCTATCCTTACAAACGAAAGTTACTTCATCATCAAGACAATTTTATGACGATAAACTTTCCTCTTAATAGCATGTTATTTGGACGCATAGTTTAAGAGATAATGAAAAATTTAAATTATTCAACACTCTGCTCGGCGCGCGATTTACGCATAAACCCTAGCTGCCCGATGAACCAGCAGTGAACGCATCTATGAGCGAGGTTAGTTCAAACATTTTAGCTAAAAATTGGAAAAATTTATGGAGTAAGTACTTTTCCTTTAAAACTGGAAAAAACCGCGCTTCAGGACACTTTTAGAGGCGCTGGGGGGGGGGGGAGGGGGGGGGAGGGGTGAAGCTCACCCGGGAGGGAGAGGGAGAGTGGATAAAATTTAATATATAACGTATATATGCCGATAGCTAAAGGTTCTCCACTAATTTTGCCAATTTTTATATACATTGCTATCTACAATGCTTGAACTAGGTGTCATGTTATGTCGCGCGGCTCAGCCGCGTGTTATAGGCGGGTGAAACCGCAGGGCACAGCTAGTCACAAATAAACTTCAATTCACGTTGACAAAGTTACAAAAAAAAAGAGAGTTAGATTGGTAAAAACTACGTTCGCGGTTTACTAAACAAAGAGCAAGTATTTTCGCCCGCTAGCTGTCGAGCTAGAGTTAGGGAGAATTGACCTTAACTTAGTGTGCAATGTATTAAGGCCGCAGAGCCCGTTGTTTCTTTATGTGCATTGTAATTAAAATAAAATTATTCAGGTTTTAATTTTTTTGTCGATAGCTAATCGATAATTTTGATTTGCTTTATGAATAGTTAATCGCCATTTGCTAAATAGATTTAACATTGTTCCATCTCTAGCGACGTCTGTATGCTGTCATCCTCACCATGCTACAACTCAAAGACTATATTAGTATAGGTACATAGAAATATTTGGTTTGATATAGTATAGATTGTGGGGTGTGTGCGTGTAGGCGAAGGGTACTGACTGTAGAGGAGCGCAGCGAGCCCGAGGGCGGCGACCGCGGCGAGTGCGGCGAGCGCGGCGGCCAGTGCAAAGGGGTGCGTGCGCGCCAGCTCGGCGCCCGACAGCGCCGCGCCCGCCGACAGCGCGCCCCACCCGTACTCGTTGCGCGCCTGCACGCGCGCCACGTACCCCTGCGATACCTCGCCCGCGCCGATCAGCCAGTACGTCTCTGCAATTTCACAACATCTCTCGTATAAATAAATAAAAACTCAACCAGAAGGAAGCCCCCGGCAGGGGAGACCAAACGGCCGAGGGTTAGGGGGAAAGGGAAAGAAATCGGCGGAAGATGCGGGCGATATCGAGGAGCACCGCCTTCTGTATTTGAGCCCGGAGCGGTCCGTCACAGAATCCCAGTCGCCTCAGATGACCTGAGAGGCTGACGGGGATTAGCCCGTTCGCAGAAACGACCACAGGAATAATTGCGGTCGGCAGACCACGCCACATTTCGGTCACCTCGTGAGCCAGGTCCAGATATTTTGTCTGCTTATCTGTTTCGCCTTTCACGAGGTTCTCGTCATAAGGAATCGTAATGTCGACCAAAAGTATCCTTGACTGTGCCCGGTCCCAGTAGAGCCTGGTGCGGTTATTTTCGAGCACGGCTTCCGGCAAGAACTTATAATATGGCAGTTTCCAATCCACGAGACCGTATTTTGCGTCGTATGTTGCGTCTGTGCAAATACTCAGAGTTAGAAAGCGCTGAACAACCGGAGATGACATGCCTAAGTGACTCACCGGGATGGCGACAAGCTCGACAGATGTCGACGGCGCCATCCTTTAGGATGTATTTCCGATAATTGTTGGTCTTAATAACCTGATCCTGTATCGCACAGACAAAACCCTCGGTTTCGCCAAAGAGGTCACCGAAACATAGCCAGTGGAGAGAGGCGACTTTATCTACGAAAGGCTCATGTAGAGCCTTGTAGAACCTCCCGTGGAGCTCCTCCTTCAATGCACTGTACTGCTGGGTCTTGCCATTGCTCGTTGGCTAAGGATAGAGGAGTAAGCCCTTTATCACACGAAATGACGTCCCTGTAGAATGGATCATCCGATCTCGTCAGAAAGTAATTACGGAGGCTGCACACTTCGCGATTATGCATGGTGAGAGCGCTTAAAAAGCCGCGTCCACCATGTTTCCGCGGCAAGTACAGCCTCATTACTGACGACCTCGGGTGATGCATCCTGTGGGACGCCATAACAGAGCGGACTTTTCTATCCAGAGCGTTCAGTTGAGTCCACATGAGTATGCCGAAGGTATACATGAGGACAGGCATGACCCAACCGTTATATGCGTGTCTTATTCACGCCCGACAAAAGACTGTTGAGCACTTTTGTCAAGCGTGCATAAGACATATCGGAAACTGACTGTTTCATATCCGCCTCACCGATACCTATATTCTGTGACATACCCAGGTATCGGTATGTTTCAGCCTCGGATAGGGTCCTTATGTTGATGGGCATAGATAAGTCTATGCCCTAAGTGTTAGCAACCCTATCCTTTTCGACATGGAGGACCGCACACTTATCCGTCTCCAGCTCCATTCCAATAGAATTACTAAAATCACAAGTGATGTTTAGCAATTCCACGAGATGTGACCGACTGGAGGGAAGTAACTTGAGAATCTAGAAAAGGTGGGGCACTTTTGTACCTCCTTTCCGAGCGCCGCAGAATTGATATATTGCACATAATAATATACTCAATTATAAATTAGAAAAAAAAACACATTGCAGTAATCTAACTAATATAAGATACATTTCATCTTAGATCACATATTATTATTGTATTTGGATTGTACTTATTCATTAACAGCTTTCATGTGATAACATACACGATACTATTTTATTAAGTATTTGACAGTTCATGCGCGCCTTCCTTATATTTTTTTTATAGGATTGGGTGACAAACGAACACACAGTCCACCTGATGGTAAGTGGTTGCTGTGACCCATAGACATCTACATCTATCCTAAATAAAGAATCAAAATGCAGATGCGTTGTCACCCATGAGGACTAAGATGGAATGCCTCTTTTCCAGTAAAAAGGGTCTCCGGTTCTCTACACTCACCATACGAAACACGGCAGCGTTAAGCTGCTATTTTACGCTGGTATTCAGCGTAAAATAGCAGCTTAACGCTGGCGGGTGGTATTATATTAGTAGATTTTATCACCTTTATCTAGTAAAACACAATAGAAACGGCGTGCCGTTTTAAATTTTATGATACGTAACACGGCGTGCAGTTTTAAATTAGAAGAACTCTACTCGCTTAGAGAAATTACTTTCCCTAATGTTACTCACAGTTAGTTACATTGACAGATCATTTGTTAAAATACAATGACTATTGATGACTAGTATATTAGTTACGGGCGGGTATAGAAATGAACATACATATTATACACACAAAATATAAGTCAAAAATAATAATACCTCCTGTTGCAGTCGGGTAATAAGCTTTTGTATAAATTTTAAAGAAACGAAATCCCTTAAAATTGAAGTAAAACAATAAAAGTCGAAAACTCACCAGTTCCATTATGAAGCAACTCCAGGCCTTCGCGTAAAATGAGCATTTTCATTTCATCATCAATGTCGCTCGGCAAATCAGCAGGCAGTAACTCACTGAGATTTTTCACATTACTTTCCTCGGCGTTTGTATCACTGAACAAAAAATCTTTATTAATCACGTTGTTGTTTTCTAGGATTAAGTTTACGTCAACAGTTTTGTGAAACCTTAATGACAACAAAATACCATACCTCAAAAATTTAACATGATTAAATAGGCTGGGGTTTTTATTGATATAAAAATTTCATATGATGGCGTCTGATGTATTTAATTATTTATTTACCGATGTTGTGGTCGTCCCCAAACGCGGTAGGCAGTTACTGGTGATCCTCTGGGGTCTGGTTCCGACCACCAGGCGCGAAGTACTTTATCTCCCACTGCTTCTATCCGTAATGGTCCAGGTGGTCCCGGGACGTCTCCTATTGAACATTATTACCACGTTAAAACGTCATTTTCAAAATTTATTCTTAATGCAATTTTCGTATACCTATAATAATCATAAAACGCACTAGTACAATTATTGCATATGCCAGTGAAGTTGATAAATATATCATCATTTGGATATTACATTCCCGATAAATCTTAACAGTACAACATAATATTTTCTGTTTGCTATGACATCCTAAGACGATATGTTTTGTCTTAATCACTTAAGTATCGTACGTTACAGATGCAGTTCCTAATTAACTGCTGGAGTATTTAAGGTTTGGCGCAATCGAGAAAGTTAATCAGACGTCTGTCAGAGGCTATAAGTCTTTTCTGAGGTTTCACTAAAATGACTGTAACAACCATTACGAGGAAAAATTTTATAAATTAAAAATCAAAATACAATATTTACCAAGAGTTTCGAAAGTAAAGCGGTCATCATGTGGCCAGTGATACGGAGGCGCGTGTGCGACGTATTGCAGGCGAAGGCGGAAGCGATACCGAGTCCGTGGTCTTAAACCACTTGCGGTCCACTCGTCGCGCTCACTCTGCACACACATCTTCCACAAATCTTTCGACATCGACGATTCTGCGTATTCTACTTTATACCTGTAATGAGATTCCGTGATTTAAATTTAACAAATGACAAAGCAGTATGTTAAGAAATTCTATAATTTATTGCATTAAAACTTTAACTCAGTAGCTTAATTTTTTATCCTAGTAATGCAATGTACTTAAAAATAAATAAATTTAAACGCACAGCGTTAAAAAACGTCACGTAAGTTTATTAAGCATTTGAGTTTTTTAGAGTTCGTATAATTAGAGATTCGAACAATTATAGATACCTACAGTCCACTCTTACAGTTTAGAATTAGCAGCAACTTTCAAGTAGGGTTGTTTATATTATATTATTTTAATTTTTTTTTGTGGATGAAGTTCTACTGCAGGTATTTTGATTTCGAATCCAATCACGCAGAGAAATTCCGATCATGGTCCTCTCCATAGCTCGCCGAGCGACTTTGAGCTTTCCCATACGGCTAACAGTGAAGGACCACGTCTCGGATCCATATGTTATCACCGGCTGCACACTTTTGTTTTCAAGTTTTGATGTATGCGTGACGAGAAGACGTGTCATAATCGCCGAACGCTGCCCAGCCGAGTTGAATCTGTCGATTGACCTAGATCGTTTCTGGGTACGGTGGCTACATGGTTAGTAGTTAAGAATAACGGAGACTGACTGGTGCAGTTGGTAGGCGGTGGGCGGCGGCCAGAGCACTTGCAGGTCGTAGGCTCGGGCGCGGCGCAGCGCGAGCGGCGCGGGCGGCGGGAACGTGCGCAGGCGCAGCGGCGCCGAGTCGGCCGCCACCGCGCTGTGCGCCGAGCGCGCGCGCACCCACACCACGTACGCGGTGCCGGGGCTCAGCCGGCTCATGTTCGCGCTCCGCCCCTCCGACACTTCGAACGTGTTGTGCTCTGCCGACATCGGACTCGCGTTACAGCCGGGTACACAGATATACAATACGCGTAGCCGCGATCCACAGCTGTGACACACGTTTTGTTCTGAATTGCTGGTCAGGTAGTTTACATACAAGTATTTGGGTAGGACAAAAATATTGTATTTTAGACACGATTTTGACGCTCGAGAAATGATACTTCTTTAAATACATTTTATGCTCGGAAATAAATTGCGCATGCATGAAATAATCGAGATAAAAATTATAATTTAATCTTTGGCGTTCGAATTCTCGTTTTTTAAGCGATCACCGTATCATAATATTTATCGATAATAGGAAAGACATGTTATTGAATTAGATTCTTAATCAGAAAAATCTTTATTTAGATTCTCGGCTTAGGCTGAAGAAGAAGCACATTAGGCATTTCTTGTAAGTCTGTAAAAGAGATACAGCTTATAAATGGTTGCAAAATGCAAACAAATACAAAAGATATTTACAAAAATTACTCTTAATTGCGTTCAATCATGAAACTTTAAAAACGAGCACACAGTCCACCTGATGATAATGGATTCTGCGGTTCATAAACACCTACATCTATCCTCGGTTAAGAATCAAAATTTAGATATGCGTGGTCACCGCTGAGGACAAAGATCAGGGAATATTCTACTTTTAACGAGAGGATGGAATGCCTCGGTATTAATAGAAGAAGAAAGGTTTCCTGTCCTCTCTACTCACTGTACGAAATACAGCAGTATCATACTATTTTACACTGATATTTATCACAATGTGACGTAACGGGACGTTTACATTTACATTTAAAAAAAAAACTAAAAAAATATTTTTTAAAAAACCATGTGATCGCGTTAATTTTCTATTGTAAGAGACGAACGTCAGAAGCTTTAATGGCATCTTATAAACAATAGTATACCCATCCTATATACGTGTAAATAGACATATTAACGATAGGAAGCAGTACCAAAGTTCGATAAGTCTCTTACTGCAAACGCCAATCCGCTTGCGAAGGGTGGCGATTATGGTTTAGCCTCCCTAATACGTGAGAGACACATATCCAGTAGTGAACAGTCCACAGGCTGATGAGGAGGATGAGAAAATTATAACCGCATGAGGTTAGAAACTAATTTATGATCCCCGAAAGTGGTGGAAAGTCTGGTGTTTGGAGCTTGGTAATATATTTCATTTTATAATATATATTACCTTTCAATTTATGAGGTAATGAAGATGAATCATCCGTTCGCCAGTGAAGTTCGTACCACAAGCCAGGGTCTGGAGTCCATTCCACACGCGCTAGCACTGGACTTAGAACTATGCCGATGACGTCTCTAGGTGCCGTTGGTGCTACATGAAATAAAGACGAAGTGTAATTGAATTTAGTATGATTAGATTTTGTATAATAATTGAAACAACGCTAGCAATTACAATTCTCGAAATACGAAGACAAACTTATTAATGGAAGTATGTTATACTTTTATAAAGATAATTAACTGCATTTTTGTTCTATACGAAAACTTACCTTCAGCGGCCGTTTGAAGAATTAAGGAGGAACCAATAATAGGTTTGACCTCGTGAAGTTTTGCATAGTAATTGGTCGCTTCCAACATCACAGTGTAATTTGTAAATGGACTTAATTCATTGAGCACTAACTCAGTATTCGTGGTTGTTATATACGGGCAAGTTTCCTTGTCACAGGCCGTCGAATCGTTTGATGTTTGCAAACGATAGTACACCGTGTACTCAGTTGCCGTCATTTCATATTCGATATCATTGCAATAGTTAGGTTTACCAACTTTGGGCATCTGTAGGGTTATACTATTGGCGGAGTTTGAAAGAACTTTTGGAAGCAGGTTCTCCGCTTTCGGAAATAAGCATTGCCTTGGCGGATATGGTTGATTTGCAGGATCTAAAGTCATTATTTTATAGCCATACGAAGCCTTCACATGTTCGATATCTCTTTTTCTACGTTTGTTCGTATAATAAATTGACTTTTCTGTAGAATTAAACCAATAAACGTATTTACTGTCTATAGTGATGGCCATGGGAGTAAATCCATATTTTTTCTTTCCTGCGTCCACTACTATCCTACATTTGCAAGCCCTTATATCTGTTGCTAAAATTTGGTGCACCCAAGGATCGACCCAATAAAATTCGATATCATCTTTTGTCATGTCAAGAGCGAACGTTCTGGCGACTTGAGGGCTTTCAGGGCAATTGCAATTGCTGCGTAAGTCAGGATCTTCTTCATTGTTGGAAAAAAAGGAACGTATGTTCGAGCCGTTCACCTTTGACGTCATTAGTGTGCCTAAACCTGGATGATTACTTTCTTCATACCAGAATAGTGACCTAATAAAAATAAATATTCAAATAGTTTAGTAAACGAACAATAATTTTAAAATTCAAAAGCAAATATTTACAAAGGGAGAGGCACATGTCCAGTAATGGACTTTTACGGGCTGATAAAGAAGAAGGAAGAAGAAGGACACTTGTAAATTAAGGGCCAGGAACTAGGCATTTTAGCAGAAAGCGAACGACCTGAACTTGTACCATAGAATAAATAATAGTACAACGTACTTGTACCAACATAGTACATTATGTAAGTAAAAAAGTACATTATGTAAGTAAAAACAATGTAAGGAAGCTAGCATGTGCAGAAATGAAATTTAATCCGTGTTAATAAGCTTATAAAAATGAAAAGAGACCCGCCCGATAGTGTTTTTTTATACAGATAAACCAAAAAAACTAGGCTGTAAAATAAATATATTATACAATACGACTTAAATATTACTAAATCATTGTTTACATAATATAGTAAACAATGATTTAGTAATATATAAGTCAATGATAGTAAAAGAAAAATTAAAAGTTACAATTCGTATAGTTCATGTACAGTTCTATGTTTACAAGCTGTAACTTTACTTTTAATTAACAAATGTTAAAGTCATATCCAATTGTGGACTTGTTATGGGGTGTAATGATAATGATGATAATATAATATTGTAAAAACTTATCTCGATTGACATGTAAATTATTTGGATCTAGATCAGCCCCTAACCTAAAACATTTCAATAATTTCGGATCACCGATTCAACATGTCATATCATTACGTCGCGTTAGACCAAAGAGATTTAAATATATAGATATACTACGTTAGACATTCGTACTATAATCGGTTTAGGTGCTTATTTTTGGAATCTAGATGTCAAGAAGGCCTTATTAGACTTAAACGTCAGGTTATGTGTTTAGGTCTAATAGTTTAGTGTTTTAAGGGGTGGGGTCGAAAGTAGCTCATAATGATTCGTGCAGACATACACACTGTGGGTGGGTCCAATCCAAACCAACAGGTTGGATATGATATAAAAGATTACAGGCTAAGAGAGCGAGAGAGAGAGAGAGAGAGAGAGAGAGATCATAAAAAATGCTTGAAATATAAAAAAGCCGAATTCCACACATTTCATTAATTCATACACGTTTATAAAAATATAGTGCAATAGTTTTTAGTTTTAGTTTTTAATTCTAGTTGAATTCACACTTACCCGTGTAAAGGAGCAATTTGCAGGCTATAAATGGGTTGTTTTCTTGAAAACACTCGCGAGATTTTGGGTCTTGTGTTAGGTATTCCCAAATCTGCCCGATAAGTTACGTAAGATTCGGTAGCAGTGACATCATGTTGAGTCCAGTACACTGAACGACCCACCCAGTCAACACAAATGCTTGTAGCTGAGCCGTTAATTGACGTTAACTGCAACGAATAAATTTCTTTGATTAAACGTTTTTTTTTAAAGACATCTACATACATCTATCCTCGATTACGAATGAGATATATATGCAGATGCGTTGTCACCCGCGAGGACTAAGATGGAATGCCTTGTTGTTCATGGAATAAATCGTTACCAGTAATAAAGATCTCCGGTTGTCTACACTCACCATACGAAACACAGCAGCGTTAAGCTGCTATTTCACGCTGATATTCTGTGAGAGCGTGGTCCTTCCCCGCTCGAGCCGACCCATTCGTGCTACAAAAAGTAGCTACAGCATGGCTCTACCACGTAAACGTGTTATCCATTCAGGCATATAAATATATGAGATTACAATATAAAAATAAGTTTGGATGCGATTTGTTTTGTGCTTACTAACGTATTTAGCAAAGATATTTTGTCAACAAAGCTACGATTTTTCGTTAAAAGAAAAATAAAGTTTCGTTTAAAAATAATTCTATTTCTTACGTTGTTATTGTTGTTTTTTTCTTAGAGAAGTGAGTGTGTGTGTGTGAGTACAGAACAAGTATCAAAATACAATCTTTTTTATACATAATCACAATAATTAATTTATAATATTATTTATTTATTTATATTATATATTTATTCATTAATATACACAAAATTTTTATATGTGGTTCTGGATTATAGATACATTATCTTATTTAAAGCTAAAGACCATTTATAATAAAAATAATGTTTACCTTGTAGTGACCGCTGCCATTAATTCTGGATGAGAATATTTCTTCTAAATTATTAACCCAGTACACAACATTTTCTTCTGTGGACACCACAAAGTCAACAGGCTTGCCCGTGCTTTTCGGTATAATTTCACTTTCGCCGGAGTCTAAATCGAAAATTCTTATTGACTCTTGAGAAGATAGCATTACTTTCGGTACCGGGTTTATTTCATCGGACGGTGATGAAACTACCTCTGAATATTGTCCGAACCCGGCATCCGTATAAGCTCTGACCTTGGGGAAGAAAATGCATTCTTTAATGATATTTTATATGTTTTATTAAGCAGAAGAAAGATTTATCCAATATTAATGAGGCGAAAGTTTGCACTGTCACAATTGTATTTATTAGAGTTCAATCGGAAAACATTTTTACGGATTTAACCCCATTTAATTTTATTTACTTATTCTATATCTTCAGCTTTTTAATTTTGGTAGTTCTGCTGTGTTTGCATAGATCCAAATAAAACTCAACTTAGAATTTACAATTCAATCCTCAAAATCAAACGCCATAAAATTACATGGTTTCATTACTTAATATTGTAATTAATACTAAGTATTTGCATTAATATCTGACTGTTTCTAAAGGCAATAAACATAAATAGTAATAGTGTTGCTTGATATTCACAAACAATTTTAATAATCTACTTATAAAAATGCTTATCAATCACATAATTTAACTCTGTTAAAACTTACCCGAAAGTAGTATGTAGAATCAGGCATCAAGTCCCTCAGCATAAGTTGCGTGTGTAATGGAGACAACAACGCATCTGGGCAGGCTGAAGTTTTGACAGCCGAATCCGTAGTGAAAGAAGATATGGACAGGGACCAACATTGTGCTTCATACCCGCGAATTATACCATTGGCTCGAGAAGGCGGTTTCCATCGGAATACTGCAGTAAGTGGACCACCACTGTGTTGTAAAAAAAAACATGATTTTATTTATACATTTATTTATTTTTATTGAACCGGACTCAATATACAATGTGTTAATTTTACACTTGATCAAACGAAATGTGCGGATACTAGATAAAAAATTATCGGTAAAAAATCGAAAAATTTTTTTTATGTAAACTATTTAAAAAATAAAAGCATTTAAATTTTTTTTTGGTAAAATTCCCATCCTTCGGTTTTAAATTATTTTCTCTTTAAGTAAACTGTGTATTTTTTTCAAAGTAGTTTTATTTGAAAGTTAGAAAGATTAACTACCAATAAAAATTAAAAAAACCTACGATATCAAGCAGGAAATTTGTCAAAAAAAAATAATAAGATAATTTTATATGCGCAAATCAACATACCGATGGCATTCTTTGATGATTATTATTTTAAAAACGAAAAGAGATAGAACGCATGTTATTTTGGAGAACTTGTACAGTAAGCTACGTAGTTTAATAAAACACGCTAAAAAGGTTATCTCAACGTACTAGTTTTGAAGTTACAGAACAAAAATTAAAAAGAAAAGTATTTTTTTAACAAAAAAAATTTTTATTTTATATAGTATCCGCACATTTCGTTTGATCAAGTGTAAAATTAACACACTGTATAGGAATAAAAGGCGGACTTAATGCTAAAAGGCGGTTAGAGAAAAAAAATAGTATGTATGATAAATTTTACACTAAAATAAGAATAAAAAAGAGAACCATGATGATGAGGAAGATGATCAGCGATTTTGAATCATATCTAAGAAATGAGCCCGAAATTTCACCGTAATTTTTTCACGTAGAGCGCAGGCTCGCGTGGCCGGCGGCGAGCGCGCGTGCCGTCACCTCCATGCTGCTGTCCGTTACCTGTGCGCGTGCCGTCACCTCCATGCTGCTGTCCGTTACCTGTGCGCGTGCCGTCACCTCCATGCTGCTGTCCGTTACCTGTGCGCGTGCCGTCACCTCCATGCTGCTGTACGTTACCTGTGCGCGGGCTGCACGTAGAGCGCAGGCTCGCGCGGCGCGGTGGGCGCGGCCGGAGGTGAGTGCGCGTGAGTGCGCGCCACTGCGCCGCCGCCCCAGTGCGTGTGCGCGCGGACTGTCACCTCCATGCTGCTGTACGGCGAAGGTGACCGTTCTGCTACCTCGATCCATGGTACGTCCACTGTCCTCTGTGAATCAAATGTAACTGTTTAAAGAAATGAACAGCTGATCAATTTTTGAAGTGAAAACTTCTTTAGAACCGTTGTGATTTGAAACATGATAAAAACTTCTTGTACTTACTATTATTTATTCTCTGATGAAAAGATAAAGCGACACTTTTAATAAAACTATTTTTACGGATTTTATCGCGTTTAATTTTCGTTTCGGGTGCTTTACAGCACCCATGGTCACGTGTTTGACGTCCCAATGTCATAGTTAGCCCGGCTACCTTCAGTTTTTTGAATATTAATTTAGCCGGGCAAAATTAAACGCGATAAAATCCGTAAAAATAGTTTTATTCAATGTGTAGTGTTCGCGTAAATATAAGAAATCATTATAAAGCGACACCAAAAAGAGACAAACATATACATCTATAGGATTAAGCTTGCGAGAGAATGAGATAGAATACAGTATTTATGAGATAGAATAGTTTATATTATAATAGGAAACTATATATAGTTTAGATATAGTTTCCTATTATCTATTATATAGATACTTTATTACCATAAGCCACTTGTGTCATTTGTTGAAATTGAAAACTTGGAATCTGTATAATATGGTATGTAATTTATTATGTAGAATAAATTGTAAAATAATTTTTAAACTTGGTAACAATATTATAATAAATAATATAATAAAAACCCTACAATTATCCTACTCCCGATAATCTGCATTAGTCTCATTCTGTCGAAGTTTAATTTTTCTGTAGGTTTCACTTTTACCGCGTGTGAACTGGTATGGCATGTTTTTGAAGTGAAACTTTATACGGGAGGGCCTTGAAATTCTGATCCGCAACCTTTTTGTGTGACGAAAAGTGGTGAGGGTAAACACTACGTACCGGGTGGTCATTCAGGTCGATCATTCAAATCGGAAACGCAGGCCATTACATACCTTATAGTATATAGTAATACATTTACAATAACAAGATTACAACGGTCTTTCGTTCGAATACTAATCTTATATTAATTTTATTATTTAAGACAGTTACCAAGGTACACGTATTTATTTTAGAAAGAGTGATCGTATTTGAGTAATAGCGCCATCTACTACATTTTCTACGTACCACTATGAGAGTTAATCAATTTTGGTTCGATAAAATGACTTTACTAAGTGAATGAGGTAGATGGCGTTATTCAAAAATTAACAAAAAGTATTATGAATAATTGAAATGTTTCTGTGTAATACAAAAATTTCACTTCTATCGTGTGTCTTCACGACACACACTGTTTTTGTTCCCGTTGCTGAAGTTCTCTTTATAAAAAAAAACGACAGAATTATTCTTACAGTAGTTTTCGTTAGAGGTCGTGAATGTCGTTTGGGAATTGGCTTAGTTTTTGCATAGCTACGGAGAAATATCGGCGAATTTTACAGTCGTGCGGGTGCGGGGAGCCCCGTAAGTGCAAATGTGTTGGGAGCTACAGCGACGTAAATGTAAGTTATGACAATCAATTTCAACATTATTGGTGCCACAAAAACTGCAATGGATTATCTTGTTATATATGACAATAATATTTGGATACATAGCGTAATTAATATTCATCATCATCATCATCATTACAGCCCTTCACAAGTCCACTGCTGAACATAGGCCTCCCCCAAGGAATGCCACAAAGCACGGTCTCAAGCCACCTGCATCCATTGACTTCCTGCATGTCTTACCAGGTCATCACTTCATCGAGTGGGGGGACGCCCTACACTTCGCCTGCCGGTACGACGCTGCCACTCGAGAACCTTTCTTTCCCATCGGTTGTGGATTCTTCGAGCTATATGGCCGGCCCATTGCTACTTCAACTTACTTATCCGTTGGACTATGTCGGTTACTCTGGCTCTACTGCGGATATCCTCGTTTTTAAGTCTATCAGGCAGAGAAACCCCGAGCATAGCCCTTTACATAGCTCGTTGAGCGACCTTGAGCTTCTCATACGGCCAGCGGTGAAGGACCACGTCTCAGATCCATAGGTCATCACTGGCAACACGCTCTGGTTGAACAATCTTGTTTTGAGGTTTTGAGGTATGCCTGACGAAATGATGTGTCGTAATCTCCTGAACGCTGCCCAGCCGAGTTGAATCCGATTGACCTATCGGTCGAAGTTGGACTTACCTAGTCGGACTATTTGTCCCAAGTAAAAACATAGTCGTCAACAACTTCGAGCTTAGTGCTCCCAAAAACTACTGGTATAGGTGTGACATGGACATTAAACATGATCTTTGTTTTATCCATGTTATTCTTAAGACCTATCCGCTAGGAGACACTATTGAGATCACTGAGCATATTGCTTAGGTCCTCCAGCGATTCTGCCATAAGGACTACATATATCGTCGGCAAATCGAAACTGAGTGATGTACTCGCCATTGACGTTAATACCGTATCCTTTCCAGTCCAGTAGCTTGAAATGGTCTTCCAATGCAGCGGTGAAGAGTTTCGGGGATATTACGTCACCCTATCTTACACCTCTCTGCAGTTGGATAGGTTTCGTACTCTGATAGCCATCGTAGCGCTACTGTACAAACACTTCAGCACTTCGATATACCGACAGTCAACTTGGCACCGCTGAAGTGACTGTAGCACCGCCCAAATTACGACGGAATTAAAGGCTTTCTCGTAGTCCACATACGCAAGACAAAGTGGTCGATTGTACTCTTCGGTTTTCTGTACAATTTGCCGAACGGTATGTATGTGGTCTATGGTACTAAAGCCTTTTCGGAAATCAGCTTGTTTGGGAGGTAATGTCTCTCGAAAACAGCACGTAGACGCGGTTCAGAAAGGAAATCGGTCTGTAGTTCTTCAAGAGAGCATTGTCGCCTTTCTTGAAGAACTAGACCACTTCTGCTCCACGCCTCCGGAGTAGTCCCACCATGGAGGACGGAATTAAAGATCTTCTGAAGGACTTCAAGTACCAGTTTTCCACCCGCTTTCAGAAGCTCCGCTGCAATTACTTCCTCGCCCGGGGACTTGCCGTTTTTAAGGTGCTGGAGACATCATCGGAATAGTGTCGGACAATACATGCTCTTGGATAGTTACTCACACTTGCGTGTAGCTCCAACAAGAACGTGTACAGTTGCCCATAGAACCTCTCAATCACACTCAAAATCTCAGGTGTCCCGGAAACGATGCTGCTACATTCGGTCTTCAGCTTCGACAGTTGACTCTTTCTGGCAGACAGATCTCCGGCAAAGACTTTGAAGACCTGGTTCCGCTCGATCGCTTTTTCAATACGAGCTGTATTAAAGTTGCGTAAGTCCCGCCGCATGCACTTGGAGATCGGCACTTCATTTCCCGTCTAACAGCCATGAGATTAAGAGTATGATCGGAGAGTTTTTGTGTTCTTCTGCGACGGGTCTTGTAGAACTTAGCTCCAACCGCATGGACAGTTTGCAAGCTTGTCATTCATATCGTCCAATTCATTGCAGTCTTCTAGGCACTGAAAATGATTTTGCAACTCGAGCTGAAAGTTTTCGGGGCTTTGGATTAGATCACGAGGGGGACGGAGCGTTGACTTCATTAGACGACACCTCTCCAACTTAACGTTGTCAGTTTTCACATGAGACATCACTGAACAGTTGTCGTCTGGTCGTCGTAATGAAGTCAGTCTCATTTTTTGTCGTACTCTCAGGGCTCGACCAGGTCCACTTTCTGTGGGGCCGCTTCTTGAATAAAGAGTTCATCATAAAGAGTCCCTCTTTCTCCATAAATTCGGCCAGCTGCTGGCCTCTTGTGTTCCGTTGCCCTGTCCCGAATTTTCCTACTTTCAGCTTACCGTTCTCTCTTGTGCCTAGTTTTGCGTTGAAGTCTTCCATTACCATCGTATAGTCACTTCTTCCCAAACCCACTATACTATAGTGGGTTTGGGAAGAATGCATGGCTCTGGAGATATCCTTATTTATTTCCTCTACCTCCTCATCGGGATGTGCCGAGGTTGGTGCGTAAACCTGTATGATCTTCAGCGAATATCGTTTGGTGATTCTAAGTATAAGGTATGCGACCCTCGTCGACACACTCCCAATCTTTACAACGTTGTTAACGAGAGACTTGTGGACGATAAATCCGACAGCTCCTTGGGACAGATGGTCGCCCTCCCGGTGATAGAACAAGTTGCCGGATTCGAGGATTACCGTGTCCTCCCCCTCTCTTCGGACCTATTATTATTATAGTAATATATGAGTGATTACGTTAATTTAATTCATAGTAATTAACTATTTTGTTTCTTTTAAAGATTTACTGTATCGTTTTAATTAAGACCATGACTGGTGTTATTTCGTACGTAGGGTTTGTTATTTTTAAAGATTTAATTCTATTATTTGATGCTACTTTTATATGGGCAAATAAAAACTATATTGAATATCTCGTTGTTTAAATTCATGTTTTTATTCTCATCTCCAAACGGCGCCTATATGTCATAATTGTATTTTTTTATTTTTTGTTTAAAAAAATGGCATAAGTGTATGTCAGATGTTTTTATTTGGCTTTTTAAATAAAAAAAAATTAAGTTGACATAGTAAGTTATTATGAATAATTGTTGGTAATAAACTAACATACGATAATATTTAAAGATTTAATCAAAATTATTAAAACCACATTTATATTCTCAATTCCAAACATTGAAACCCTTCTCCTGAAAAATAGCGAAAACGTAACGTAATTAAGTCGTTGTTCTGTTGGATGAGCGATATGTAAATTAACACAGATAGCTATATTTCGTTAACAATCCATTGCTGGATATGAGCTTCTCCGAAGCTTAGCTAATTAAACATACACAGTCGCTGGTTTTCGTATTTTAAATAAGCGTATTGTTGTGAGGCATCTGTATATATTTGGACTAGAAAAATGATGAATCCCAGATTCAGACTCTGATAGTCTCCACTTAGACAGGATTATTCGAATGCCAGATACACTTACCTCAATTTTGAATTGTCCTTCGAATTGAAGACTGACATCGTAGAAGACGCGTCCATTCTTGACATTAACACGCTGTGCTGGCGCCCATGTTACATTGAACCGTTCCCACGTACCCACCACTGATATTGACGAAGCGTTGATAGTCTCCGGGATTGCTATGAGTGATTCTATGGACGAAATTATAAACACAGTTGTCAGTAATTTCATCTCAATCAAATATAATTACAGATCTTTTTCAGCTATAATGATCAGAATGTATATAATATACGTATAATACATATATGTGGTAGAACCACGCTGCAGGTTTAATATAGTTGTAGCTCGAATGGGTCGGCTCGACCGGGGTAGCACCACGCTTTCACAGAATACCAGCGTAAAATAGCAGCTCAATGCTACTGTGTTTCGGATGACCGGAGACCCTTTTTACTGGAAACGAGGCATTCCATCTCAGTCCTCAGGGGTGACAACGCATCTGCATTTTGATTCTTAATCGAGGATAAATGTAGATGTCTATCGACCACAGTATCCACTTACCATCAGGTGGACTGTGTGCTCGTTTGTCACCCTTATTCAATAAAAAAATGAAATTCCTGGATTATATCCTTCAATTTATTATAACGGGCTCATAAAATCACCTTTACCTATTTTTTTATATATTTATTACATTAAGAAATAATAAATGTATTAATTGCGTACCGCTATCAGCATGTAGCGATGGATCTCTTACAGCAATAACGTGAACTCTTGGCACCAATTCGGCTGTATATTTGCCTGCCAAGTCAGAAACAACCGCTCTCGATGCATCTTGAACCCAAACCAATCGTCCACTAAAGTAGCAGAGTGGACCCAGCGTTGCTGTTCCAGCTAATCGTGTAACAAGCGATCCGGATACCTGATGCCAAGTTAAACAATTAGTAATTATAAACAATAGTGAAAAAGAGATGAATCACAAAAACATTATTAATCATTTACTTTTTGTATATACAACAGTACGCACCTCACTAATACCAGTTGATATTTTGTCAGCCGTTGGCGCTCGATGTAATTCAGAACCATCATAACTTCTGACCAGCCAGTATAACCATTTCTTTTCCAAATCCGCCGTCAAGCCCATTACTAGAATTGTTACAAATTTTTGTACCTCCAAACAAGCACAAAGTCAGAAAAATATTTACTTAATATTTAACGTTAAATTATATATCTTAAAATACGAAACCATATCGTTAGTGGGTAAAATATTATAACTAATTTGAAAATATTTCAGTACCAGTCATGTACAAGTAGAATTTTAGCCACGTTTCGTGGGTGTCGTAAGAACCAACAATGGGAGATAACAAAAAGATCTAATGGCTTCCAAGTGATGGCGATATGCCAGGCGTAAATTACCAAGATCGGCGACAGCAGACAACATTACGTAGTATTATTATTTATTCTGCGATAACATCAACGGCGCGAATTGTACCAGACATTCCTTCGATCGCCAATCCGCTTGCCAAGCGAGACGATTAAGGCACATTCTACAATGGCCCGCATTCGACTCTTACGGGCTGATAAAAAAGATGGAGAAAAATAGAATCTTGCTAAACATTTCGTACCTTGTTTACCACTGAATAATTGTGCAGGGTAGTAAATAATTTTGTTTTCGCCGTTGAGTCTTGCAGCTTCAACAGCGTGGCCTGTGTTCCAGTAAATATATGCACCCAGTGAATCGATAGTTAGTTCTTTTGCTACCGTAACTATTGGCACGGGCTCGCGGTTTCCACCTTCAAAATTACCACGCGTAATCTAGGAAGTTAAGGATTTAATAAATTTTAAACAACTGTTACAAAAACTAAAGTTCAAATAACAACTATCAGTTCTCTGCGAACCGCAGAGGATAAAGAAAATAGATATATAATAGCTCATACAAATATCAGGCATTAGTTGCTTGATGTAAATTATAATTTTTGTATACTCTTTAAGCTTACAAGTTATAAACAAATTAAATTCTGGGTTATTTAAACAGAGTTGAAAATCTATAGCATATATTAATTACAAGACTGAATACATTTAAAAAATACTTAGTTTAAATAATTTCACACGCACCAATTGTTGCTTAGGATTTGACCAGTAAATCTTCTTCCCAACCCAATCAACGGCCAGACTGCCAACGTTGTCCATATTGGGCATCAAGCCTTTTTCATGTGACGTTGTATTGTACCACATCACGGTCGAAGCATTTGTTACTAAGTACAGCTTGTCGCGATACCACGAAATATCAGTAATGTAAAAGTTTTTCAAATGCGCCCTTTAAAAATAAAAATGTCGTTTACATTTGATAACCTAATAGCTTAAGAAAATACTTTATATTATTCAAGTCAAAATTACATTACCTGTGAATCAAAGTTTGCAAGTTATCTCCGGTTAAATCTGTTTGTAGGAGACCATCAGGCCCAGACCAAAGTAAAGTGCTGTGTAGTGTCGTGGGTGATGATGCAAAAGTCTTTCCTACAAATTCAGAAGACCAAGGACCTAAAAAATAAACCTTAATGTATTAAAGTAGTAAAGGCAGTATAAAATGTTAGAAATGGCGTTTTTTTTTAGCTTTCATATTACGACTCTTCTTCTCTTGTTGTTTAGTTTAATTACCTGAGCCAGATTCCGTTTCCGCTGCCACTTTAATAACATATTCCGTATCTTGTTTTAAATTTTCAACCACGTACGCAGATTCGTTGATGTTTTTTCTATAAAAATATATTTTTAATTAATTTATAATTAAAAATGAAATAGGAAATTATTCATAATAACTTGATATATTGTATAATTATGTATAAAATCAAACGTAGACGTAGAAGAGTAGATAAAGACTATATCATAGGTAATAAAAATCCATCAAAATGTGATTGATTTTCCAATAACAATTTTTAGCGAGATACGTTATAGAATGGGTGTATGAAAATCACCTAGTGAAAGTGCAAAAAAGTCCAAATGACCTTCGACTGATAGCAGAGTAAATATGGGAAAAATTTCGGTTTATAATATAATATGCAGATCGATGAACGAGAGGAGATTTACTCGTAGGTATATAATATGGGAAATTTTAAAAATATTGTGATCACGGCAAATCTTTTTCATTTACCGTTACTGATACTGCCTATCAGAAGTCCAATGCTGAACTTAGGCCTCCACATAGACGATCTCATATTTGCCATAGTTGCAACGCTTGGTAGTCGGGTAGGCAAACGCAGTTTTTTAATTGTTTTAGTTGTAATTAGGAAGACACTGCTGCCCTTCTCCTGGTTTCTTTCCCTTAGTCGTCACTTATAACACCTTCGGGACGACGTTTTGGGGAGGTTAATAACTGTAAAAGTATGTTGTAGCAATTATGCAGGACACTAAATAAGATATGAAGTAGTGCATGCACCACTTAGAATGTAACTTACATATCGATAGTATCACCACTGTCCATATGCGACAACTGAAGATGAAATGTCCATTGCTGCCAAGCTCCGCTTCCCTGATGACCCAAAAGATGCGGCGGGGACCAAGAAACTTTCGCTCGATTAATTCCCATTACACTTTGTACGCCTAATGGTGGATTCACTGGCACTGGTATTGGCTGACAACTCCTCAAAGCCACCAGAACATGACTGGTCGAGATCAACTTGGTATTATAAGCCAAAGGGTACTCGTTGTGGAAATAGCTATCGCTTTTGGCGTGGTATTCCTCAATCAACATTTCTCTGCCGTTAGTCCAGTAAAAGAGGCCGCTAGCATACGCTATCGATCGTACGGAAGAAAACATTGGTGTTTGGGTGTTTGTTCTGAAGTCTGTTACTTCTCGTCTATAAATATCGAAATATTATTAACTATTTATTCTTTTACTTAACCTATGTGAATTTTAATACAGTCCTCTCTTAAAACAAATACTGGTATATGTTTTAAGATAGGACTGGATGTGAGTTGTGTATATTAATTTGATAAATTTAGCATACTATGGCATGTTTTGATTTAATTACTTAATACATTCGTGATTTTAATCGCTATCTATATTTGGTATTTCATGGTATTCTGATTTATACAAGAATGGGTGATCACAAACACACAGTTAACATAATGGTATATGAAAGCTGTGTGTGATTTATATCTTTCATCAATGAAAAGTCAAAATGCAGATGAGTTGTCAGCCCTGAAAACTTAAATGGAATGCCACGTAACCAGTAAAAAGGATCTCGAGATTGCTACACTCACCACAGGAAACACAGCAGCATTATGCTGCAATTTTTGCTGGTATTTAGTGAAAGCGTGGACCTTTCCCGATTGAGCCAACCCCTTCGTAGTACACGCATAACAAAGCTACAACGTGGCTCGATTACGTAAAACTATTAGGTACCACTTAAACCATTTAGAATTAGTTATTTACACTTTTGTAATTTTTATCAGAAATGTCAAATTAATCTAATAAAAATAAAAATAGCAATATACTAACCCGTCTAAGGATACCGCCAAAACAGTATTTCTTTTCAAATGCGCGACTAAAAGTCTAAAGTCAGCATGGTCCACAGTAAAAGCACCCAGGTGTGCGTCTCTCACTATCAATTCTGGTGGCGCGTCGTGGCGAACTCCGTTTGAGATATTGGCTAAGTCCAACCTATATAAACCACCTCTCTCTACACCGCGAAGCGCCCAGAATAAATATCTATAAGTATTAAAAATATTGTTAATTTTTTTAAATAAAGATGTAACTTAACGCTCTCGTAAACGGGCTTTTTTGGCTTTTGTCCATATTGCGTAATTTATTTTTTGTAGTCGGTTTTAATCTAATTGTTATTATTTTATCCTTTTGAGTGGTCTAAATCTGTTGTATTAAAATCTACATCCCTTCTTTTATCACCCATATGGATAGAATTTTATTTCTTTAAATTTATATGGATTTTCCCCTGAAGTATAATCTATTTAATAAAAACATAATCATAATAGGTTCAATGGTTTCCAAAAACTCGGTGAACATTTTTTTAAATAATCCATCCTGATATTGCTCTCTATCTGTTCGTGAAGTTTCATCGCAATCAGTTCTGCTATTCCGAAGATTAGCCCGGAAAGGCAGACAGACAGACAAACATTTAAAAAATTGCTTGCTATTAAGACATTAATAGTATACAAATGACCCCCTCAGCTCAATATAAGGCAGTTACTTCTATATTACAGACAGACAATTGAATCTTATTTACATGTAATAGAGAAATTACCGTAAAACAAAAGTTTCATTCAATGATTCGTGTAAATATAAGAAATTATTTATATAATAGCAACACTTTTCTTACCCGTTATAAGCATCCACTTCGAAATGTATCGGTCGAGAATTGAATCCTGACAAGGCAACAATCTGATTTTTTCCATCGAAATCACAACGAATTATTTCCCAACTTGAATATAATGACGAAGTATTTGACCAACTAGGGCCCTCTCTCGCATAATATACTTCTCCTAGTACATACAAATGTCGGTTTAACCAATCCACTGATAAATCTAAAGGTTTATATGAAATATTTTTAGGCGTAAGAATAGTTTCGGAAAAGCTTTTCTTTGATAATGAGCTTCGATACAAGTAGCCGTTTGATACGGATACGAATAACGAATCACTCGACATGTCCAATCCAACTCCTGCAATAAATAAAAAAATAACATATTATATTACATAATTTTTTCCGTGAGGTGAGAGTGTAAGAGAATACATAGCACCAGTTCTTCATGTGGGTGTCGGAAGAGAGAAATAAAAGTGTCGTGGGTGCCTTTGATAGATTGCGATTCATGTAATGTGACAGATTTAATACCCAGCCCGGCGAGGGAGTCTGCCTCAAAGGTGCAAGAGATGTGTGTGATAGTGCGATTATCTGTCAAGCGTGTCGAACATGGCTAATCTAATGATGTGGTCCATATGATTCCAGTGCACAGGAAGACGTAAATTAAACAGGTTTTTTTTTCTATCGTTAAGCCAACTTACCTGTTATAATTTTTTCTGTACTGTACAACTCTATTGGATCGGAGAGTATGTCATTAGCAGGGGCTGCTAAAATATTGTGTTCTCCACCCAAAATTAATATCGGCTGTTGATTGGGGACAGCTGTAAAATAAACAACACAACACTATAACTTTAACTCTTGTTGACTTATAAACTATCATTATTTCAACATTCAAGCATACTTATAATCTAAAAACTAAAATAAGAACTTGAGTGACATATGAGTGCTATATTATATTTAATTAATACTTCGTCCAAATCAAGAGCGTTCTTTAAAATGAATTTTTGGCTAGTAATAAAACTTACATTTAGGCAGCGGTGGTGTTGAAATCCTAACGTAAGCTCTAGGACCTTCACCAACAGCGTTGCGCATTGCAACCGACACCTCGTACTCTCTTGCTGGCGCCAGATTTTGGAACATGTAAAATAAAGTGTTGTTCGATGCTGGCATATCCTGTAAAATATATTAGAAATTAAAAAAATTAATGGATCGCAGTTTTTAATCAGTTGAGCTATTAAACGGAAGATGCTGCTGACTACACTCACTGGTTGGTATGAGGAAGAGTGTATATAACAAGTTGCAATAACAATTACAATGCAAATATATAGCAAGCACAAACAATAGCTCATTGAGTGCGTTAGTAAAGGATTAAACAGATAAAAGCACGAAAAAATAGAGTACATACGTAAAGAAATAACTTAAAATGAGCTTACAAGTATTTCATAATATATTTTAAAACAAATAAAAATTATAACTCTGTATTACTCGCCTCCAATGCGTCATTAGTATTAGGTTGGGTATCAGCGAGCCTCAGTACGTAAGAAATCAACGGTCCGTTGGGGAAAGGTCCCGGCTCCCAGGAAATGGCCACTCTACTGGGATCAGGCGCCGCCGCGCGTAACGCTGTAGGTGCGGAGCTTGGCTTGCCGCTCTCCAACGTCGATATAACCACAGAGGGAGCCGAGTACACTGGCTCACCGCTTCCAACACGACCGGATAAGAAGATTGCAACTCGGAACTGCGTCATTGAAAATCACTATTTAGTTGTTATTGATTTAAAATGTAAATAAACATAACGATAATCGATTAATAGAGAGAAAGATATTGACAAATAATTTTTTTTAGTAAATAAATTAAAAGTACGTACCTACTAAAGGTACGTACTTTTAATTTATGCATCAATATAATTTATAAAATAAATAATTTTTCATATTAAAGCGATTACACTAAATTATAATTTGCCTTTTTTATTCTGTAACTTAGAATATACATAAGCAAGTTTACAGAGTAACTTGCTTAAAGCAGAAGCAGAAATACTATTTTAAAAGATGTAGACCGTCTGCTCTGCGTGATGAGTATGGACAAATCTTTGGCGGCAGTGCGAGCCCCGCCGGCAACAATTAAATGTTAAATTGTAATTTTAAGTGCTAATTTACCACGTGCTCGGCGGTGAAGGAAACGTGAGGAAACCTGCATGGATGAGAAATAAAAATATTGCGAAGACGTATAAAGTCCACCCACACGCACTGGAGCAGCGCGGCGCACTAATTGCTCTATCACCTTCTTCGAAATGGCAGGCAGCTCGTGCCCAGCAGCGGAACGTATATACGTCTGTAACTTTACTTATTTCTTAAATGTGTACTAGCTTTGGCTATGTCCGACAACCGTGTTAAAATGGTGATGATTTGATGATGTAATGAAGCGTTGTGAAAGGTGTTTATACTTATTACTTAAAAGTTTTGAACCACGTACTCGGTACTTAGTGTATGGCCGCAGATTATCTACATGAATGATAGAGCGATCAGAGTGACTTGTATTCGAATAGTATTGCCAGCTCCCAGGTAGCTCTTCATATCGCCACTGCACCAAGTAGCTCAGGTTTCCTAAATTAGGCGCTTCCCATACGAGTGACAGCGATGTTGCTGTTAGGCTGTCGGCTACTAATGCTGGGGCGGTAGGTGTTCCGATCAACTCTGTAAGGGTAGAAAATTAACAAAATTAAATAAATTTGCATAATTTATCCTATATTTAAAATTAATAAAAAATATAAAAAAATTAGAAGAATAGAAAATTAATAAAAATTTGAACTTTTTTTTTATAATATTATGTCAGTTACCCGTTAAAATTTCGGTACAAGTTTATCTTTGTGCTTTCAAAAATTCGCGGTATTCAGACAGTAATAAGTACATAACAGAATTATATGTATCCACGAATACTCATAGACTGTATATTCTAAGTCTGTGCGAATACTTACGGTAAGCAGACCAGTTTGACACTCCTCATATATTTACGATCCTGTATGTAGTCTTGTATATTGAGTCATTTACTTATAACAACCACACAATTTCGTATTTAGTAATATTAAAACATACCTCTGATATTTTGGTAATACGTATTGAGAGCTTCGTTGCAACCCATCACACAGTATAACTCCCGCGAAAATACAGTTTCCGATGTGACATTCTGTAAAAAGATATAATTTCTTAAAAATTGTAAATGTAATCAGTTAGCAAACACAAAGTTAATGCTAGTAAACTTACGCAAACAATCTGACAGGAGTTTTTTAGTCCCTGCTGCCACAGGCTGCAACCTAGTGTGCACTGAAAATAGTACATAAAAATACATTAATTATTTACATTACCTATAAGAAACAGCAAAAACTATAAGTCGAACCTCGAAAAGCAAGAAAGAACGGATAAGAATGATAGAAGAATATCGGATAACTTCCAGGCAAATATTAAAATGTTCTGAAACTGTAAGAACTGCTAGGGACATTCAAAACAGCCTAGAATGGATGCTATACGAGACCAGAATGGCTGTATTCTGAATGACGAAGTGTCGAGTTTAAGGAGATGGAAGGAATACTTTGAAAGCGTGTTTATGAGTGATGAGACGTTTGAATTAAATGAAATAGAAATTCGAAAGAAGAGGAAAGAGATAGAGAGATAAGTATAGATGAAATAATGAAAGCAATGAAAGTATGAAAGCAAGTAAGGCAGCCGGATATGATAGAGTATCACTCGAAATGCTAAGGGCTGAGAGGAAGTGGTGGCAGACCTGCTGTACACCTTGTTTAATTTGTGTTGGGAACTTAAGCGGGTACCGGAGACTGGTGCAAAGCCGTGATAGTCCCACTATATAAAGGAAAAGGATCGCAGCAGGACTGTAAAACTACCGTGGTATCAGTCTTCTTAGCATTGTGGGAAAACTGTATGCTAAGGTACTAATTGAAAGAGTTATGAAAGATACTGATGGAAAAATTTGGGATGTGCAAGGGATTTAGAAAGGAATGGGATGTACGGATCAGGTCTTTTCCATGCGCATGATCGCGGAAAGTTTTTGGCCAAAACCAAAAGGTTTTTGTGCGTTCGTGGACTTGGAAAAGGCTTATGATAGAGTGGACAGGGATGTATTATGGCAAACACTGAACTCATTTGGGTTGAGTGTTGGTTGATACAGGCATTGAAGTCTCTGTATAGGGACCCAGTGCTTGTGTCAGGATCAACGGGCCTACTCGGACTGGTTTGTCATCGATAAAGGGGTCAGACAAGGCTATGTGGCTTCCCCGTGGCTGTTCAACCTATTTATGGACAGTTGTTTGGAAAATCTGAAAGTTGAAGAATGCGGGTTAAGAATGGGTGAGTTAACCGTCAAATGCCTTTTGTACGCCGATGATCAAGTCATACTCGCATCGTCGGTGGCCGAGTTGAAAATGATGGTTACATTAATGAACATTTCATTAAAAGAAAGGGGAATGAAAGTGAACGCAAGTAAGACGAAAGTTATAGTCTTTGAAAGAGAAGAAAGTAAAACAATATGTGAAATAAGAATAGAAGGGAATTGGTCGAGCAAGTAGATGAGTTTCTGTATATGGGTTGTGTATTTAGCAGGGATGGTAGGTATGATAAGGATATAGAACGACGAGTGAACGCAGGAAATAAAGTAAATGGGGCTCTACACTCTGTTGTGGAAAGTCAGAATGTGTCAAAAGGCACGTATGGCAATTCACAATTTGTGTTAGTCCCTACTTTAATGTATGGTAGTGAAAGTTGGATGTGGCAGAAGAAGCACGAGTAGAATAAATGCTGTAGAAATGCGGTCATTAAGGAGTATGTTAGGGCTGAATCTGAATGACAGAGTCAGAAATTGTGTGATAAGAGAAGAGTGGTTTGCAAGATGATGTGACCAGGATTAAGAAAGGAATGCTTCGGTGGTTTGGTCATGTAGAAAGAATGAATGAGGAAAGAGTGACAAAGCAAATTTATGTGGCAGAGGTGAACGGCAGAGTCGGGAAGGACGCCCTAGACGAAGGTTTATCGACCAAATTGGCGATATACTGAAAATGGGCCAAATTAAGAGTACCTTAACCGACGAGCGTGTATGCGTAGGTATATGGATGTGGAGGAGGCGAGAGGTGTGTCAGGATCGTGCCAAATGGAAGTCCATAATCTCTGCCTACCCCTCTGGGTGACAGGCGTGAGTGTTTATGTATGTATGTATACTAGAACAATGAACTTAAAACTAAAAACCTTAAAAATATGTTATAATAACTAAAATATATTATTAAAATGGAGTCCCTTTAGGCAAGGTTCCGAAGATACTGGCAGCGTTCCCTCTGAATAGCCAGATTAATTCTTTGTCCGAGGTAGCTGCCAGCTCTTCGGTCTCCTGTGACGTCGACTAATCTTTTGCATTTCCTTACAAAGCCTTATAGCGCTAGGACCCCACGGACCAAGGGGCTCGACTCTGAATGGGACAAAAACATATTCGGAGCCTAGAAGCTTATTATATTTTTCCAATAGGAAGTCGACTTACTTGGACAGATTCAATTTTGAATGAGTTAATTAGAATATTAAAAAAGAGAAATCGGTGATTATCCTACATATACAGCGATTTCAATTAAGTACTGGTTTTAGTTGAAGCACGAATGGGTCGGCTCGACCAGGGAAGGACCACGCTCTCACAGAATACCAGCGTAAAATATAAGCTTAATGCTGCTGTGTTTCGTATGGTGAGTGTAGAGAACCGGAGACCCTTTTTACAGGAAAAGAGGCATTCCATCTTAGTCCTCACGGCTGACAACGCATCTGCATTTTAATTCGCAAACGAAGATAGATGTAGATGTCTATGGGCCACAGCAACCACTTACCATCAGGTGGACTGTGTGCTCGTTTGTCACCCTTATTCTATAAAAAAAAATTATATGGTGGTCCCATATAAATATCAACTTAGAAAGTATCATATAAGTATATTAAAAATATTAGTAAAATCAGTTAACTAGAATCCGATTGTGTTACGTACACATTAAAAATATAGTAGAATTGATCATTCTCCTTTTTTGATGTTGGTGACCAACCACAAAACACAAAAAAGTATAACCTTTGGATATATTTTTCCTTGAGAAAAAGACATACTAATTAATTTATCTAAAGTATTTATATTACATAACAAACTTGTATCTTTAACGACAGCACTTTAAGTACCTAATGCGCATGCAGCAGAGCCTGAATTTAGATTCATCTGATTTACTAGATACTGACTCGTCTAATATATACAGATAACATACTGAAAATAAAAATAAAACACACAACATAATTTATCTTTATGTGTTCAAATTTACAGGTATTTTATAAGGGTCGCAAATGTTTTCTAGATCCCAAAACATAAAATCACCTTTAAACAAGCATCCGAACTTATTTGTTAATTGTTATTTACGTTCGTTTTATGTAGTTTTGTAAAGCGTTCGCGAGGAGTTGATTTCGCGTGTGTTTACGACTCACACGTGTTCATGTTGTAACTTCATCTAAACATTCTCGTTCACGTCACGTTCTTCGGGTAGGTACTCGAGTGCAAGACTTTAAAACTCTTATTATCTCAAGTATTTGCTACCTCAGTGAGGAAAGAAATATATTGTTAACGATAAAAGATTTACATACTTGCTTTACTTTTTAGAATGTTTTAAGTTTTTAGACTTAGTTTAAATAATATATAAGATATATTCAAGAAGCTATGGGAAGTATATATACGTAGCAGCACTACGAGTAGGATAATTGACATAATCAAACGGATAAAATAGCTGATAGTACTACCATTAAGCTCTCTTTATTTTGTGCATAAAGCTCAAATAACGGTTGGAGAAAAAAGTTTTTTTTTTGAAAATATGTAAAAATGTTGTAACAATTTCATTCTAAAACAATGCTGTAATAAGATTGGAAAAAGAAAGTGAAGACGTTTACCATGTAACATTCTTTGTAACGGATTTTCACGGTCGAGTGACGGCCTTTACGGATGGTGACTTTTACTCACCGGAAGACACAGGTGAGTACACCTTAAATCGCCCCTATAACTAAATCTACAAGTACAAAAAAAAATCCCCATAGTTGTAACCGTTAAAAACTTCCCTAAATAAGAAGCACGATACTATCACACTGCGCTTAAATTGATGTCATAAATTAAATTAGAATCCTGGCGGGCGTTCGGTGTTCCGATAATGAAGTTATCAACAAAATGTCAGTTAGTAATTATTATATATATGACACCAAATATTTAAGCGTTTCGCTTATTATTTATTTATTTGTGAACCTAATTGGCGATGTTATTAGTTAAGATTGAATTTTTTTTTTGATTTGAAAATTCTCGATTGGCAAGTAAAAGTGTAATGTAGGTGATTCTTTAAGGGTACGAAACTTGTGTTTTAGCCTTGCATTGTGGCAATTTTGGGGTCGATCTTTGTCAGCAATGAATTTGTAACAGGCTGCAACGAGGTGTTGAAATTTTGTTATTTTTATGTTTAAATTCTGATGGAGTTTTTACGTGCCCTCAACAGCAGGCAAAAAGCTTTTTTTTGATGCCAAATATTTGACAATGGGCTTTTATTTTAAATCATAAAATGTACTTTTAAAATTTATTTATTAATAAAAAGCGACACATTATTATTATTAAGCTCGAGCTACTGGGGTGTAAGCGTTCAAATAAAAAAGGTGGTACTTCAAATATCGTCACCTCACCAGACCACAGAGTACTCTTTAAGGTCGCGGTTCTGACGAACTAATGATGGCGGAAAACTTTCCAAAGTATTGTACTATGCAGACTGACTATGAAGTGTAGCATTAACATTTACCAGTGCGCAAGAATCAGGTGCACTTCACCAACCTGTCTAGCGTAGTTAATATGGGCAACGTTTCCAAGAAATACACGCTAGCTGGAAGATTCTTGAAGTTTTTTGTCGTGTAGTGGACTTAAAAGGTTTAAGGAACAAGAAGAAATTACTTTGAACATTACATTCGTGAGGATTGTCCTCCATTTTTAAGTGGAATATCGAGGGTAATCCTACAACATACTGTTCTGTTTCATAAACAGAGTATAATATGTTAATCTAGTAAAGCCTATTAAAATCCACTGCTGAACATTAGGCCTCCCACATAGATTGTCTCACAGGGATCCCCCCATTTTTTGCCATAGTTGCTACGCTCGGCAAGCGGTTTGGCAACCGCAGTTTTTTATTTTAAGTAAGAAGGACGCTGCTATCTCCCGATTTGTTTCCCTCTGTCGCATTTTACGACACCTACGAAATTATAATATGGGGTATTAGATATTCTTACACCGCCTCTACACGGTGATTGGTGAACATATTGACAATTTAATGGTATGAACATCGTGAATCGATCCATTTGCTGTTATTTTAGGCACATATATTTTCAATAAACTTACATGTATTTGTACTGAGGATCATCGTTCAGTATGTACGCATCATCCGGTGCATATAAAGTTAATTCGTGATATTCGTTAATTACCTTTCGCGTCACTACTATCCCGTTGATGGTACGCAAACTAGCATTGAGTCATGCCGCGGAACAATTAAAACAAGGCAACCGGCGAGTGCGTTACGATCTGTGCTGTTTGTTTCGGCTGCACAATTGGCGCGACCCCGCGTCCGCCCGCACTTCCATATAAGAATTAGGGCACAGGAATCAGCGGGTTTATTACTGTAGCGATCAAACACGCGTCATAAATAATTTAATATTGTATACTGCTTACTTTGTAGATACTTCAAGCGCTAACGCTGTCATTATTTATGATCATTACAATCTATCAAAGTCCACTGCTCAACAAAGGCTTCACCCATAGTTTGCTCTTATGAAGCAAACACTGTAGTAGTGATTATTGCATAAATACTACACTAATTTGGCACCTTTCACACCTTACACACCTTTACAATATCTAATACATTTTTATATATGTATCTCTTTCTATCCTTTGTCCAGTCCTAGTTAGGGTTCCCCCAAACTTTTTAGGGTACCCAAAGGGTAACCAACGGGACCCTATTACTAAGCCTCCGCTGTCCGTCCGTCTGTCTGTAAGCGGGCTGTATCTCATGATCCGTAATAGGAAGACTGTTGAAACTTTCACGGAATGTGCATTTCTGTTGCAGCTATAACAACAAATAATAAAAATAAATTAAAAATTAAAGGGGGGTTCCCCTACTAGAAACGTGTTTTACGAAACCTTCATGCGCGAGTCGGACTCGCACTTGGCCGGCTTTTTTGTACGATATTAAGAGTCTGCTTATCCTCTTGAACAGACTACCAATACTTTACACGCTTTATTGCATTTCATAATGATTTGAGTTTAAAGTGAAAAACAAGCACAATTGTTGAAATAGTAATTAAAAAAATCCGACTGCGTAAAAAAGTTTATTGAAAAGAGAATAATGCAGAACTTTAACAATTCTAGAAATAAGACGAGTCTAACGACATCCCATATTATATACAGTCTATCAAGCCATTTAGGCTACAGAGCGTGCCAAAGAAATAGATATACATAAACTCGAATATATATAAATATATATATATATATTCATATAAGTACATACTTATATATGTATATATGTGGTTCACAATTATTACTCCTACTTACTTTCAGCGAGATTAGTTAAGTAACTGGTAGTAACTGGAACGTACACTAATCGAAACTTGATTTGAATTGATGATTTTTCAGATTTTTTGATAGCCTAAGTATATTAATATAATTAGTAGTCTAAGTTTATTCGTAAGTAATTGGCGTATTGTTGTGGTATTTATGAACAATGTTGCCATATTGATATGTCAATGTTTACATTAGATCTTTTATCTCACAAAATTGTTAAGTTTCAACCGATATATCTATTTTCTAATTATTCATTCAAAGATTTTTTTTATAGAATAAGGGTGACAAACGAGCACACAGTCCACCTGATGGTAAGTGGTTGCTGTTGCAAAAGCTTAGGGTGTGGCACCATAACCGGCTACTTGGGAGGTAGTAAGTAAGGAAATTATAAATGACGGCACAAGATTCGATTTACAGTGTCAATGAGCAATGAGTTTCTGTGCGGGTATAAAAAGTGACTTAACTAAACAACTTTTCTTCCCTAACTGTTGGACTGCCTGTCGTTTAAAAACATTGAAGAATAAATAAAAGGCATGTCACAATTTTGTGATCCTTGCTACGTTGGATTTGTTTGTTGAACATAACATCTATCTTCGTTTGCGAATTTAAATGCAGATGCGTTGTCAGCCGTGAGGACTAAGATAGAATGCCTCTTTTCCAGTAAAGAGGGTCTCCGGTTCTCTACACTCACCATTCGAAACACAGCAGCATTAAGCTGCTATTTTACGCTGGTATTCTGTGAGAGCGTGGTTCTTCCCCGGTCGAGCCGACCCATTCGTGCTACAACTATACTATTAATATAGCTGCAGCATGGCTCTACCACGTAAAAATAGAAAATAAATAAATAGAATAGACACTTTTGTACAATATTTATACCACACTTTCTTTTGCACTAAATAAAATAAACCACTTATTGTGTACTTTATTTATATTGCAAAAACGGTTTTAGAAACTATACACCTTAAAATACAATTTGACACAAAGCACATTTTTTTTAATACAACATAGAGTGCCCAAAAAATTAGATATACTTTGTATTGTGGTGAAATTTAAAGCCAAGGTTGGCAGTTGTTGAACTGATAAGTTAATAATAAGTTACTCAAATGAACATTATTGCAATACCAAACAAAAATTACACAACTTTTACCATCATCTAATGTTAAATAAATTGGTTATTTGAATAATAATAAGGTATCTATTTTCGACAAATTCTCTCCGCTGCGATGATCAGATGTCACAACACCACGCCCAAATAGCACCCCCCCTGTCCAATTTACTGGTGGCAAGCGGATGAGCCCGTTCAAAAATCATGATATGTATGTGAACTTCCTTTAATTTCTTTGTTTGAAATATGTCACAAACTTATTGAAGTTACAGTATTGTGCATGACAATCGCAGCGCAGAGCTATAGACTAATGCTCATTAGATATGTAGATGTAACATCGTAACATCACGGTAAAGTCTTAAATAAGTTATTAAATAAATACAGATTGACGTTAAAGTTTAATTAAAGGTTTACGTACAAAGTGTACTTAGGTCCCAGTGATATAGAGAAAGCCTTAGTAATATCGCATATTATATTAGCTTAATAAGTTTGTTTACATTAAATAACTGCTTGTTTTTGCTAGCATTAGGTATAATGAATATTTTGATATAAGAACTTAAAGATGGCAATTTCGAAACATTGTCAATCATTTTAGCACATCAATTTCCTACTATCAATAAATTGGAAAGATCTTATTATGAAAAAAAAAAAAATACATTGTACTCGACGAAGCTAATATGCGTTTCTTAGTTGAAAGGGAATAAACTATAGCAGTTGTTTTATCGATGAAGAGAGCTGCCACGTGCTGGTATTTAGAAATGGTCATAAAAATGCTGCGGTTATTATAACAACTAAGTAATCTAGAGTCTAATTAACCAGCATCCTGTCTCGTGCCCTAATAATAACAAAATAATAGTAACTCCCTTTACAGTCATTAAAATTGTCGTTTTAGTTAATTGTTGGAGCGATTTCGGAAACGCGCTCGGAATCGGAAGTTCAATTGAGAGCGCAAGCGTAGACCGGATGGAGGGCGTTCTGAAACCACTCACGTCTAGCATTAATAATTATGACTTTCTGCGAGAAATATGAATAAAATTTTTACTTTTTACTCATAAATACTTAAAAAAAGGTACAATGAAACTAGTCTAAATATAAGAAATCATTATAGGATCATTGTAGTTCATATTTTTAAGATAGTGGTAGATTGCAGACTCCTTTGATATTATAATATGATGTGATAAAGTGAACATTACGCACGGAGGGTATTTAAATGAAATTATTATAATGAAATAATTAATTATTATTATTATATTAATGACATAGTAACAATCGTACTTTATAGGTGTTCCAAGAGCAATTAACCTCTAGTGGGATCAAAACAAATTCAACACGGGCAAATGATAACAGTGCGACAATTTTGCAAAGTTTTATTTAAATTAATTAAAGATAGTACTATCAAAACTGATTTGTTAACAGGCGCCAGCAGAGATCGAATATCGACATAATATTATGTACGATTATGTTGCTGTTTTTCTAATAGCAGTATTCGTTAGCGACCCGTGATAAACTTTGATAATAATAAGTAGCCCATGTTTTATAATGCGATGTGCAAAATGTAAACGAATGATCGTGGTTTTCTTCATAAAATTAGTTGATAATTTACTCTATAAATTATAGATAAGAACATGAAGTTTGCTAACATCCAGATATATTCATTCATCATTCATTCATTTATTAAAGAACTATCAAATTCCACTGTTGAACATAGGCCTCCCCATAGAATGCCTCATAAGGTATTTGTGATAGTTGACACGTTGGGCAGGCGGTTTGGCAAACGCAGTTTGTTTCTTGTTTATTAGGAAGACGCTGCAGCCCATCTTCTGATTTTTTCTCTCTTTTGGCTCTTATGACTCTTATGATGGTAGATATCGTACACCGCCACTACACTGTTTAAGATCCGGATACATTAAATTTAAATGTCATTTTATGGATTGGACTGCACAATAAAATATTGTTATCAAACATAAGTTATAGGTATGAACTGCGCAATAAAATTTTTCGAATCTGCCTATATTGCATTAACTTAAGCATTTAAGCTCAATTATAGTTACTGATAATTGTCATCCATACTAAATTAATACATAGGCCACTAGATTAGCCATATGCGCAGGACAAGATTATAGTGCACGAGAGTGTGCGCTAGCACAGTCGCACTCTGTATTTTTTTATACGATAGAGTGACAGACGAGCACATTGTCCACCTGATGGTAAGTGGTTGCTGTGACCCATAGACATCTACATCTATCCTCAATAAAGAATTAAAATGCAGATGCGTTGTCAACCGTGAGGACTAAAATGGAATGCCTCTTTTCCAGTACAAAGGGCCTCCGGTTCTCTACACTCACCATACGAAACACAGCAGTGTTAAGCTGCTATTTTACGCTGCGATTCTGTGAGGGCGTCCTTCCCCGGTAGTGCTGACCCATCCGTGCTACAACTGTATAGTCACGCTGCAGCTATATTAGTAGTATTACTAATATAGCTGCAGCGTGGCTTTACCACGTATAAAGAGTATATAGAGATAATTATATACCCTCACTCTCATAGTCCGAATAGTAATCCGACACGATTGGAGAGAGATTAGGCGCAGGATCAACGGCTTTATGTGCTTTCCGAGGCACGGGGGTGAAACACCGCCAACTCAAACTCAAACTGACCCCGGCTGCTACTGTGAATTTCTTGACTGATAAACCCAATAACTGATTTTGGACGGACCCGGGAATCGAATCCGAGGTCACACGATCAGCAACCGCGTTTACGACTACTAGACCAACGAGGCAGTCGATTAGAAAAAAAGTTATAGATTATTTATTATAGGTTAGAAAAATATTAGTATCTAGTAATAGCACTGCTAGTATTTTTAAATATTCCTCGATGCTTACAGGTTCGAATCCCGCACGGAACAAGTATTTGTATGGCCTACAAATAATTGTTCCGGGTCTGAAGTTTGTCCTTGTGCAATTTATGTTTGTAAACTGCCCCACGATACAGGAGAAAATCCTAGTGTGGAGGAAAAAAAAAAAAAAAGAGAAAGACTAGTAACTTAGAAGTTCAAATATGTACATGTACGCACCAGACCGGTTTCCCTTTATCCCGTATTGTTACGCTACTGAATTCTATTGTTACACACATATCGTCTCTTAAATGTATAAAACAGGTTAACATGCATACTGAAGATATAAAGCGCACCGTCAACTGTGACACTATTCAAAAGGGATCCGAAATACGTGTTCAGATGACGCGCTGGCCCACGCCAACCGTTAGACTCCGGCAATTGGATAATGTTAGAGCAAATTGGGACCCACCGGCGTGTTTCCCACTTGGCTCCGATACTCTTGTACTTGACGATCGAGAGCTGTCTTTTGCTCTCCAAATAACATTCCGTTGGCCTCTATCAGGCGTTCTAAATGACATACACCGACAGCCTCTTTGCCTTGTCGTTTTTGGAATAATCGTACACAAAAACTATGTAATCTGCTTATGTTACTGTTTAGAACTAGTTTAAAAAGTAAAAGTAAAGTTACAGCCTATATACGTCCACTGCTGGGCACAGGCCTCCTCTTGTTTTTTGAGAGGGTTTTAAGGCAAGGAAGTTTAAAAAGTAATTTTTAGGAATCACGAATAATATCTAAAATTGTGATAGAAATAGCTAACTTTATATCGTTATGATGATACAGTATCGTTTCATTTTATTATACGTATATAACATTTTTAAACGTACCGTCATTCCGTCCTTGGTTAGACATTATCTCGTTACTGTTAAGAGGCTTGACATCACGATACATCGTTGTTCCTAATAAAGTGGAGGATTATTCTATTTTTACTCATCTCTGTGTCTGTTGATGGTCTAATAAATGAACAATAAATCAAAACACTCTTTGGTCGAGTATCATCATTTCGCCGAGCGGATGGACGGGTTGAGTTTTAAAGGGAGGTGTTGAGACTCCAGGGGTAGTGGGGCAAGGGGAGAGGGGGCTTGCTTGGGACTGAATGGGCAAAGCGCAGGCGGGGAACGGTCGCGTAATGAGGAAATGAGAATTAGCGGGCGTCGAAACCGAATGCAGTTCTTTATGAGTACAATCTCCCTGTCATTACTTTTTCTCTGTATGATGCAGTCTAGAAATATTTATATGATAGTGTTAAAACTAAAGAATCAATCAATACCTGGACCAATGAAATTCGTTTTTACGGATTAGATTGCGTTTAATTAACATATTTTTCTGTTCTCTGTACTTCCAGTACTTAACAGTATTTGTGATCACGTGGTGACTGAGGTTTTCAACGTCCTAATATCATAGCTAACCTCAGTTACAGCGATAAAATCCGTAAAAACTAGTTTCATTCAATGTGTAGAGGACGCGTAAATATAATTATTTAATTTAAGTAAGTATTTGTAATTTAACTAATTGTAATTAACGGATTTATTAAAGCCTACTTAGTAATAATTATTATAAAAAGTAAACACCTACCGAATTTTAATAATTTCGAATCTCTAAATCGAATTATTATCAAATAATATTTTGCATTTATTATATTCTACATGATTCATTCGCGCAAACATGTATCACCTACGCATCCTTTAATAAAAATACACCGAGGGTTAGCCGGCGACAACTACGTGCGGCTAAAGCCACCCCAAAGCCGAATACATAATTAACTAATTTAAATATGTATAGGATACAAATAAGTTTAACGAAGCACAATTGGCTTCACTTAGTTTTAGCCGGCTAAGCCTAGGTGTATCCGCACTTCGGCTTTTAGTCGTAGCATATTATATAATGCAACTCTGTGGTGTATTAGGTATATGCCGTTAAAAAAAAATAACTTTTTCAAGCATTACTACTATGTAGAAATACGCTTGTAAAGTAAAACATTAACTAACTACAAAATTTCATTCAAAAACGTTTTGCGGGAAACCAGTTACGTAACTGGTAACACAGTACATACATGTACTGGATAAATATATTTTTTTAATTTAATTAGATCAAAAAAGTATTTACCTAGGTTTGATTGTATATCGACAAAATAATGATTTTCTGTAAATAGAAAGTAAGTTTAAAAAAGCGCTATAAAATGTACGTAACTCCGCAAACAAAACATTTTATTAGTCTATAGTAATTCCTTTTTGCCAAGCTGTGGGGCCGTGTGGTGTAGAATACAAAATAACAAAAAATGAAAACTTCAACAAATCTGACCACATTGCAGGATTCAGACTCGCGCATTTCGGCATTGAAGACCTATGCTCTACCCATTGGGCTATAGCAGGATTTCCCAACCTTTTTTTGACCAGGGACCACTTTGATTTATTTGTTGCTAGCAGGGGACGACAAAGTGAAAGAAAAAACTATGTTAATCTAACAATAAATTTTAAACACAACTTTTAACATAATTATACAATAAACTGAAAATAACCATTAATTCACAGTATTATTTGTGTATTATATTGTAAAAGAAATCATACATGTTTGGTAAAAAATTGCGAGAAAATAATAAATGTGTTATCTATAAGGATTAGGTACGTAAAATATTTAAATCTATCGCGGACCATTTTTAAGCTCTGGTGGTCGCGGTCGCGGTCGCGGACCACTGGTTGGGAATCACTGGGCTATAGAGATGATTCATATGGCGAAATTACCAATCATACTGCGCGGGCAAGTCAATTTTCCCTGAAATGAAAACTAGTTAGATCGATTTTTCACTATCGTAAACTTATAAGGGTTTACTGAAATTTAATCGAAAACGTTAGAGCCGTTTCGTTCTCGAAAAGGATAAACGATGATAAACAAAAATATAAATATTGCTCGTATAGTATATATCGTAGGATAACTTCTTATTTATTTTAAATAAAATATATATTATAAAATCGTCTGAAATAAATAAATAATGAATTCAATTTTTTTCGTAAAGAAGCCTTAGTAGCTCAGTGGCTAAGTGCTCGCCGTAAATTTCACAATATACCCGTGCAACCCGGGTTCAATCTCTTCTGGCACCAATGAAATTGTTACTGCAATTTTAATTTCTGATTTACCATGAGCTTACCGGTGGAGGAAAGAGAAGAAGAATGTCCGCCTGCATGTCTGAAGAGTAAAATATTGCGAAAACATGTGAAGTCCACACTGGAGCAGCGCGGCGGATTAATTGCTCCATAAACCTCTCAGAAAGAAGAGGAGGCATGTGCTTAGTTCAATCGTAGAAGCAGCTCTTTCTCTTCCGTCAAAGAATATAATATATGATTACCTTCCGTCTTGTGCACGTCGCTTATTAAAATCAACATATTTTATTAGGGTTCCGTACCCAAAGGGTAACCAACGGGACCCTATTACTAAGCTTCCACTGTCGGTCCGTCCGTCCGTCTGTCAGCAGGCTGTATCTAATGATCCGTAATAGATAGACAGTTGAAATTTCCACAGAATGTGTATTTCTGTTGCCGCTATAACAACAAATAATAAAAATTAAAATAAATTAAAAATTAAAAGGGACGCTCCCTACTAGAAACGTGTATTACAATGTTACGGAACCCTTCATGGGCGAGTCCGACTCGCACTTGGCCGGTTATTATTTTTCAATCAATTTAAACAAAAGCTCTTAATGTTAACCCTTGATTATCTTAATATATCACTGAAAATCTACATCGAAATTAGTTTAGTCATAGTGGAAATCAGCGTGCACAAACGCACAGACAAACAGAAAAAAATCTGTCTACGTTTTTAGTATACGTATGAGTTATAATATAATCCCTTAACTTCAAATTTTATACTTAGCAGTGGTTAAATATTTATTGTTAACTCCTTGCTCTGTGATAGCGGCGTATGGGAATCGCCAATTCGCCAGCTAGCCATCCCTAGAGCGGAAAAAACCCTTGTCCAGCAGGGAGCTTTTAAGGGCTGCTAAAGAAGAAAATGCGAAAGAAGAATAAAATCCTGTCCTGTGGGATGTATCTCAAATTTATATGAGATCACCTCTAAACCCATTTTACATACATAAAAAACATACGTAAATGACAGAATATACAGAAGGGAAATGCCAATTGCATTCCTAGCGCCGGCAGAAACAATAATTGTAACTGATTGTAACAATAGTGTTTGGGTGCAAGCCGTAAGCTGTTAAGCCGTCTGCCACTTAATCAACGTTAATTACATATTTTCAGTGGAAGATGTGTTGTGTGCCTATTTTTAGAACTAAGGCAAGTGTCTAGCTCTAGTTCTAGAGCAGGGTTTCGCAACCTTTTTTTGACCAAGGACCACTTAGATTTTTTTGTAGTTAGCAGGGACCACAAGGTGAAAGAAAAAACTGTGTTAATGTAACACGTTATATTTACAACTTTTAATATAATTATATAATAAACTTAAAAGAAGCATTCATTAACAGTATTATTTGTGTATTTATTGTAAAAGCTAGTAGTTACTTACTAACGTGACGCGCGGTGTTGCACTGCCCGAGTGGCGAGTAAATAATAAATGTGTTATTTAAAATGATTAGGTACTTAGGTAAAATATTTAAATCTTTTGCGGACCATATTTAGGCTCTTGCGGACCACTGACGGTCCGTGGACCACTGGTTGGGAATCACTGCTCTAGAGCATAGAGTTAGATAGATAAAGAAGATGTTCTTAAACTCAAAAAGCTTCTTTATTGTAAAAATGTCAATTATCTTTTGCGTACCTAATGCTTATATAACAGAAAAACTCTAGCACAATACTAAAAATGACGGGAAAGCTGTATAATTGCGGAATAGTGAAAATAATTATTTGGAAGCATTTTATTAGATCATATAGATTAATAAAATAAAAAGTTGTAACTTCATTCACAATTATTGTAGACAATTTAATAAGAAATTTTGTCTATTACTATTTGTAATTCTTAAGAATATACCTCTTCTGTAATCATTGTGCCTCGGCACAGGTCCACTAGTCATCCACGGTTATTATTCTTGAGGTCTCTTTATATTCAGAACGAAAGCGATTAAATCAAAAAGGCACTGTGAAATACACAACATTAATATTGTGTAACGTCTGTGTTAGAGCCACAATGTAACCCATATTAAAAAAATTACTCGAAATTTCACATTGCATGGGCGCAGACATAGGCGTTCTTCCAGCCTGAATCCTTCCCGACGATATAATAAATTTTAATATGTCAAGTTTTCAAATAATTCAATCTATTCTCATATAGGTAACCAAATAATGTTGAAATTTTACTTCTTTAGGATTCTAGGCTAAATTTAAACTTGGAGTCCCTCCACGAAAAACTAGTTCTGTCTGGGTTAGATATGTGATTTCTATTCTTAGATTTAGTGACTTATTGGTGATTGTCATAATATATTTTACGAGTTTAAGAGAATATAGAATCCATATTGCGCTTTCATATTATTAAACATAATTATGCTGATATGCTCCTTAGAACGGGGAAGATCTATGTCCAGCCGTAGACTTTAGCGGACCGATAAAAATGTAACCGTAATTTTTTTTTATAAAATAAGGCTGACAAACGAGCATACAGTCCACCGGATGGTAAGTGGATGCTGTGGCCCATAGACATCTACGTTTAAACCTCGATTAAGAATCAAAATGCAGATGTGTTGTCGCTCCTGAGGTCTAAGATGGAATGCCCCGTTTCCAGTAAACTGCGTCTCCGGTTCTCTACACTCACCATATGAAACACAGCAGTGTTAACCTGGTATTTTAAGCTGGTATTCTGTGATTAAGAATCAAAATGCAGATGCGTTCTCACCCCTGAGGACTAAGATGAAATGCCTCGTTTTAGGATAAAGGGGTCTTCCATTGAGCGTAGTCTTTCCCCGGTCAAGCCTATCCTATTTTACGTGGTAGAGCCATGCTGCAGCTATATTTTGGTTGCACCACGAATGGGTTGGCTCGACCTGGGTAGGACCACGCTCTCACAGTATACCAGCGTAAAATAGCAACTTACTGCTGCTGTGTTTCGTATGGTGAGTGTAGAGAACCGGAGACCCTTTTTACTGGAAACGAGGCATTCCATCACAGTCCTCAGGGGTAACAACGCATCTGAATTTTGATTCTTAATTGAGGATAAATGTAGATGTCTATGGGCCACAGCCTCCACTTACCATCAAGTGGACTGTGTGATCGTTTGTCACCCTTATTCTATAAAAAAATCCATTCGTTCTACAACCACGTATAATATTCGTGTCATCATCATCATCATCATTACAACCCTTCACAAGTCGACTGCTGAACATAGGCATCCTCCAAGGGATGCCACAAAGCACGGTCCTGAGCCACCTGCATCCATCGACTTCCTGCATGTCTTACCAGGTCGTCACTCCATCTAGTGAGGGGACGCCCTACACTTCGTCCGCCGGTACGAGGCCGCCACTCGAGAATAATATTAATAATATTCGTATAAATTATTATAATTTCTAATATTCGTGTAAATATTAGAAATAATTAAATTAAGAATTTCTCATATTTTTAACACATTATAGAATATAGAACAATGTCACGTGCCGACGTATAGGTACAGCTAAGTCAGTGCAAGTCCGGAATCAATAAGGCATTCTTGCTCCTCGCGAGAGGAGGGCGATGATTATCTCCCGTGACTGTCTCTAAATTTAATTTCTGAATAGGTAGGTTCAATCGCTCATCGTGATTTCGTAGGTTTGCCATTTTACTCATTATTATAACTTGACATTTTAAAAATCTATAATATTTTTTATATTAATATGAAATATTTTAGATATACGAACAAAACATTAAGCTTATACATACATGTTTCATCAAAATGCCTATAAATTAGTGTTGATTGGCTAATAAGCGTTTGTGAACAGCAGCAAGTTTATTACATCGCACATATTTCAATTAGCTGTCCAATTGTTTGTTTGCGATAAAGGCATACATTATTCGCCGGCAGGAGAAAGTTCACGTATCAAGGACCCGAGACAAACAGTCCTTGACTTCAATGATAATGTTCAGATACGTGCAAAGTGGAGACGTAACTATGATACCTTTATTGTCTTTAGGTGAAGTTCCGTAGTTTACGTTGATGAGATTATATACTGTACTGACTTCTCCTTTAAAGTCGCTTATCGAGTCAACAAAAATTATGAAATGGTTTTTAATATATGAGAAGGTTCTATATTCGACGCGTATATTTTTTATTTATATTAAACTTCAAAGTGGTCCCCAAATTTGCACATTCTAGACATTCTAGTTAATTTTATCTACAACTAATGACCACTCAAAACGGTAAAAAACAATAAGCTTTAAATAAAAAGTATTAACCGATTTCAAAACTTTAAAAAATAAAATTATTTCCACATAACAGCTTCTGAAGTCGTTCTGAAGCTCCTGAAGTATTAAGCCACAGTGTATGGAAGAATTAAAGCCCCGACTTCAGAAGCTATTGTGTAAAAGTTTCAGTCAAGTCAAGTCAAGTCAGTTTTTACTTTTTTTTCAGCAATCCGTTAAATCGCTATGAAATTTGGTTAAGTTCTGCTTTTTTCAACATAATTATATACGGTTGCAGTTGATGGCTTCATAATCACGTATCTCTTAGCCGATATTCAAGTATTTTCGTTGTTGCGCAAGTTTGTCAATGAAACTTGATTTGTAAGCCATAAAGATACTTGTTTCGTGTGGGATTCGAATCCGTGGCTCCGCAGCGCTGCTGCTAAATTCGCTTATTTTCATTTATGACTGAAGACCTGCTACAAATAATTGACACGACTAACGCTGACCTGACTTGCTTCAGAAACTGGTGTAACTCGCATGAAGTTTTTTTTTTACTGCCAGTAAAGTAAGTACATTTTAACAACATATTATACTGAAGTACATCTTAATAAGCTTTAGCCAATTTTAAATTTGCACTTACAAAAGGGAGGAGGTTTACAATTCGCTCTATGTTTTTATCTTCGTAAATTGTGATATCGCCGTCAATTGTAAACCGATTTTGATTATTATTTTTTATTATAATATAGGTTATAACTTCAGGGAAGGTCCCCAAAATTTTGTGAGAATTCCACCTTTAAAGATGGCAACTGAAACAGAAACAGAAACTATTTTATTCAATATAGATTATAAATAATACTTATTGAAAGTCACTCTTTTGTTTAATTACCACTGGTTCGGAAAAAACCTCTGTCCTGGGAGAAACCAGCAAGAAACCCAGCGGGACTTTACAGCTTACAATCTTCTAAGCCTATGTTACAATCATATATGTTACACAATTAACAACACAAAACAAATTAGCAGTAGCTTGGTGGCGATCACCTCATTCAGAGATTGTTATAATATACCTTAGTGCACTCAAGGGAGTTAAAAAACAATTAAATCTTATTACAAAGTAAAAGCCGTTGAGAATAAAATAATTTAACATTCTGAAATCGCGGTTTTAATGTTTCTATACACAACTCGTATTTTAGCACTGACTGAAGTCAGTAAGAACAAAATGACATTATGGAGAATGTAAAACTAATTTATTCTTTTTGGTTCTTTGAAGACAACGTTCATTGGAACGAAGTTCTTTATCGCACGGTACGAATTTGGCGAATGGGGGCTAGGCGAGAAAAAGTGTAAGATTTTTTCGTCACGACCCCCTTTTGTATAGTGCGAGCGAGATGGAATAATATCCATCTCCCTCGCACTTTTTCTTATCTTGCCATGAAAGAAATGTTCTTTTAAAAGACGCTTCATTTTAATAGAGGCTAGTAATTTTTTTTATAGGATAGGGTGACAAACGAGCACACAGTCCACCTGATGGTAAGTAGTTGCTGTGGCCCATAGACATCTACATCTATCCTCGTTTGCGAATCAAAATGCAGATGCGTTGTCACCCGTGAGAACTAAGATGGAATGCCTCTTTTCCAGCTATTTTACGCTGGTATTCTGTGAGAGCGTGGTCCTTCCCCGGTCGAGCAGGCCCATTCGTGCTACACCTATACCAGTAATATAGTTGCAGCATGGCTCTACCACGTATAAAATTTTCATTTTCTACGTGGTTCAATTTATTCATTTATTTGTATTTGTTAATCAATAATATAATACGTTTATCAATAATAATATACTATGAAAGGAACTTCGTTCCAACCGAGTGTTCCACGACACTCACGCATATTTTTTATATTAAGAGTTAATTTTGAAGTTTAATTTATTCATTAAATCATTGAATATAATTATGACAAACTTATCTGTTTCATTTTTGTTATTACTGCACGAAATCATTATTTCACACATAAATTTTAAATCGTCTAGTGGTTTACTTCCGACAAACGATTGTTCATTTCCGAACGCGAGCAGCGAACCGCGCAATCGAATTGAGTTCCTCTACATGAGAGCGTAGTTGAACCATAAACGCCATGATAAAATGCACTCACCTCAAACTATTACTGCATGGTACGATGCTTCACTTGCTTTTGATATGCTTTTGATATTATTTTAAAAAACATCAACAAATTACTACTTACTACACTAAGGTTTTACGTTTTTTGAAATAATTTTGAAGGACCACGTCTCAGATCCATGTGTCATCACTGGCAACACGCACTGGGTGTACAGTCTTGTTTTAAATATTTGAGAAATATGTAACTTAAAATGTGTTGTAATCTCCAAAACGGTACACACAGGTCCCTCATTGCTAGTACTCAGCGAACTATGGAAAGTATTAGGCTCGGAGTTTATCTGCGTGGTAAACTTCGTAATGAGGATATACGCAGCAGGACCAGAGTAACCGATATAGCCCACAGAATGAAATGAATTGGCAATGAGCGAGCCACATAGCTCGTAGAACCAACATTGGGGAAGAAAAGTTCTTGAGTGGCAGCCTGGTGTGGTATCAGCGAAGTGTAGAACGGCTCCCCACTAAATTAAATGACGACGTGGTAAGACATGCAATAATAAGGACAAGGAAGTCGAAGGATACAGGTGACCATGTTTTGTGTCATTGCTTGGGGGACGCCTATGATCAGCAATGGGCTCGTAAAGAGTTAAAGAGTAAAGCTTTGACTCTTGGGAACAAAAAGAAATCACAAGGAGCTAAGTCAGGGCTGTAGGTTTTACTTAGAGTTTCAACACCAGATTCCTCAATAAATGCTTTTGTTCTAAGGGAGGTATGTGAAGAGGCGTTATCGTGATGCAGCATGATTCCCCGAAGCCCGGTCTTTGGTCTTCTCTCCCGCACAGCTTGAAAAGCTTTGGGCAACTGTAGTATACCATTCAAAGTTGACTGACCTACAATTTTCCAGCATTGACGTCGACAAATGTCCGCTCCGCGAAAAAAAACTAGCCACCATTTTTTGCCGACGTTGCGAGGTCTTTGCAGTTTTGTCGGTAACTGTCGGTGTATTGATAGATCCATGTCTCGTCACTAGTAATGATTTCTGAAACACGCCTAGATGCCCCGTTTTCAAAACGTAGACGCATTTCATGGCACCAATCCACACGAGTCTGTTTTTCGCTTTCGGAGAGCAAACGAGGGATCCATCGACAACAAAGCTTCCTCACTCCAAGATGTTGATGTAGGATGGTATGAATGCTCCCCAAACTAATGCCTACAATCTTTTCGATGTCCGTATATGTGATTCGTGGGTCTTCTCACACCAACATTTCAGTAGTCCATACATTTTCTGCCCTTACTGCTGTTTGCGGGGCCCCGGTTCTTTGGTCATCTTTAAGATTAATTTTACCCCTTTCGAATTCAGAAACCACTTAAAAATTGTTACGCGTGATGGAGCTGACTCCCCTTATGCTGATTGTAACCGTTGTAAAGTTAGTTGTTCGGTTAGACTAAATTTAAAATCATAATATATCATAGCGCGCAAATGTTCACGGTTAAGATCCATCGTTTTAAATGAAAAGCGCGGGAAGCGTTGCAGGAAAATTAATAGAACTTTGTTTTTTTTTAATATTGAGCAATTGGCTTATGGAGTTTTATTTTTAAATAAATTTGCTTTTTAGAACCATATAACACGGGTGCGTTCCATTTTTAAATTTCGAGCATCTCAAAACTTATTGAGTGACCTACGTAATAGAAATAATTTAAGAGACGTTTGGTACTGCAGTCGTCAATTCGCCGCGCGTCTACGGGTGCCTCTATAGGTCCCATAGCGGTAATGCCGAAACAGACCGACTCATCGACCACGTCCAAATGGCTACAGATTCCTTGCTACAACAGGTCCCATCCGCAGAGATCGTGATCCTTGGCGATTTTAACGCCCACCACGCCGAATGGCTTGGTTCACGTTTAACCAATCTGTTTATGACTTTGCCTTGGCAAATGGTCTGACACAGCTGGTTACTTCGCCTACGCGGATTCCAGATGTGAAGGATCATACACCTTCCCTGTTGGACCTTCTGCTGACCTCTCATCCGGACGGATATCAGGTTTCCGTCGATGCCCTCTCGGCTCTTCGGACCATTGTCTGATCCGAGTGGTGCCACCACGCCCTCGCGGTTGCGTTCTGCAGGTTGCCGCCGTGTTTGGCATTACAGGTCGGCGGATTGGGACGGAATGCGGTCTTTCTTTGCATCCTACCCATGGGGCGGGTTTGCTTCTCGCCGGATGATCCCAGCGCTGTTGCTGACTCTGTCACTGATGTGGTGTTACAGGAATGGAACTATTTATTCCATCATCTGTGGTACCCATCGGAGGCAGATCGCAGCCTGGTTTGGTCGCTCCTGTAAGACTGCATTACGCAGAAAGCAGGAGTGCTATCAGGCCTGGGCTGAGGCTTCGGCGGCTCGGGATGTAAACACCAGCATGCTTAAAAGAAGTATAACTGCCTCCAGGTCCTTCAAAAGTGTTATTGCCAAGGCAAAGTCAGAGCACATAGGCAGAATTGGCGAGAAACTAGTTCGCCTTCCTTCGGGAACCCGTGCATTCTGGTCTCTCGCCAAGGCTGTCCAAGGGAATTTCTGTAAGCCATCACTACCATCTCTGCACAGGGAGGACGACTCACTGGCCCATGCCGCAAAAGAGAAAGCCGACCTTTTAGGCTCACTTTTTGCGTCCAACTCGACTCTTGATGACGGGAGAACACACCGCCGACCATCCCGCGGTGTGAGTGCTCCATGCCGGATGTTCGGTTCTCACAGCGCTCGGTTCGCAAAGCACTCTTCTCCCTGGACATCCACAAGTCGAGTGGGCCTGACGGAATCCCCCCAATTGTGCTGAGGACGTGCTCCGGAGTTGGCACCGGTTCTAACGCGTCTTTTCCGGTACTCCTACTCCCTAGGCGTAGTCCCGAAATCATGGAAGACAGCTTTTGTCCAACCGATCCCTAAAAAAGGCGACCGCTCAGACCCGTCCAACTACAGGCCTATCGCCATCACCCCCTTGTTCTCCAAAATAATGGAATCCATTATAAACTGCCAGCTCATGCGGTACCTTGAGGATCACCAGCTGATTAGTGACCGCCAATACGGTTTTCGTCGGGGTCGATCAGCTGGTGATCTTCTGGTCTACCTGACTCATAGATGGGCGGAGGCAGTAGAGTCCAAGGGGGAGGCATTGGCCGTTAGTTTGACATTGCGAAGGCTTTCGATCGGGTTTGGCACAAAGCGCTTCTTACAGCTCCTTCCTATGGGCTTCCCGAGAAATTGTGCAATTGATCAGCAGCTTTCGCAGATCGGAGCATCAAGGTCGTTGTAGACGGTGCATGCTCCGACTACAAACCTATTAACGCTGGTGTTCCACAAGGCTGCGTGCTATCACCAACGCTGTTTCTTCTGCATAGCAATGATATGTTGCAAACCGGTAGCATTCATTGCTATGCGGATGATAGCACTGGTGATGCTCTATACGCCGGCCGTGCGAATATTTCTCGGGAAAACGTCGCCGAGTACCGGAACAAACTTGTGTCTGAAGTCGAGTCTTTGCTGAACAAAGTCTCGGATTGGGGCGACTAAATCTAGTCCAGTTTAATCCTCAGAAGACACAAGTTTGCGCGTTTACCGCTAAAAGAACCCTTTGTCGTATCTCCTCAGTTTCAAGGCACTTTGTTGCCTCAGCCAGTATCGGAATCCTCGGCGTCGACATATCGAATGGCGTGCAGTTTCGCGGTCACTTGGAAGAAGGCCAAATTGGCCTCTAAAAAGCTTAGCGTGCTCAGCAGAGCGGGACAGTATTTCATGCCGGCACAACGCCTGCAACTTTATAAGGCGCAGGTTCGGCCTCACATGGAATACTGTTCCCATCTCTGGGCTGGGGCTCCCAGTGCCAGCTCCTTCCACTTGACCGCATCCAGCGCAGAGCGGCTCGAATCGTCGACGACCGAGTCCTTTCCGATCGGCTCGATTCATTGGCGCTGCGAAGAGATGTTGCATCTCTTTGCATTTTCTTTCGCATTTACCACGGGAGTGCTCTGAGGAATTGTTCGGATTAATCCCAGCCGCCACATTTCACGAACGCACATCGCGGCAGAACTCCCGATACCATCCACACCATCTGGATGATTGGCGGTCCACCACTGTGCGATTTAGAAGATGTTTTCTTCCTCGCACAACTTCCTTGTGGAATAGTTTACCACCAGCGATTTTTCCGGACCGTTACGACTTAGGGACCTTCAAGAAAAGAGCCTACTCCTTTTAAAAGGCCGGCAACGCATCTGCAATTCCTCTGGTTCCCTGGTGTTGCAGTTGTTCATGGGCGGCGGTAGTCACTACCATCAGGTGAGCCGCATGCTCGTTTGCCCCTCCTATAAAAAAAAAAAAAATATAACACGGGTGCGTTCCATTTTTAAATTACGAGCACCTCAAAACTTATTGAGTACCTACGTATATTTGAGTTAACCTTGACGTTTTTTTATGAAAGTAAACAATGGATTTAATATTTATTCTACATTTATTTGGGAAACGGATTACAGGTCAGTAGCGAAAATTATTATTTTTCTATCAAACGAGTACGAATGCTGAGATCTGAAAAATGTCAATTATAATATTTAAAAGAGAATTTAGTTCTAAGTAAAAACGGTAGAGTCGTTGCTCTACTGATAGATATCTAGCCTGTAAAAAAATAATTTTAATCTCTAATAATGATGTTTTTACTGTTAGAAGCCAATGTTTGTTCACTACCTCAACTATATATGAATTACATTTAGATAATTTTTATTCAGTTTTAAGCTACGGAAGTCCATAATAGTGAAACCAAATCCGAAACGATGTTCCGGAATGTGAAATCGTTACCTGCAGTTGTACGTAAACAGCTAAATAAATTTACTGTTAGGAATAATAACGGAAACGGTGCGTGTGTAAACAATTCGATGGCGGTGTAATTTGTAAGTGCATCGAAAGAGCGAATGCTACAATGTAGCACGCTTTGATGCACCTTCGACTACAGCGATGACTGACATAGCCAAGGAGTTTGTTAAAAGTTCATGTGTATAACAGAACGCAGCGGAACAACTTTAGATTTTTTTGTTGGTTTCATAATCTAGAAACATTGAATAACTTAAACTTAAAATTTAAAACCCCCGAAAGAAAAAGAGCTGATGATCTTCAAACGGCTGAATCGATTTTGATAAAACATGTCTTAGAACCACCACTAGAAAACCTGCTTTTAAATAAAAAAACCGCACCCAAATCGGTTCACCCGTTTAAGAGCTATGATGCCACAGACAAATCACAGACAGACAGACACACACACATAGCGGTCAAACTTATAACACCCCTCTTTTTGCGTCGGGGGTTAAAAATTGACAAATATCAACTTAAGTAAGATTAGCCGCGCTAGCTCAGAGGCCAGGCGCTTAATTTAAACTTCACAGTACGCTCCAGGTTCGATTCCGGTTGCAAGCACCACTAACATTTTTAAAATATACATTAAACATAAACTCTCACGCCTGTCACTCAGATGGGTAGGCAAAGACTATGGACTTCCTTTTGATACCATCCTGACATATCTCGCGTTTCTTTCACATCCATATAATATATCTACGCTTTGTATCCTATCTAAGGTATTTATGGTATATACCTACTCTTAATTTGGCCCGTTTTTAATATATTATAGTCATTTTGGTCAATAAACTTCCGGCTAGGGCCCCCTTGCCGTCTCTGCCAGTTTCTTTTTTATTAACTTACTAACATTTTAATTGTAATTTTAAGTTCTGATTTATAACATCTTAATCAGTGAAAGCAAAACATCAAGAAGAACCCTGGACCTCTGCTAAATAATTATTGTTTCAAGTTAGTGGTTGAAACTCGTTTGATATTACCCAAGCACTTATTTAGTTCAAAGGATAAAAATTGGAAGGATTGAAATTGGAAGAAGAAAATTATCATATAATATTATATATTTCCTATAAAATTTCCATAATTTAAAACAATAAATAATCCTGTTAGTAAATACTTGATATAATAAATGTGAACATAATACGAAATAAATAAAACTAACTATCTCAATGATTTACAATAGTACACAAATTGTCTGTCCAAAAGTTATGAGAAACATGTCAATTGAGTATGCGCACACCCCACTTTTGATAAAGTGACCATCCTTTCCACTTTTCTTTGAAAGTCCTAAAATCGTTTTACAATTAATGTCATAAATTTTTATTTATAATTCTGTTACGGTTAGAAATTATGATTTTATTATTATTATTTCTTTAATAATAATATAATATAAACTTTCACGCCTGTTACTCAGAGGGTTGGCAGAGACTACGGATTTTACATGTCATATAATAACAAACATATAATATGTAAAAATATTTACTAAAATAAATAAAATTACCTAGAGCTATAACATGCCATTTCCATTTTTAGAATCATTGCAATAATTTAACTAACGTTCTATTTTTTGTCTCGGTCTTGATTACATTATGCTTCAAAATAAAAGATATTGAAATGAATTTTAGGAACTAATATCAAAATTTAGAATAGATCACTTTTATCTTATATTTAAAAAAAACCTAATTTCTATAAATCATTAACATTTCAAAAAAATTATCTATCGAATTAAGGCAGCGCAGAAGACCCTTCCCTGCTTTAAACCCTTTCAGAAATAAACTTTTAAATCTAACGTTGCCTCTTAGGTATGATAAGTTGAAAAACTGTCCGCAATTTTGAAACCAATTGATATTCATAAAACAGCTTAACGTTGTGGGTACGCGCCCTGTTTCTCCACTTATGTGTTTTTGCGGCCGTCTGCAGGACGCAGCGCAGGGGCGTAAATTGAACGTAACTGATAATTTTGACATTAACCAGTAGTAACTGTCTGAGTTTTGCGGGAAGAGCCCGTTTTATGTCAGTTTTTGTTTTCGAATGATGGATAACAAAAATACAAACTGATTATGTGGAAACTCTAAAATATTGTCGCTTTTAAAAATATATATTTTTATTTATACGAGTGTATTATAATAATAGTTAGACTTTAGTAAATTACGTTAAATAGGGGGTACCTATAAATTTAAAGCATTAATTACTTCTTTTGCTCTTTATAACTTCGTCGTTACTTTGTCAACTTTGATTATGATGTTACTCACATTGTTTTAAGTGCTTTATTGTTATATTTGCAATTAATTTGCCGAATCCAAATCTCACAGATTAGAGATAGGGCAGCAGCATTCCCAGTGAGATGCAATGTATCAAAATGGGTCCTACACACTCCATTCCACTTGCAATATACCGGAGAAATGCACACCAACTGACGTTTTCTTGGTAAAGCCGATGTGTGGCAGTGGTATTAAATGGAATGACTAAGATTAAATTTTATTTATCGTTTGATACTAATCACGGTGATATTAATGTTACCTACAACGAAGTCCCAGTCATTGAAGCCTTAAAAATATGACTAGTCTTATTAAATGTATTCAAAGACTAGAAAATAATCTTTACATTGTGTAAAATAAGACAAATCTAACCATATCTTGCAATAACAAATTCAAAATAAGTTCAAAATAAATTATCGGTCTTAAACAAATTTTATTATAAAGATAAGCGACCTATTTTATTTTATTACAATGCCCATTAGTTCTGAAACTCAATTTTTTACAACTTAGTATACATATGTTTGTCTCCAACTAATCTGTATCTTAGTGCATATTATCGAATGTTTTAATATAGTATTCATTAAATACTCTATATCGCGTAAACTAGGTCATAGGTTGAATGATGAGGTTAAGTTATCATTGAGTAATTATAAACTTTGATAATTATTTTCGATAGTAACTCAGTTGGTCACCCTTCAGTACCTCTGTCCTCTACCCTGAAATAGCAGTTTACTGTTAAGCAGGATTTCCAACAAAGAAAAACATTCAATCCTGTTTGTATTCTGGTTTTATCTATAGTCTATAGATATAAATAAAATTGAAGTATCTATTTGTAATGTCTAAATAACAGCTTTTTATTAAATGCATATGAAAGCATATACGGTTCTTATAACAAAAAAATTTTAGCATTTTTGTCTCTTTGTCTGTCTGTCTGTTTGTTCAGACTAATCTCCAAAATGGCTGGACCGATTTTGACGGGACTTTCACTGGCAAATGGCTGATGTTATAAGGAGTAACTTAGGCTACTTTTATTTAAGAAAATGAATTCGGGTTAAGCGCAAAAAAATTAAAACCCATGAAATCCAATCGTAACAAATTCCACAGTTGAAGAAGTTGTAGCGAACATCTAGTTCTTTATAATTTAAATTTTTCTATCTTTGCTGCTCGTAGCATGCAAAACATAAATATTATTTACCTATCTAACTTTTATTTTATTCATGTTGTTTGTAGGAATAAAAAAAAATCTTTCTTTCTTCTTACTTTCTATCCTTTAATTTTTCATCCAAGCGATCATTTCAAAGATACAAGATAATGTATCGATTTCCGTTAGGAAACCGTAAAATTTTGTTAGGCAAATGTCAATAAAAATAAATATAATAGTAAACAGCTTATCGTTTCAACGGATTTTACGATTGTTGCTAGCGTTCTACGCGTTAAATTTTGAAGTATTCGATAATATTTGAAATATATAAACATATTTGATAAGCACCAATAAGCACTTATAACTGCTTTGCAAAGTAGTACCTACCTAAGGAGAGTATGTAAAAGATCAAAAAAAATTACACACTAGATTGAGGCAGTTTATATTAATATTACATAGTTTGCACACTACTAACATCCAGACCTGGAACAATTTATTGTATAATACTTGTTGCGAGATTCGTACCCGCGGTCCTCAGCGTCGCTACTCAATGCTAAGCCACTGCGCTATAGAGCCGTCTCTGTTTTTCGTGATACATAAAATAGAAAAAAAATGCACTCACTTGTTGTACGCTGCAGTCCAATCCACAATTCACGTCAAAATGGCCATCTGTTGTTCGATTCTGAAAAATAAAGTAATCAATCTCAACACAGGGCACTTTTTTATGTTCCGAATAAGCGGCACAAGTATCAATCTACAACAGGAGAGGATATTATGGCATGTTCAGTGGAGCACCGTCCCCATAGCTTCCGGCGTGACAGCGCACGCGCACTGGAGCGTGCCGTTGATGTGCCGCTTTAAGATTTACCTGACCAAAACCTATAATACATTTTAAGTGAAAAAACTGTTATTAGCTTTTTTTTTATTCTCGATACTTTAGACTGGTTACTGTGATTTAACCTTTATATTTCTCATGATAAGAAACTGCGGTGTGATTAACTTGAGAGGGTTTTTAAATTTTATTTTTACTTATAATAAGTAAGATACGCGCGTATATTACGCGCCATTATTTATTTATTGACGATTATCTTATGTCTCCTAATTTAACACTGAATTCTGTATCGGTATTTGTTTCTTTTATTTTTGTTAAAAATTTGTTTCTTAGCACACGATTATTAGGGTTTTAGGAATTTTATTTTATATAATATAAGTTCAAAGTAGGAAATAGAACTATTTTCACTATAACTATTAGGCAAGATACGTGATGGTTCTCTTAAATGATTAGTGAACATATTATGTATGTTATGTTATTACTCTAAGAGTGAAACTGAATAGTATTAACTCTATTGAGTTTCTCTCTTAAAGTAAACTATGCATACTCGTTTTTGTGTGTAAAACCTGTAAAGTTTAGTTAAATGAACGCTTGTAATATTATGTTAATGAAAACAGAACTAATTTGACCTCAATTACTGCCTATTATCTAAAAATATTATTAATTAATATAATAAATATCATAAGTGTGTATCCTGAAGAATTATTTAAAATCCAAATAACAGCATAAACGGACATCTATTTTCATTGACATCTATAATATTTAACATTCTTATTCATTGCACTCAAGAGCAATCCGCCAGACTGTGCTACTGCGGATGCATTAAGGCATCACTATTATATGCAGACTGGTGCAGTATTTAATAACATTATAAAAGTATCTCGTTAGATTTTTTGCGAGCGTGTGACCGGAACCCGGTTACACCTTTACGGCTTCAGCGTCGAAACGTGATACTTGTGGTTAGGTTTTGGGGATTTTTTTCACAGAAAAATAATATATTATTAATCCTTTAAGCGGTATTTTCCGATCACAAATCTATTAAAAATGGAGAGAGATCTTTGTTTCAATTTTAAACTAAACATGAATGGTTATGAACTAAAGATAATTGTGAGGCTCTCTCTGTTTGCAGACCCGTTCTGAACCCGAAATACCTAGTTCTTTAGTAAAGTAAATTATTTGCAATAGGTATCTCTAACGTATATATTTTTATTGAATTAAAATCATTATATTTTCTTGGTTACCTTTCTTGAAACATCATCTAAAATTAATTGGCACATCTTTAATGACACTATAATTTATCAAGTTTAATTTACATCATCTCCTCCTCCCACCTCCTCTCTCCCTTTGTCGCCTATATTTTTTAATTTATTTCAAAATTTCAGTGTTTTTTTTTTAATTTTATCTAATATTTCACAATTTCTTCTTAACATTATATTATGGTAGCATGTTTTCAAAATATCCACATATAGTCCTTATTACACAGTTTATTTTTATTGGTCTTTATTTTTCACTTTGATTATTTTAGCCTATTATTTGATTCACGCCGAACATCTAAAAAATGTCAGTTATAAGGTAGAGATAAATTATTATTATATTCAATTCTAAATTTCTACAGGAAATTGCCGAACTTTTTGTAATATATAAGTAAAATATTCGTCGTAATTTAAATAAAATGTAAGATATAAATATGTTTAAAAATTGAGATTAAAAAGAAGTTTTTGTTTGTTACTGTTATTGTAATTTTCCCATTTTATTCACATTTTCCACTTAAGCTTTCAGAAGACAAGGATCAAGGACTGTTTAAGTGTCCAGTGGGACGATGCAACTTACGTAGAAATATCGCTCTATATTTAGCACAGTTGAGTTCATTACAGTGGGTCGCTAATTGCCAACAATTAGATGTGCGTTGAACCTTCGCTAGCAAACAAACTGACTGGAGATCATCGCAACGCGTTCTCGCCAAAGGCCAGTTAATCGCTCGCCTATCAATGGAACAATTTCTGAGTTACATTATTATGAACACTCACGCTGATTTATGATATTTGATGTTATGAGATATTAATTATATAAGAGTGTCGATCTGTTACAAAGTAAAAACTAAACTATTATTTACAGTGAACAGTGTGAATTATGATACGATTATGAAATAATTTTTAATATCATTACATTCTAATCGTGGTATAAACAATAGTAGTATACACGACACTATAATTTTCAATAATCATTACATATACATAAACAACCGTGGTAGCTCAGATGGTTAGCGCTCGCTGTAAATTTCACAGTACGCGAGCAACTCGGGTTCGATCTCCGCCGGCACCAATGAAATTGTTAATTGCAATTTTAAGTGCTGATTTACCACGTGCTCGGCGGTGAAGGAAACATCGTGAGGAAACCTGCATGTCTGAGAAATAAGAAAAAAAATTTCGAAGACATGTGAAGTTCGCCAACACGAATTGGGGCAGCGCGGCGGACATTTCCTTGACATAAAACCCTCTCAGAAATGAGGGGAGGCCTGTGCCCAGCAGTGGGACGTATATAGGCCGAAACTTTATACATAAACAAATAAGTTTCCATATTATACAAAATTTTTATATGGTAATTTATGTATAATGTTTATGTTGATCATCTCTATGACATAATACTTCTTTATTGGTCTGAGTGACAATACTTTTTTACCTTGACTGGACATTGGGATTAACTTTAACCAGTTTTCAACGACCTCAATATTAACAAGTTTTAATAACCTCAAAAACAAGCTATTTTATTTTATATTATATATATTATATTAGCTTGTTTTGTTGAATATGTAGTACCTGTAATATGACGAACGTATATAACATAGAAATAGGGCTGCCAACCAAACTCTTAAAAGTATTTTACATTAGTCTTCTTATTAGATCATTTTATTGGGGGGAAAAATTAACACCAAAATATTTTTTTTCATTTTGCAATAAAGTAAAGGTTCTTTATTTTAGCCTATTATTACACTTTTATTATTTTAGCCTATTTCCGTTCACCCAAGATTTTAATGTCTCACTTTACCTGATATGTATCAACGGTCGAAGTGTTGGTAATATTACCTATCATGTAACGGCGTTTAGCATTTCGTACCATCTGATTGCATCTGTTTCTTAACAATTTAAAGTTAGACCAGTTCTCTTGTGTATGTATTCTTTTGTATTTCTGAAATGTCCGATCTCGTCTCAGCAATGCCACTCGTACGCCCTTAGTCATCTTAGACTCCACGATTGATCGAAACTTATGAACACAAGAATTATTTCTCAATAAAATTGAAGTCCCCCATTATCATATAGTGCATGTATACAGACCCAACGGTAATGAGGGCCGTTACAAGAGCAGTGAAGTTATCAACATTAGGAGTACAGTACACTACTCCTAGAATCGCCTTAATGCCCTTGATGTCGATTATAAGAAAAAAATACTCGGAGGAGGAAGAATATGTAGAAGGTGAAGCTAAGACAACCTTGTAAGGAATTATGGCTCGAAGATATATCGCAACACCACCACCCCTTTTGCAATCATGTCATTGCGAATAAGCACAAAATTACCTAAAGGATATAAACTGGACTTTATAGACGGTTTCAGCCAGCTATCCGATACTAAAATAGCATGGATACAATCTTATGAAAATCTGAAAAATGACTAATTACAAGGCAACAAAACACTATTTAATTTCTAACGAAGACTTCATGTCATCCCCTATGAAATCGCTACAAGAGGAAAACGCATCTGATTTAAGTGCAGAGTGAAATGAATCATCATCTGACATAATAATCTTTATTTAATACATGTATAGATATGATATAATACTATACAATAATATATTAAAAACAAAAATAGTAATCGGTAAGAGTAACAAAAAATAAATACTTAATACTCATCATCCCATCAGTTGACTGTTTACAAAAACAAAATGTTTATTAAAAGTACATTAAAGAGTAAAGTAAAGTAGGTATAGTATATTTTTTATAGTTGCTTTTATAGCTAAGATAAAGTATAAAAACATTTTAAGGACTATAAAAGTAGCATTACAATAATCTTACTTGAAAACAAAAACAAATGTACCCATCAGTTATTCGTTAGAAGTATATAAAAAATAACGGTTATGATTAAAAGTAATAAAACGATATATAATAATATTTTATCTGTAACTCAGTTTTCAAATACCTACTTAGACACCAGCGATCCACAGCAATCTTTGTTATAATAGTTATTAATGAGCCCAAGGTTTAATAGCTATAAATGAAATCAGACCGAATTTTCGGTCACAGCGACCAGTCTCAACGAAGATTTGCCATCTACGAAAGACAGCACTATAGTGCCTGAGTATATACGCAACTGCTTGCGTATGTACTCACACTGCGCACTCTCTATTCCCTCACTCTCATAGTCCGATGTGACGGTAATAAAACGACCGGAGAAAGACCAGGCACAGGACCAACGTTTTACATGCTTTCCGAGGCACAATGATGAAACAGTGCCAACTTCCTGTTCCGGGGCTATTACTGAGAACTTCTTGACAGAAAAACCCAATAACTGATTTTAGCCCGACCCAAAATTTGATACCCGGGTACTTATTATCAGCAATCGCGTCTACGATCACAAGACCAACGAGGCTGTCAGAAACTCTAGTGAAAATGCATTTGGAGAAAAAAAAATCCTTTTATATCATGTCATTATAACTCGTAGGTGCATGCAGACTTCATGCCGCATTCAGATACCAAATTAAGTAAATGACAAAATGGCATAGCAACCTACTTATGTTTCTTTTTTTTTACCTTATTATGTTCTGCATCAAAAGAGGCTCAAATCAAATACTAAGATGCTGAGTTTAATAATAATGATTATAATTTAACTTTTGAATAACTTCGGAGTTATCAAGTGCTCAGGAGATATTTTCATAGTGCCACAAGTATACGCACCTAACACTACCAGTACCTAATGAAACGCCTTTACGAAGAGATTGCATTAAGCGACAAAAACTACAATCTAAAAGGCAGTAACAAAGTCACGGGATCACAACCCGACCTGAAGATCAACAATTCGTTTTGCACAAATGTTATATTCGGCCGGAATTCGAGCCAAGGGCCCGCGACGAAGTTGCCAGGTACAATAAGCCATTACTCTTCCTCATAATCATCTGTACAGATAAAGCCACTGCTGTACATGGGTCTCTTCCGTTGTTGGAAGGATTTGTCGTTTTGCACCATTGCAACTGCTCCCCGTCACCGGTCTGCGTATTTTATATTTTGCATTAACGAGCTGATCATACCACCATCACTTTGTGACCATGATATAAAAGAGATCTGGCATATATTTGTCTAAGACCGTGAGGTCTGTCTGGGCTTTCTCATTGTGGCCAGAACAAAACAAGGCAAATGATCTCATATTAGATACTTAAAAATAATTAAGAAACAAATGAAACTTCATCCCGTAAATTTACGTTTTGTTTGATATATTTTTGTTTACACTTTAATTAAAAGCACAAATACGAAGTTTTATAACATCGGATGCGTAGATATGTTTACTCTTGAGCTATAGCTTTTATTCTCAATATAAAAAAAGTAGTTATCTTGTTTTTAACCACTGTATGATGTATTAATCATCTAAGTATAAACTCTAATACAATTGCGGTTTGATTAATTTCCTATTGAAATGGAAGTCAACATAAAAAAATTGGATTTTGTTTGGTAGAAAAATATTAATTTAAAACACTAAATAAAATTTTACATACTAAATTTTAACAGCCTTGTTTGATTTTAGCCAATTGCGTGCTTTTATTTTGAAAAATACCTTAATCTTAAGATATACTAGACTATATAGCTGTTTAATTTAAAATGTATTTGTAATATAGATAGTAAACATCCTTAAAACCACTTCTGTCTCTGCTCCTCGAAGTATCTGTGGGCCTTTGCTCTAGCTGCTTGTGCTCACTTCCTACTTACAGCAGTAAATTAACGCTAATTTATCCGTTTTGTTGGTTTATCGCTACTCAAACTAACATTCCTAATCCGAACCTTGGTTAGATAATCATTGTGAGAATTAAAAAAAAAACTTTTTTGCTTTCTCTCTATTTACTTTTGTCTTTGTGGTACACCTACGCCCCAGCTGTATTATGATTTCAGCACGAATAGATCAGCTCGACAGGGACAGGATCACGCTCTCCAGAACTCCTGGCATAAAAAAGCATTATTTAAATGCTGTGCTTGTATGGCTGTGATAAGAACGGAAGACCGATTTTACTGGTAACGAAGTATTCATCATAGATCTTAGAGCAACAACGCATCTATATATATATATATATATATATATATATATATATATATATATTATTTAAAAACACTTTACATTATTTCGTGCGGGACTTGAACACGCGGCCCTTAACGTCTCAACTCAATGCTAAGCCGTCAAATTATAAGTATTAATGTATGAATATGAAAAATATTTTACCTGGATTGGCATGTACTTATGACATGCCCATTCAGGTAAAATATTTTCCATAGAAGGGCTCCTTAAGATATTTTGATGCAGGGATCGTCAGCCAAAGCTGAGTAACTTATCTCCATACTATAAATGTCTTCTATATCAGAGAAGCATTTTACACTTATTTATCCCATGTAGGAATTAAACCCGCTACACGCAGAGCTCAGCCAAACGCTTATTTACTGAGCCACTGAATTGTCTTTAAAGCACATCTTTGATTCCTAGCCATATTATAAAAAGCTAGCGAATTTTTATTTCATCGACAATGATGAGATAAATTAACTGTTAGCGTGTCCTTTACAATATTGAATACAAAATGCGAACCTGGAATGGGCATTTTTCATTGCATCGAGCAACGGCTTCCGCTCCAAATTTCTCGGTGATGGAACTATAATCGCAGCCAATTGGCCAAGCGGACAAAGCCAATCCGAGCAGCGACAACACTAGCCATTTGTGCCAATTCAGCGGCGGTATCATTGTGCCCACCGGCCTTTGCCGTCGAGCCCACTCTTGCGCACCGTCACGATAACACGACCATTGTTATATAAAACACACAATAAATATAGCAATTTTAGTATAACTGCCAGTGACTCTTTCTAAGAGTTTGCAAAAACACAGTTTATTAAATTATTTACTAACGCCAAAAAATAATACGTAAGTAATGCGCGCGCAAATCAACATAACGTTCGCAGTAACGTACGGAATGTTCGCTTCGGTGCGCGGACGCATCGAAAGCTGGCCGCGGACTGAGCGTGAGCGATGGCTCCGCCCGCCGTCACGTCTACGGCGCCGCTACGGTTGGGCGCTACGTTTATTGTGCTCTACCTGTTTAGAGTCGCAGCGCACTTGTAATTAGCGGTAATCACTTCAAATCATTGATCACATTTTGTTTATGAGAATGTGAGTGAAAAATTACATTGCAATGGAAAAAAAAATTAGATTATTTTTTTATGTTACGAAGGGTAATTTAGATTGATAGCTTGTGCAAATAGCTTGTAATGTAAAAATTTTACTTTCTTAGAAGATGTGAAAATTCACCTAGATCAGTTCTTTGAAGAGAAATCTTACATGTTCTATGATAGAAAAATGTATGAATGTATGAAGTTAATAGTAATAATCGTTTTTATTGAATCTTTATTGTGTACACCAAAACAATACATCATGATGATGTCACACTGGGCAGTCTCGGTTTATAGCTAAAAGCGATTTTTCCAGACAACCTTTAGACAGGATTGCATAAAGCAGAAAATTATATGGTTTGGTGATGCAAAAACAGAATATTTATAAATAGGCACGTCTCGCTGACAGAGGTAGTGCATTTCATAGACGGACTGCTTGAATAGTAAATGATCTGTCCAAAAATATGGCATTATGGCCAGGCATTTAATTATTTAATATTCAATTTTCTGATGACTACTGGGTATGCAGATAATGATGAGATGGAGAAAGATCATCGAACAGTAATATTGTACAGATTATGTTTAGGAAATAAATCATTTCTACAATTTCGAAATAGGATGAAATATTTGGAAATATCAGCCATCATCTAATTTGCAATATATTAGATGTAGAATAAAACTAGGAAAAGTTATTAATAATAAAGATGTATTATAATAATCAATTATATCAAAATATTACTATTTAATAAATAAGTTTAAATTATTTTCACATTATCAAAACTTCAATTAATTTTTGTCTGCCATTTAACCTTGTTGATCCTGATTCTAGTTTTCATTGTGCCGTATATCATAAGAAGCAACAAGGCCGCGGGACGACGGCAACGTATCAAGTAAGTAACACTGAGAGTTTAATTAATTTAACTATCTACACAGTTAAACTTCCCACGCTGTTACTGCATACCAGACTCTAGGCGGTTACATTTAAACATTGATTCATTTTTTCAAGTATTATTGCTTTATTTTTTATTGATTAATGATTAAAATCATTAATCTTGGAAAAAGCTTGTGACAGATTGATGCAAAGTGAGATATGTTTTATGGCAAGTGGATGCGTTTGTGTTACACAAAGGCATCCACTTGCCCAACCAACTCCCCTTCTATACTTATTTTTATATTTAATAAATATATTATATTTGCTCATTATTGCATTCCTCAAAGCAAAATAATCAAAGAGCGGATTTAATGCCTTGAGGCATTCTCTACCAGTCAACCCATGGAGTGGTGAGAATTTGACGTAGGTGTTGCAATATAGAATAAAAACAAAATAAAAATGATGATTAACTACGTAATATACACATTTAACTAATAGATAAACTATACAAATATAAAATATATGTACATATATACATACATATATACATATACAAACATATATACATATTTATATACATATATAATTTATAAGCAGTCCCGATAACAAAACAAAAAACGAGATTGACTTCATCATGACGGACAAAAGGCACATTTTCAGAGATGTCTCAGTGATCAGCAAATTCAATACCGGAAGCGATCACCGCCTTGTCCGAGGCACTCTGAATATCGATTTTACGCTCGAAAGGTCCCGATTGATGAAGTCCACCCTTCGACCAAATCTGCTTCAAACCGTGACTGGCCAATGCTTCCAGCTAGAACTTAAAAACCGATTCGATGCCTTGAGACCCACGTTGGATATTGACGAGCACCTTACGTGTGTGATCATGATCTTAAGGGATGAGGGCGACAGGTTTTGTGACAAGCCACATATGGGCCGAAAGTCGAAGTTCTCAGATGAGACACTTCAGCTTATGAAAAGAAGGCGTGAGTTAACAACAGCAACGCCATCGGAATAGGTGACATTAACCAAGCTTGTGAGGAAAGCTGTGAGGCGAGACCTGTGTCGCTCTAATGCGATTGCGATACAAGCGGCAATAGAGCGAAACAAGGGATCCAAAGTCTTTGCTCAGGAGCTTGGGAGAAGTCACATCGCAAGACTGCAGACGCATGATGGCAAAGTTCTCACGTCAAAGCCTGAGGTTCTCTCTGAGATCGCAGACTATTATGGCAAACTATACTTATACTCTATATTTATAATCTATACTTGTTAAAAGAGCTCTGCCGAGTTTTTAACTGCATCTTACGAGATGGGAGAACTCCAAAGGCGTGGAGCAGAAGCATTACAGTCTTGTTTCACAAGAAAGGTGACAAGACTATACTGAAAAATTATCGACACATCTCGCTACTGAGCCACGTCTATAAGTTGTTTTCGAGGGTCATCACAAATCGAATCGCGCGAAGATTCGACGATTTTCAGCCTGCGGAACAGGCTGGGTTTCGAGGAGGATTTGGCACTTGAAACAGAAACAGAAATAGAAACTTTTTTATTCAATATAGATTATAAATAATACTTATTGAAAGTCACTCTTTTGTTTAATTACCACTGGTTCGAAAAAAAAACCTGTGTCCTGGGAAGAACCAGCAAGAAACCCAGCGGGACTTTTGTTTTAAATAACAGCTTACAACCATGTGTGTTACACAATTAACAAACACAACAAATTAGAAATAGCTTGGTAACTATAGACCACATTCACACAGTGCGGGAAATAATATAAAAGACAACAGAATATAATCAGTCCCTGTGTCTTGCATTTGTGGACTATGAGAAAGCCTTTGACTTCATCGAAACTTGGGCTGTTCTGGATTCTTTGCAGCGGTGCCAAATTAACTGGCGGTACATCGAAGTGCTGAGATGTCTTTACAACACCAGTACGATGTCCGTTCAAGTACAGGGCAGTCAAACAAAACCAATCCAGTTGTAATCGTGAAGTAAGACATTGATTTTGATGATTTTTAATCACTAATCATTATATAATACTACTCATTATATCGCCAATTTGATCAATGAACTTCCATCTACGGCGTCCCTTTCCTTCTGCAGCATAAATTTGCTTTATCTTACTTTTCTCATTCATCCTTACTAGATGGCCAAAGCACCGAAGCATTCCTTTCTTTGTGTTTCCTTTCAAGTAGATGCATTTGTGTAAATTACTAAAATTGCGATATAATGAGAATGGACTGAATTAAGAGTACTCTTAACCGACGGACATGTTTGCACAGATTTATTGTTACGAGTGAGAGTAAAAAACAAATAAGCGTTAAAACTCCCCCACTCGTTTACGTAGTATAAAGGACTGCGCAGGCAACTAGCCTTAGTCATAGAGTCTTAATTGTTATTGTTATTCTATCCACGCTATTCATCTATGTCCCAAAAATGTAGTCCCATTTTTAAAATAAAGTCTACTACGAAGTGCTCATTTATGCTATGGATACGAATGAAAGTGGGCTTAAAGAATTTGTTTGTGCTAGGGTGTACGCCCCAGACATATCTAAGCCCACTTATATCCGAGAGCAGTTTTGGGACATGGTAAGGATGGTGTTAATGAAATGTAAGGGAAATGAAAATATTATTATGTTAGGAGATTTTAATGGAAGGGTTGGGGTGAAGCGGTCTGGTTATGAAAGGATATTGGGAACGTTTGGTGATGAAAGTATAAATGAGAATGGTGAAGGCCTCCTCACCGTATGCGTGGAAAAAAATATTTTTGTGACGAACACTTTCTTTCGTCATAATAAGATTAACATGTATACATGGGAAAGAGGTGATGATTCTATCATCACCTCTTTCCCATGTATACATGTTACATGATAGATTTCATAATTGTGGATGAAAGAATGAGGAGCGCAGTGGTAGATACAAGGGTTTACCGGGGGTCCAACGTAGAGACGGATCATTACTTGGTCTTTTGCCGAATTAATGGTCTATTCAGGCGTTGGCGGCATCGCACATCTGTGTCTACCACTGCGTTACAGCGTATAAGAATACAAAAATTACAAGATGAAGGATGAATTGTGTATGAATGATTTAGACTTGAAAACTGTGTGGGATAATATTAAGAAAGGTTTGGTGGACGCAGCCACCGAAGTATGTGGTGTAAGTAAGAGAACGAATAAAAGGAAAAATAATACGTTGTGGTGGAATGATGAGGTACGGATGGAAGTTGAAGCAAAGAAGATAGCAAGGCTAGATTTACTAGCAACCAAAGCTGGTAATACTGGCGGTATGAATGATAAGATTGAAAGAAAAAAGGCAGACTTTAGACGTCTAAATAAGAAGTAAAAGAAGTAGTTGAAGGGAAAAAGCAAGAAAGACCGGATAAGAATGATAGAAGGATATCTACCTAATAACTTCCAGGCAAATATTAAAATGTTCTGGAAACTCGCAAGAACTGCCAGGGGAAATTCAAAACAGTCTAGAATGAATGCTATACGAGACGAGAATGGCTGTATGCTGAATGACGAAGTTTCGAGTTTAAAGAGATGGAAGGAACACTTTGAAAGCGTGTTTATGAGTAAAGAGTCGTCTGAATTAAACGAACTAGAAATTACGAAAGAAGTGGAAAGAGGTATGGAGATAAGTGTAGATGAAATAATGAAAGCAATGAAAAGCATGTCAGTAGATAAGGCAGCCGGATATGATAGAGTATCACTCGAAATGCTAAGGCCTGGAGAGGGAGTGGTGGCAGGCTTGCTGTACACCTTATTTAATTTATGTTGGGAACTGAAGCGGGTACCGGAAGACTGGTGCAAAGCCATTATAGTCCCAATATATAAGGGAAAAGGGTCACAGAACTGTAAAAACTACGGTGGCCGGTACGTCCTGCTTAGCATTGTGGGTAAACTGTATGCTAAGGTATTAATAAAAGAGTTATGAAAGAAACAAGCAAGTGCAAACGGGATTTCGAAAGGGAGTGTGGTGTAAGGATCAAGCCTTTTCCATGCGCATGATCGCGGAGAAGTTTTTGGCCAAAAACCAGAAAGTTTTTGTGCGTTCATGGACTTTGAAAAGGCTTATGACAGAGTGGACAGGAATGTGTTATGGCAAACACTGAACGCATTTGGGTTGAGCGCTGGTTTGATACAGGCATTAAGGTCTCTTTATAGGGACTCTAGTGCTTATGTCAGGATAGACCCCGTTGATCTGGACTGGTTTGGCATTCAAAAAGGTGTCAGACAGGGCTGTGTAGCTTCCCCGTAGCTGTTTACCCTACTTATGGACAGTTGTTTGGAAACATTGAAAGTTGAAGAATGTGGGATAAGAATGGGTGAGCTAACCGTCAAATGCCTTTTGTATTTCGACGATCAAGTCATATTTACGTCAAATCGGCCGAGTTGCAAATGATGGTTACAGTAATGAACAGATTTTTAAAAGAAAAGGGAATGAAAGTGAACGCAAGTAAGACGAAAGTTATGGTTTTTGAAAGAGAAGAAAGTAAAACGATATGTGAAATAAGAACAGAAAGGGAATTGATTGAGCAAGTGGATGAATTTGTGTATTTGGGATGGGTATTTAGTAGGATGGTAGATATGATAAAGATATAGAAGGACGAGTAAATGCAGGAAATAGATTGAATGGGGCTCTACACTCTATTGTGGAAAGTCAGAATGTGTCAAAAAGGCACGTATGGCTATTCATAATGCTGTGTTAGTCCCTACTTTAATGTATGGTAGTGAAAGTTGGGTGTGGCAGAAGAAGCACGAGAGTAGAATAAATGCTGTAGAAATGCGGTCATTAAGGAGTATGAAACAGAAACAGAAACTTTTTATTCAATAAAGGTTATAAATAATGCTTATTGAAAGTCACTCTTTTGTTTAATTAACACTGGTTCGAAAAAAAACCCTCTGTCCCGGGAAGAACCAGCAAAAATCCCAGCGGGACTTATTTTTTTAAATAACAGCTTACAATCATGTATGTTACACAATTAACAATACAAAACAAATTAAAAATAGCTTGGTAGCGAACACCTCATTCCCAGGGGTTATTATCATCCATGAATTCCTTAATATTATAATAACCTTTTTTATACAAACTTAGTTTAATAAAGTTTTTGAACTTTGAGTAGGTCAAATTTTGTATATTTTCTGGAATTTTGTTGTAAAAGCGTATACATCGCCCCAAGAATGAATTACTGACTCGGTGGAGTCGAGTAACTTTACTAGCTTGTGTCTGTTCCTAGTATTTACAGAATGAATATCACTTATTTTTGTAAAACTACTTTTATTTTTGTGTACGTTAGTATTACATTTTCATAAATGTATTGAGAGGTCAAAGTTAATATATTAATTTCCTTAAATTTTTGTCGCAGCGACTCTTTAGGCTTTAAATCATAAATTACTCTTATCGCCCTCTTCTGTAAAACAAATATAATTTCAGTATCAGCCGCGTGTCCCCATAGCAAAATACCATACGACATTATGCTATGGAAATAGCTAAAGTAAACTAGTCTAGCTGTTTCAACACTGGTAAGATTCTAATCTTTTTTACAGCATATGCTGCAGAACTAAGTCTGCTTGCTAGTTTTGATATATGGGGGCTCCATTGAAGCTTCGCGTCTAGTGTGTATCGATAATAAAATTGTGGTATCGATAACACTCAGTTCCTCCCCATTTAAAATTACATTAGTATTTAATTGTTTGACATTTGGAGTCATGAATTTCATACATTTCGTTTTAGTGCCATTGAAATGCAAATTATTAACATTGAACCAATTTACTAATGTAATTGGTCAATTGCTCTGTATGTATTAATTATGTATTTATTAACAACATAGATGTCCGTAGTCTGTGTTTATCACTCTGGGTGACAGGCGTGAGAGTTAATGTATGTAAGAACAGATAAATTGACCATTTAAACGTGCTCTATTCGTAAACAATGGTACAAGAGTAACCAGGGTTCGATCCTCGCCGGCACCTATGACATTATTACTGGCAATTTTAAGTGTTCATTTATCATGTGCTTGGCAGTGAAGGAAACCATTGTGAGGAAATCTGAATGTTAGGAAAAATTTGTTTCGAGGGTATGTGAAATCCGTCAACACTCACTAGAACAACGCAGCATACTATTTGCATAATAACCCAGAGATAAGGGGAGGGCTGTGTTCAGAAGTAAGACGCAGCTAGAGCAGTACCTCAACTACTAAGTTACTAACTTGTTGCCTGTACTCCCTTTTTCGTGAGCTCCATTGAAACGTTAGGGTTGTCACTTTTAATTTCAGTAAATTTGAAAAGTTTTCTTAAATTTATTATAACACAGATTTCGGCTATTAGAAGCTCAAATAATCAAATAAATGTAACTACAAAAATGTAACTAAATGAAACTAAAGAATCTATACTTGTTGTTTTAATTGGGTAAAATAATAAGGGTCATTAGTCAACAGGAGAGAATAATGTGGTCGCCATTTTAAAAACTTGTTTGTGGAGCGATTGCTTTTATATAGTCAATGAATTGAAATTGTCGTCAAAACGAAAAAAGGGGCTACCACCGTCTTGAAAACTCTTGTTTATTGACCGATTGTTTCGATATCTGAAGTCCTTTTGATCATGAAACATGAACCCGTTAACAAATTTCGAAAAATAATCCTATATTGCTTCGATCACTAAAAAAGAACTAGTGATCCAAGCTATATTGAAATTCTTTGCTATTGAACCGATTTCTTCCAAAACCCATATCTTTAATAATAAGACCTTCTGGTCACGAAAATCTTGATCTTTGTTGATTTTCAAATAGTTATTTTGTTGATCCTTAATTCTTTCTCTTTCATATCATATTGCATCTCCAAAGTAGTGTGCTCTGTTTACTTGTAGGTTGACTGGTAGCGCCTTAAGGCGTTAAATCCGCCTTTGTAATTTTTTTTGCAATAAAGTTTAAAAAAATAAATAAATGAATATAATCAAAATTGTTATAAAAATCGTAAAAATGGCGGCTATTTTGAAATTCTTCATTAATGGATCGATTGCTTTTAAAGTCGATATTCTCATACCACACGGACTCTCAGATGTAAGTTTTAAAAGTGAAAGGTCTATAAATTCAAAAACGACTACCATGTTTTTAATTCTGACAACAAAGTATTCGTAATAAGTATTAGCAAGTAATATTTGTCTATTACAAGAGTTTTCAAAATGGCGGCCACTTTTTTCAATTTTGCCGATGAATTCATATTCAATGAAAAAATGCAATGAAAAATAAATCGGTGCTTGCGCTTGCTCGGTTAACGTAAACGCTAACATGACATGGCGTACTCGGTAGGGTTAAAAATTAGTGTAAAGGGGCTTAAGGACTCGTTATGAGTGAGGATATAAAACGAACACTCGGTTGCCGCTCGGTATAGCATGAGTGTGTCTATACAAAATATATGTAATATTATAAAAGTGTGTTGAGTTGTCCATACAAAATATATGTAATATTATAAATTATAGTTGACCGTGCTACGGCCGACACTCGGCTCGGACCCGACACGGTCAAGCGTAAAAGCACTCTGCAGGCCAGCTAGCTTTAGCCAGGTAATTCTTTTAGTACAAGCAAAAATGATGTTGCAGTGAGGCTGCCCTATGCTGCAATGTGATGGGCGATGTTGCTGTTGGTTTGCATATTTAATTTATTTTGGTGATATATAGGTATATTATATTTACTTCTAATGCGTTCTATGATTATTTTATAACGTCTTTACTAAGTAGTGTTCATTTAATTAAATCGTTGAGTGTATTTTCTATCAGTCATACTGTTTATAAAAATAGACCCATACTAACCGATTTTTAAACGGTGAATCTCACCACCATTCTTTACAGTTAGCTACAAAATATCAAGTTAGCTACTGGGAAAAATTATTAAATTTTTAGAATTTTATGGGGTGAAATGAACAGCGTGCTAATAGATCAGTATCATAAATTCTGTAACTAAAAATTGAGATGTATAGATTTACCTTTAGAGTTATGTAACTATGCGGTTTGCGGATATTGTGATAATGTTAATCATAAGGTAATAATTGATAAAATGTATAGTCAAATTATATCAAACGCAAAGTAGCTTATGCTGACTGTTATATTGAAACAGTTCGTAAAAATACAAATATGTAACGGGTTGGAATAAGTATGTTAGTGTCGCTCACAAGGAAGCTCGATTTTGGTTTCAGCAATGGTTATCGTATGGAAAACCCAATTCGGAATATGGAATAATGAGGAACAAATCAAAATGGATATTATTGAAAAAATCATGCCGAGAAAGATTTTAACAAATTTTGGAAGAATACTAGTAAGTTGAATCCCAGGCCGAATCTCCCTGTGAGTGTTTAAGGTGTACACGACCCTGTACACATTGCTAATAGTCCAGGAGGTATCGAAAACTTATATTTATATATATATATATATATATGTTAGGTACGTGAGGGTCTGCTGAATAAGCTTCCGTCTTACGGCATCCCCGCCGAATTTTGCAACTGGATATCTGACTTTCTGAGTTAACGGTCATCATGATCATCATGAGATTCATGTCCAGTGCAAAAGACGGAGGGGCAGTAATACGTTCACTCAGAGAGGCCATGGTGGAGCGGATAAATATAATACAGTAGAGTGCTAACCTCAACTTTGGCGCCAACATTGAGTCGAAAGCACAAACTGCGGCCAAAAAACTGGGTATTTTAAACAAGACCCTTTTTACTGGAAAGGAGGCATTCCATCTTAGTCCTCACGGGTGACAACGCATCTGCATTTTGATTCTTTATTGAGGATAGATGTAGATGTCTATGGGTCACAGCAACCACTGTGTGCTCGTTTGTCACCCTATCCTATAATAAAAAAAGGTGAAGCGATACTTCACGCCTGGACAGCTTCTAACTTTATACAAAGCTAAAGTCCGAACATGCATAGAGTATTGTAGTCACCTTTGGCATGGCTCAGCAAATTATCAACTTGCCGCATCAGTGCAATGCAGAGCCAAGAGGCTTATCGGCGACAAAAAGCTGGTGGAATCTAAGATTCACAGCTTAGCTCACCGCCGCCAAGTTGCTTGTTTTTCGGTCTTCTACAGATTGATGAAAACTAGGAGGAGAACAGAGACAAAAACATAAAGTCGTAATACTATAACGAATATATTAAGAAAAAAATAGCAAACAAGCTTTGGCAATAATTAGGAACACTTTAAAAACTAAATTAAAATAAACTAACTACACTACACACTACTAAAATTGACTAAAATATTTACTATAATGTCAACTGTCAAAATGGCGTCGATAAAGCAGCGCCCTTTTGAATTTTTTTTATTTGACCGATGAAGAGCTATTTTATCACAGAGCCATCCATGCAAACAAGGCTGTAGTTTTTGAATTATAAAAAAGTGACCATATTAACCATATTATGTATCAAATCCCGAATTCGGATACTTTGACTCATTTTTAAAACCTTTAAAACTTCATAACTCCGAAAATATTAACTTTATCGTAAAAAGTCGTTTCGTTTAAAGTGACCATATTAACCGTATGACCATATTACCCCCACGTACTATTATATTATGTACCAAATCCCGAATTCGGATACTTTGACTCATTTTTAAAACCTTTAAAACTTCATAACTCCGAAAATATTAACTTTATCAAAAAGTCGTTTCGTTTAAAGTGACCATATTAACCGTATGACCATATTACCCCCACGTACTATTATATTATGTACCAAATCCCGAATTCGGATACTTTGACTCATTTTTAAAACCTTTAAAACTTCATAACTCCGAAAATATTAACTTTATCGTAAAAAGTCATAGGACGTTTTTTATTTGCATTTTATCACTCGACTCCAAAGAGTCAGTAATTCCTTCATGGGGCAATGTATATCTACGCTGTTACAACAAAGTCCCAGAAAAAATGCAGGCCTTATCTATCAAAAAGTTTAAAATTTTTATTAAGCAAAAATTATTTAGTAACTGTACTAAAGAGTACATGATTGGTAATAACCCCTGGGAATGAGGTGATCCCTACCATCATCATGGTCTGGACCGGAGAAGGACCACGCTCTCACAGTGAATCAGCATGAAATAGCAGCTACTGTAAATAATAGCCACTGTATTTCATATGGTGAGTGTAGAGAACCGAATACCATTTTTACTGGAAACGAGGCATTCCATCTTTGTTCTTAAGGGTGACAACGCATCTGCATTTTTAATAATCAGAGTTAAATATAGATGTCAAAAGTCCACAACATCCGCTTACTATCAGGTGGACTTTGTGGTTGTTTTTCACCCTTAGTCTTAGGCCTCCGATTCTCGTCACTCACCATACGAAATACAGCAGTATTATGCTATGCTGATATTGATATTTCGAGTTACCCTTCCCTTCTTGTAGTATTGCAATTCTATTTTATTTCCATTTTTACAAATTCGTTGCTGAATTAATTTGAAGTATCTTTTAATGATTGGTAATGGAAAGCCAATTATATAGTAAATAGGCTTTAAATTAGTTATTATTATTATTATTTTATAGAATGCGATCGAGCATGCGGCTCACCTGATGGTCGACCGCCGGCCATGAACAACTGCAACATCAGGGGAATTGCATAGTATTTTTCTTTGACTTGATTTACAAATATAGTGATTGCGTACAGAGCCATAATGAGTATTGTATTATAAACAAGCCTATGCTCTTGGGAATTGTGAGAAATGTGAATGGGAAAAATTCATTGCCTATTATAAGATTTTTTAAAATCGGATCAGTGGTTCCTGAGATTAATTTCTACCAACAACTCACAAGCCTTCTTTCTTCATTATATTTGTAGAGATAAAAAATATCCAGTAGTTCCAAAAACGTTGTACATTCCTTTAGCTATGATTAAAGGAACTGCTATGGAGATTGACACCCGTTCTGATCTTATTTCATTTATCGGCGAAGCCAACTACCTTGAATGTCCTTTGTACCGATATTTCACATTATGTTTTTGGTGGGGTAACAAACATTTTGATATAAATACTCTACCTTGCTATACTTCTATATTCTTACACCGTGTAGTAGCGGTGTAAAAATATTCACTACTCTATATCATCCCGTGGGTGTCGTAAGAGGCGACAAAGGGAAATAAATCAGGATATGGGCAGCAGCGTCTTCCTAATAACCACTAAAAATAAAAAACTGCGGTTACCAATCGTAGCAACTGTGACAAATATCCCCCCTGAGGCAATCTATGGGGGAGGCCTATGTTCAACAGTGGACTTTGATAGGCTGTAACGGTAACGGTAACTCTACCTTGATGTCAAATTTCAATTTCTTCAAGTCACCTAGAAGTGGTCTAGGTTTTTGATGAGTGAGTGATAAAATCCACTTTTCAGACCTTAATAACACAAAAACTATAGATATTCAAGGAGGTCTTGTTAGACATACAAAATAGCAAGTATGTAATTTTTAATTCGGAATCCTCGGCGTCGACATATCGAATGACGTTCAGTTCCGCGGTCACCTGAAAGGGAAGGCTAAATTAGTCTCTAAAAAGGTTGGCGTCCTTTGTAGAACGAGACAGTATTTCATGTCGGCTCACCGCTTGCAACTTTACAAGGCGCAAGTTCGGCCTCAAATGAAATACTGTTTTTACCTCTAGGCAGGGGCACCAAAGTTACCGCTCCTTCCGAGTTCTTTCTGATCAGCAGGCTGACTCACTGACGTTGTGAAGAGATGTTGCATCCCTTTGCATACTCTATCGCATCTACCACGGGGAGGGCTCAGAAGAATTGTTCGGACTAATTCCAGCCGCTAAATTTCACCACCGCACATCGTGTTAAAGCTCGCGGTACCATCAATACCATCTGAATGATTGGCGGTTCACCACTGTGCGATTTACCAGTAGTTTTCTCTCGCACAACTTCCTTGTGGAATCGGCTACCACCAGCGATTTTTCCGGACCAATACGACTTAGGGAACTTCGAAAAAAGAGCCTCCTCCTTTTTATAACGCCAGCAACGCAGTTGTTCATGAGCGCTGGAAGTCACTTACCGTCAGGTGAGCCGCATGCTCGTTTGCCCCTCTTATATATAAAAAAAATTAAGTGTAGGTTTAATACTTTTTGAGTTATGATAGTAGGGGCGGGGGGTCCAAACAGGCACGAAATAGTTTGAGTTCCAAACTTGACTCATGTCGTCATTTCGCATTGAATCACCAAATTTTTCTTTTATTTATTTTTATTCTACAGCGAGCAGTGATGGGAAATATGCCTATTATATTATATTTGCAGTATTGTCTAGGGTAGGGTTGCGGCGCTACTTTGGTGTCCGTTACAAATTTTGGTTTTGTGAAGGAAAATCAAGTATGGTGAAAAAATAATGCTGTTAACTCGTTTGATATGTAAGTGAACTTATACAACTGTCATGTCAGCTGACCTAAAATATCCAGACCGGCGGTGTAGGGCGATACTCCGACCGTCCGCGTGCCAAGCATACCTACTACGCGGTATAACCTCCCAAAATTGGATAAGTATGTACTTCCGCATATGTATATGCAATCTTTGGGCTTATGTAAGCAAATGACAATTGTAGTGGAATATATCAAAAACATTTAATTTTAACATTTGTCTTATAGTATTTCACTTCAAATTGTTTTAAATAATTTAGCATACAAAAAATATGATACTACCCCACACCTCGCACCTTGCAAAAGTTTCAATTTCAAAGTTTGAAACCTCATAAATATAATATATGTGTAACTAGTGGCGCCATCTGTTACAGATCGTCTTATTTAAATCGTATTTATTAACAAGAGTTCGAGACAATACTATGATGGAATTTATGAAACATAGCGTTGCAAGAATATTGCACTAGATGGCAGGACATGTAAACAATAAAATGCTGGTGTATAGATCTAACGTACGAATATGATATAATACGACTTGTAGTGCGGTTTTGAATGTAACAAGCAGGATGCTTCAAAAGTTAAAAACTCCTAGGTACCTATAAATTGAATGCAAAAGTGTACATTCAATTTGTGACCGCTACATTGGCCATTTCAGCTTAATGAATGAGGGCTGAGTCTGAGTTTAGGTCTCGGATCATAAAAACAAGACCATAATATAAATCTCGTATATAGGTATAACTTGAGGTTTATCTTTTTATCACGGCCAAAGAAAAACCTACTGATTGTCATATTATGGAGTTCCGGTCGGAGTTAAATATATTATTATTATTACTGGTAACACGCGCTGGTAGCGTGCTTTTTTAAAGTTTGTAGGCATACCCAGGCATACCTGAATAGAAATTGTCCTATGTCGCAGCTTTGCATAATATGCTGCCTATGCCTAACCTAGCTTTATGTAAAACTAGCGACCCGTTCAGGCTTCGTCTGAATAGGATTTATAATTTGGCGTTATTTAGATTAAAGACCATTTACTTTATCAATTTTTCGTTTAAAAAATACTTCAAGTTTTTCAGATAAAATACAGCCTAGATCCTTCATGACATTGCTCTCTATATGTTCGTAAAGTTTCATCACAATCGGTCCAGCTACTCCGAATATCAGCCCGGACAGACAGACAGATAGACAAAAATGTGTGCAATAACCCCTTGAGCTTAATAGAAGCCAGTTATTTCAATATTACAGACATACACTTAAATTTTATTTATAATTATAGCTTTGATTTTAATGATATAAGTAATTTATTATTTATTTATTTATTATTAACTTTACTTAATTATACATTAATAATTGTTAATAATTAGCGAGCGCTAAGGCCTCACTCAGCCACCACGGCTCAGGAACTTAGCGCTCATTGTTATTTATTGTAATTTCACAGTACGTGAGCAACCGGGGTTCGATCCCGCCGGCACCAATGAAATTGTTAATTGCAATTTTAAGTGCTGATTTACCACGTGCTCGGCAGTGAAGGAAAACATCGAGAGGATGCTGCATGTCTGAGAAGTAAAAATATTACGAAGACATTTGAAGTCCGCCACCACGTATTGGGGCAGCGCGGCGCACACTTCCTTGCCCTAAAACCTTCTCTCCCCAAAGGTGAGAGGAGTCCTGTGCTCAGCAGTGGGACTCAGCACACAGTACACAGAACACGAGCAACCTAGGATTGATCCCTGCTGGTACTAATGAAATTATTAATTGCAATTTTTAGTGCTGCTTTTACACGTGCTCGGGGGTGCAGCGTGCATGTTTGAAAACCACAGACTACAAAAAGCATATTATGTGGCTGTCAAGCGTATCGATTATGGTAAGGCCTCCCAACTTTGGATTGGCGAATTCATCGTGACTGCCATAAAAGAAAGAAGAAGAAAAAGCGGGTTATATTTCCGAATATAAGTTACTTATATCACTCTATGGGTCTATGGGCTTACGTGATTAAATGACAGTCGTAGGCGTATGTACTATCAAACAGGGCCCGATCTAAGGGGGGGCAAGCCGGGCATTTGCCCAGAACGGCAAAAAATGAGGGGCGGCAAAATTTACTTATTCCTATCTTCCAACCTAGCCATTAGCCACCACCCAAGTTGGCAGGTTGAGAATTTTATGTGCCACCTTCCAACCTACTTCAGGTTGGATAGTGGAAATATTTAAGTATTTTACTTAACTGAATTATTTTAGTTCGAAAGAAAGAAAGAAGAAGTAGGGATCCGCAAAAACTATCGATACTTGAGTAGTATCGATACTTTCATTTCGATACTAAGTATATTTGGACACGATACTTTTGGTCCGATATTTTTGAGGTATCGATACTTTTATAAGTACTCGATACTTTTAACAAGATTTGAGTCACATCATTAGATTTGGGTCGTAGGAGTAGGAGATTACCCTTCTATAGACAATAGCTTATGTTTCGACCGTGTGTTGCCAGTTTCTCGTGATTGGTATCTATTTAGTAGATTTATTTTTATCAATTAAGTAAAAAATGATTTAATACAGTTTAATCCTGGTTTACTTTTTTACTGTTGCTCTAATTTATTTTTGTACCGACAATTTAATACGCCAAAATTTAAATTCCAAAAAGTTCCGAAATTTCTCGGATAATATTTGATATTACTCAATCGGAAGTTTTAAAAATAAATTGAAAATTACTCGATACCTAACAATATCGATAATTTTGTTTCTATACTTTTCTCGGTATCGATAAATCTGATACGATACTGGTATCGAGTAAAGTATCAATACTTTTTAAATTTTGTGGAACACTAAGAAGAAGAAATAAGGAACCAACGGGACTAGAACTTAGAAACTAGAATCCAAAAAAAATTCACCCGAATTTTCTGCCGATTTTACATATCTGAACTGGCAACCCTTTCAGTCTGTTTATGTTTGATGGAGATTTCCCTCAAACTTTCGGAGAAATACCCTTTAGCTACATTCGTACAACGCGACATTTTAGGGGAATCCCTTATATATCATATATAAGCAAATTATTGAACAAAAGATTGTACTATTTTTCCAAAAAATCACATTCCACTTGCATCGCTGCTCTCGAGCGGTCGTGTAAGTTGTCCGAGCTCTCGTCCCCCTACGTTGAGTGCCCTCTCGCTCTCGCGCCTTCGCTTTCCTGCTCACGCTGTGCAGCGTAGTCGCCTCGGTGAGTTTGCTTGCTTTCACTTACCGTTCTTGCTGCCCTATCCCCTGGCAGGGAGGTTTGACCGCTCATTGTTTTTGTTTTGTTATTTTCTGTTTTTGTTAATTGTTATTATTTTTGTATTACTGTTTCTTGTTTCTTGGAACGTCTCTTGTTCTTTTCAGAACAAGCCCCTGTTTTTCTGATAACAGGGATCCCCCCCCGTACTGTCTTATTTAGAACGTCGCTCCCCCCCCCCCTAACATGTCCACACAGGACCTTATTAGGTCAATCGTCGCTGCCCTGAACCAATATCTTGGTCTGGGCATTAATCTGGACGAGACGGCTCTCGCCGCAGTCCAAGCCTCCCTTACCCCTCAGGCATGTCCCCCCCCCGGCCACCGTCGTGTACTGCTCGGCGGCCCCTACGGCTGCCCCGCATGCTCTGACTCCGGGTCCACAACCTCGTCCTCCCGGAAGAGGACGGCCACCCATTCTGACAATTCATCCGGCAGCTGCTCTGCGGATTCCGACGGAACAATAACGGAAGACTCCTCCTTCACGAAAGTGACATCAAAGCGCGGCCGTAAACGCGCAGCGAAAAATCGCACCCCACCCGTCCCGGTAGCCCCTGCCGCCATCACCCTCACCCCCCCAAGCCCTCGCCGCTGCCTCAACCCCCGCAGCTACCGCTGCCGTCTCCGACCCTGCAGCCCCCGCCGCTGCCAAAAAACAGGACCCGCCTCCTGTCTTTCTCAGAGACAAGGCACAATTCACCCGCCTTTCCAAAACCTGCTAAAACGCAGGTATAAAGTAAGATCAGGCCACCAACCTCGGTGAAGCCATTAAAATCATCCCACAGTCGATCGAGGACTTTCGCCGCCTTACCAGGCTTTTCACAGCAGAGCGTGTGTCCTATCACACGTACGCTCTTCCGGAAGAGCGTAAAGTCAGAGCCGTAATCCGCGGTGTCCAATTTGACCATAGGCGCGGTTTTCCGGCGCAGTACCACCGCTGCCAACTTGCAACCACATGCGGCGGCCAACTGCTCAGCCCCACCCCCCCCCCCCCGGTGCGTTAAGTGCCTTGACCCCCACAACTCGAAAGAGTGCCCTCGGCCCAGTAATGCCGAATCCCCACCTGCTTGCGTCCTTTGTGAGCAGCCTGGTCACCCAGCCAACTACAGGGGATGCCCTCGCGCTCCTCGCCCCCGTTTTAACAGAGCTCCACCGCCGGTTAATGACAATTCATTCCCGGCACTTCCATCGAAAATGCCCCGTCAGGGCTCAACCCAGCCATGAGAATTTTTGTCGTCGGGCTACGAACGCACCCTGGTACGTCCGTAACGCCGACCTCCATCGAGACTTAGAGGTTCCCACAGTCCAGCAATTTCTAAAAACACTCTCTGAGAACTTCTTCAAAACCTCAGAGTCTCACTCTAATGCAGTTTCCTATGCAGTTCCACTTCCCTCTCGCTATCGAGTCCGCAGGCCAAGAAACTCTCTCTCGGAACCCCTCCCCCCCCCCCAACCAGCTTTCGGCTGATCTGGACTGCCTCTTAGCGGCTCAGGCCGAATTTTCTTAAGTTGCCTTAGCTAGGCGCGACTCTCAGCAGCTACTCGCCGCCTGCGCCCCCTTATACTTTAAGGGGGTCGCATCAGATTCAGCGGAAAGGCCATTCAGGCCAAAGCCGTTCCCAGGTGGTGTTTAGTGAGTAAGGCACTTCTTAAAAGTGAGTCCCACACAACCACGCAGCCGGCTGCGTGGTATGCTATGAGCATTCACCACCTCCCTCCCCCGCTTCCGGAGGGTGCCTTGCATTGGGCGCAAAAAGAAAACTATTTTTCCATTACTTATTTAGAAGACTCCTAGTAAAAATGTTCTGCTCTAGAGACAATAAATATATAGTATAGATAATTATTATTCCCGTAGGAATGAGTAACTTTTCTGAGGTAAAAAGTAGCCTATGTCAATGTCCTTTTCCAAACTTCAGTTTATATCTACATACCAAAATTTATCCAAATTGATTCATTGCTTTAATCGAAAAAACGTAGCAGACAGAGAAACAGAATGACTTTAGAATTTTTAACATTAGCAATGTTATAACATTTATTTAAATTTATTTCATATTTTTATTTTTTACCGTACAGAATGGCTGACGGTAGATCACACTTGTCGGGACACCAATGTAAAAAACGAAGACTTGAAAAAGATGCAGAGCGACAAAAGCAAGCAGGGGCATTAGAGTCCTTTTTGAAAAAGGTGAGCTAAACAAACCATCGTCACCCATACCAGAAACCGATGCTATTGATGAGATTCCGCTTAAACCCGTGAAGAAAATACGTCCGATTCCAATATAATCTGTGAACCTGGTGCTTCTACTTCTGGGTCAAGCGCTATTGCAGGTGAAGATGCTATTGCAGGTGAAGCTGCTATTGTAGGTGAAGGTGTTATTGTAACTCCAAGTGTTTCTACAGAATCAACATCTATTTTAGATGTCGACCCAGCCACGTAGCCCAATAGATTAACAGATGCAGAAAGAATATATTTGGTAAATAGAGGTTCTCCAGACCCACTGTATGAATTTGAATTTCCACAAGATATCAATGGTCGGAGGTTTACTTCGAGATACTATAAGAGAAAGCTTAATAACAGTGAAGAAATTTTGAGAGATTGGCTTGTATATTCTGTGGCAAAAAATTCGTTGTATTGCTTTTGCTGTAAAATCTTCAATACAACTACAACTTCCGGTCTATCTGAAGATAGCTACAAAAATTGGAACCATGTAGATGATATGCTTAAATCTCATGAGACATCACGAAACCATGTAGAAGCTGTAATCTAGCGTAGAACTTTCACGTAGGCTCAAATCGTGTCATACGATAGATGCCGAGTCACAGAGAATAATTAAATCAGAAATAGAACACTGGAATAGAGTATTGTTACGAATTGCCACAATCATCAAAATGTTGGCTAAAAATGGCTTGGCTTTTCAAGATACTTCTGATAATCTGTATCAACATAACAATGGTAATTTTTTAAAACTAATAGAGTTGCTAGCCGAATTTGATCCCGTTATGCAGGAGCATGTACGCAGAGTTTTGAAAAAAGAGGAGAAACAAGCAACCTACTTAAGTAAAACAATTCAAAATGAGTTCATTAATACAATTTCAGACGGCATAAAAAAACATATTATGGAAGCTATCATTACATGGAAATATTATTCTATTATTTTAGATTGTACTCCAGACGCTAGCAAAACTGAGCAGATGACCATGACAATTAGGTATATTTCTATTATTCAATCTCAAGACCATTCAAGAACGTCAGAGATTGTATAAATGAAAGTTTTTTAGGATTTATACCAATAGAGAAATCTACAGGTCTGGCACTAACATAAATTATCGTGGAACAATAATTTCTGTTAGTGCCAGTTGGATTGTCTTTAGAAAGCATAAGAGAGCAAGGGCAAGGGTACGATAATGGATCTAATATGAAAGGTATTCAAAGTGGCGTCCAAGAAAGGATTAAAAACATCAATCCACGGGCATTTTACGTTCCTTGCAGTAGTCATTCTTTAAACTTAGTGGTAAACGACATGGCAAAGTCCTCACTGGAAGCTACAATTTTTTTTTAATACTGTGCAAAAATATATGTTTTTTTTCCACTTCAACATTAAGGTAGTCAATTCTTTTGAAGAATGTAAAAGGTATTACTCTAAAACCACTTAGTGACACGAGATGGGAAAGTCGAATCGAAGGAATAAAACCACTATAAGACATCAAATAGGACAAGTTTACGATGCATTGTTTAGTGTTTACCAAAACACTGATATGGATACCTCCACACGAGACGAAGCTTCGGGTTTGTTGAACCAAATTAAACAGTTTAAATTTTTATGTTTTATTATAATTTGGTACGAAACTTTGTATCGCATAAACCCTGTTAGTAAATTAATGCAAAGTAAAGATTTTGACTTAGTTTCTGTCATTAAATTACTTAGAAATACAAAACATTTCTTTGAAAACTCACGTTCAGATGAGTATTTTACTCAAGTTCTTGAAGACGCCAAAGCCTTAGCTTCTGAAATTAATTGCGAGGTGTTAGACTTTGAAAATGTGACTAGACCTCGTGCACGATTCAAGAAAAAGCAATTTACTTACGAGTGTGTGTACGAACCAATTATCGAGCCTCGTCAAAAATATAAAATTGAAGTATTTTTTCACATTATGGATACAGCCATAAACTCCTTAGAATTAAGATTTTCCCAGATTTCTGAGCACAGTAAACATTTTGCTTTTTTGTATAACATATATGCCTTAAGAGAACTCCCAAAAGATGAATTGTTAGAACATTGTAAGAACCTCGAGGTTATTTTAACTCATGAGAACTCAAGCGATATAAATGCATTAGAACTTTGTGAGTTGTCAGTCCTTTAGATAAATTACTATTTAAAAACATACTTTTTAAATAGTAATTGTTCTCCTCAAAATGTTCCTCAAAAACTTCAAAACATTTTGAGGAGATCAATTACTATTTAAAAAGTATGTTTTTAAATAGTAATTGATCTCCTCAAAATGTTTTGAAGTTTGTAACAGATTTAAATTTGGTCCAAATATCAGTATTGCGCTCAGGATCATTTTAGCTTTACCAGTAACAGTGCAAGTGGTGAAAGAAGCTTTTCTAAATTAAAAATAATAAAAAATTATCTGCGATCCACCATGACGCAGAATAGATTATCTAGATTGGCTATGATTTCAATAGAACACAAGGTTTGCGACAGTATAAATTTATCAGATATTATTAAAGATTTTGCAGAACAAAAAGTGCGAAGAAAATTACTATAATTACGAGGTAGAATATATTCTCCGAAAAACTGTTTAATTTACACAATTTCATTATTTTAAAAAATTACTGATTTGTTTTGTAGTAATATAATTGGTTTTTTATCAGTATTAAATTTTAAAACAAATCTTTTGATGTGTCTTTTTATACGTACCGTATGAACCTTAACTTAAATACATATGAACCGATTGACCATAATAAACAATTAAACAGCTTTTTGCTTTAACAGGTCCTAATCTTTTTAACTTCTGAAACGATTTTGATGAAAAATGTTTATTGTTCCTTTAGTTAAAGGGTCATCATACATAAGCAAGATTAGCCCAAGACAGGGAAAAATAGCACAAGGGAAAAGAGGCCCATACGCAGCAGTGAGTCGCAATAGGTTGATGATGATGATAAAGTTGAAGGGTACATAACTATGTCGATAAAAAGATATATCAATCCATTCAGTAGTTTCTATGAAATTCTTTAAAAGACATACATTGTATACTTACTAACATGAAAACACTTACAACTTTCGTATAGGTACTTCTTCAGAAGACCCAATAGACTGACGTGAATATTATAGGTAGGTATAATACCAACAATATCACGTATTTTATGTAGGTACTTGTATACTTAACATCCCCCAACATAACTAGCTCATGACTTATATGGTTTTGTGTATGTAAAGGGCGACGAAAATTATCTTTGCCCGGAGTGGTTAAATAGCTAGATCGGGCCCTGCTATCAAATATATTTTATTAATAATTTTAGAAGAAACAGGAGTAACAGTACATAGCTTAATCATATTCTACTGAAATTTGCCTGTATGTAAATTGTAATGTATATCTGTAAATATGAAATTAACCTATTTAATAACCTACTTAAATTAATCTATTAAAAATAATAAAAATATTACTTAAGAATTTCTTCCCAATTGTTAGATAAAGGTGTGCTGTTTGACATTTGAATAAGATACACCAATGTTAATTATATAAAATTTGCATGTGTAGTATTGGAATTTACGAGCCATTTAAATATATCCAAGGTCTGTGCTATCACAAACTTAATCTTTAATATATTTTAGTCTTCTGTGTTTGTCTTCATGTCAAATTGAGCAAAACGGCAAATATATTACATAGGTTTTTCTTTGAGTGTTTCCTGTATGCGGTTAAAATTAGGAATAGTTTTGTTTAAAATAATAAAATTAATTTATAATTGCGTTATCAAAATATTTACTGTATTTTAGGATATAACAGTATTCATTTGAATAAGCACAAAGACATTCAAATGGATACAAGCGAATTTAGCATTAAATGATAATACATGTTTAATTACACAATATAATGCATTTTTTTATAGGATAAGGGTTGCAAGCGAACACACAGGCCACCTGATGGTAAGTGGCTGCTGTGGCCCATAGACATCTACATCTATCCTCGTTTGCAAAGTAAGATCTCATGACTGTCAACATGCGGATTTCCAATCTATCACTGACTTTTTACAATCCATACCATACCTCAAAAAAGAATATATATAATACCACACCTCAGAAAGGTATTCAGCATTATTTACGGGCTATCCAAAGAGAAAACTATATTGTCCTGACATTCTCTTATTTAATAATGAGCAATTACAGTAACATAATATAGTAAATATCCATACTAAATCGATTCTATAACTTTTATTCATAGCGCATACAATTATGTACTTAGCATACTAGGTAGTTAAATGAAACTAATATTACGGATGTTATCGCGTTTAATTACCTATATATTTAAATATCTTTGCGTTTAATTTAACTTTTTAATTCCCGACGTTTCTACACTAAAATTTGCATCATTTTCGCTCAATCTGTCGTTAGTCGTGGTTATAATTATCATTACGTTTACTGTCAAAATAAATAAAGACGTCATTCAATATTTTGATGGAAAGTGCCACGGCTAGGCGTTTATCTTTCTTTATCTGCCAATGTGTACATTACTACGTAGAAGTTTTTAAGGAGAACATTCGTCAGATATTTATGTCTATTTAAGTCTTTATATTTTCAATATTACTTAAATATTCTTCTTATTGACAATTATCATGCATGAGTATCTCATGGTGGCTCGGAAAATTTCAAATACAGACATCGGTAATTTTCTTTACATACTATTTACACAGTGGTGCTATTGAAAAGAAATTCAGTGGTACCAGCAACTTGTTTTTGTCTTAAGGAATTGTATGCGACCACTTGACCTCTTATCTACGGCGACTTTTATACTGAGTGTTACAAAACTACCCGTAAAGCCGAAAGGAGGTTAAATTGGGCCTTATAACGAGTCCATTCACAATATTTAAGAACCGTAGTAACGCTGTATAACATACCCCAAAAAAATAAAAAAATATTATTATTTTCACTGATGTGCAAACCCTATTTCAGTAAAATTAAAGAGTAAACTACGCAGAATGTACACATACTACATTCTACCTAATTCGCGGAACGACAAAAATTTTAAAAGACCTAACCTAACGAAACAACCTAAACGAACACTTACTTTTTCATAATAAACGTCAAATTTACAGAAACGGCTCAAAGTGTGCTCCGCCTTGCTCAATACACAACCTCGCTCGTCGGGATATGGCTTGTGTGGCATTTCGCACCATCGTCGGTGTTATTGATGCGAAAACCGATCTAACACGCTGTTCCATCTCGGCAACCGTTGGGCAATCGGAGAAATACACTCTGTCCTTCACATAACCCCACAAAAAGAAGTCCAAGGGTGTGAGGTCCGGAGAACGAGCAGGCCATAGTACCGGTCCCCCGCGGCCGATCCATCCTCGCGGAAAGCGAACGTTAAGATGTTCTCGTACGTTGCGAGCAAAATGTGCCGGAGCTCCATCATGCTGAAGCACCATGTTTCTTTGGTTCTCAAAGTAATCCCAGTCGGCCACAGGAAAGTCGTCAATCGCCTCTTCGAATTCCGTTTATAAAAACATTAGATAGTTGCTACCGTTCAGACGTGATGGCATAATGACGGGACCGACGACATGCCCGTCATAAAGGCCAGTCAACACATTCAGCCGCCACTTGTGTTGGAATCTGCCCTGCCATGAAGCATGTGGATTCACGCGAGCCCAAACGTGATCGTTATGCATATTTGAAAGTCCTGACCTCGTGAATGTTGCCTCGTCCGTCCAAAGAACATAGTTTACGTAATTAGGGTTTTCCTCTAACTCCCTGAGGTACCACTCGCAGAAGTTCCTCCTGGGTGCAAAATCGGAGGGTATCGCTCCTGTGTACGGCGATAGTGATAAGGGTGACGATTGTCGTCACGAAGAATTCGCCAAACTGCAACATGGTTTATACCGAATCTTTTTCCGGCTCGCCTCGTACTTGTGGTCGGCTCTTCTTCAAAATGCTCTAACACTAATTCAGCCAGCCTGGCGTCGACTGTGCTTGGACGTCCACTTCCAGTAGACCGATGAAAAGAGCCGGTGGGATGTAGTCGTCTTGAAATGTTCAGAAAACACTGGTACGAAGGCAGCCGTCGCTGTTCAATGGGGTCTACCATCGATAAATCTTTGCCGACACAGTTCGCGAGCACGATTTAAATTGTTATCTTCATGGCCTACGCATAACATCATATCGTAATATTCCGAGTTAGAAAGCATCGTTATTTTGCAAAAAATGTTGTAAAAAAACTCGAAACAGTTGTAGGATATCGATTAGAAGATTTGAAATTGACAACATATTTTTTTTCCAACTTGACAGTTTTTGAAGCCAGTACTTGAGTATATTGACATCCTTGTATTGAGGTAGCAAACATTTATGAATGAAAAATAGAAAAACTATTAAAGTGGACATTTATTAGGTAAAGTAGGTACGTAGGCCTTTCTGTTACATAATCTGGTTCCCTGACATGACAGCTTACTAGGGTTGACAAAATTTTTGGCTTTGATAATTAATTATATTTTTACGGGGTATTTTGTAACACGTTGTATATCAGTAGTCGTAAAATAATAACACTAGGTTGTATATGGTGAAGGTACAATCCTAAACTTTATTTCTCATGAAAGGTCTGCTCGACTGAAGTAGGACCACGCTCTCGCAGGATACCAGCTGAAACAGCAGAATTATGCTGCTGCGTTTCGTATGATGAGTGTAGAGAACCGGAGACCATTTTTACTGGCATCGATACATTCCATCTTAGTCCTCAGGGACAACAACGCATCTACCTTTTGATTCTTAATCGACGGCAGATGTAGATGTCTATGGGTCGCATGTCATGGGACCGCAACCTATCTACAGGTCGACTTACATAGTCATCTACTTTCTCACCTTTAACTTACACATAAAACATCATGTAAAAACTACGTGATAGTTACTGCAAAGCATTCGAAATGTCGGGAATTTTAAATAGGTTAAAATAAACGTGTAATAATACATAAAAACTAGTTTCAATTAATATTGTATTGAAGTTATGTAATCACAGACGGAAATATCCTAAGTGTCATTTTAATATGGAAGCACTAACTTTACAGCAATTACATTATCAGTTAACAGTTATCACTACTGCACATAGGCACAGATAGCGCTAACACGTGTATCAGCACTAGAGTAATCTTCCCGGTTGCGACAAACCAGTAAAGTAAATATAATAATGCCTTCAATCAAGAGGTTTTACGCCATCTGCTGCTTCTCAAGTCTCCTCTTGCACGAGTAAATTAGGTACCGCTCTTCGAGAAGGCTTACAACGTCCTTTCAATTTCAATGTTTTTAAAAACTATGATATGATGATGATTTTGATGATACCACCTTGGATTACGATCACGGTAAGGTTTCGTACGTACGTTGGGTAGGTATATTATGTTGGCTCAGGCAACACTTAATTTCATTCTGTAAGAAGTTCTTAGAACTTGTACAGTAAGACCCTGTGGGGCACAGCAACTAGAAAAGTCTTGCTGATGATGGTAACTTCCTGACTGATAACTCCAGATTAAAAACGATGGAATATTAGGACCAGCCGTACATACGTATAATGGGTATTGTTTTCTAATTGAAATTAGTCAGAGTGATTTCAATTATCATTACGTTTATTGTCAAATAAACGTAATGATATATTATGGTTTCTCATTATAAATAAAAGACATCGGTTTATAATCGGTACTGATACACTTATGCTCGGCACACACGGTCAGTTAAACTGATCAGTCCAACTGATCAGTTTAAACGGATGTAAGCCAAAATGATTATCCCACTCACTGTTCAAATTTCAACTTAAGATTTCACAGTCACGGTCAGTTTTTGGATGTAAGTCAATTCAACTGACCAGTTCAACTGACCGTCCGCCCGGAAAAATCCGTGTGTCAGTTCAACTGATCGGTTTAACTGACCGTGTGTGTCGGTCATAACACATTAAAACGAATTCAAACGTCAAGACATCAAAACGAATCTTACCACGATTCTCACAAGTTACACAATCGCACTATACTAGTGCTGGACGTTATCGCCGTATTTGCACTGTGTGCACATTCATAAAATTTTACAGCCGATACCAACTTTTGCTTGCCTCATACTTTCATATTTCACTGATATGTTAACAGCTCGTTGTGCAATTCAACTTGTAGCTGTAAACGTCCTGAAGTCTTGATATCAAATGAATTGAATAAGACGTTGCTTCGGAAGTTGTAGAAGTTCGTTATATTAAAGATGTGGAAACTAATTTACTAAGACCCGCATGCAAAAATTTATCTGTTCTTCCACAGTGGTGTGCACTATCACTAAATTCAACACCACAACATTCCACACCAACCTTTAATAACCTCTACACGATAAAATATTGAAAAATTTGCAAAATTACATTTGTAAACTTAAAATTTGTAAATTATAATGTGTAAGTTATAAATATATTAAGTTCAATAAGGTATGTAACTAAAAATTTATTTTTATCCTACGTAATATTTTTTTGTCTTTACCACAACTATCCTTTACCTTCAAACACCTTTTATGCTATTTATTCACCTTTGCTAAACCGACGCTAAATCATGAGGCAATCATTGTTTTTATCTACTGTTAAATTACATCATTTTCTTGTGGCTCATAAGACGCAATTTACTATTTTCCATGAAATAAATTGTTTTGTTCATAGATTTTTATATATTACTAATTTCAAAACCACGTGGGCTTGGTGATCAGTTACTGTGTGCGAATTCCAGTCAAAGTATGTCAGGATCGTGCTAATTTGAAGTTCGTAGTATTTGCCTACTCCCTCCGAGTGATAGGCGTGAGAGTTTATATTATCTCATGTCGTTTCCATGTTTTTTTTCTTAAAGAACATTAGAGACGTACAAGATGATGCCGTGTGATGAAAAGTACGTACAACACAGCCCAGTGATTGTAACGTTTGTTCTATTTACCACGATCAGTTTTTAATATCGTTAATTGTACTTTCATCTTCATGCTTCAGCAGCTTTGACGCCGTGGAAACGCGAACTGAAAGAAATCTTTATCAATTAATAAATCCACAGGTGTCGAGTGAAAAAATAATGATGTTCTTTCACAACGATTATATCTGTTTGATATTATCAACCCCCGTATCTCTTCTTGGAACTAAAAGAAGATTAATTGAATGGATGGAAGATAAGGAAAAATCCAGTGAACTGTAAAGTAAGTAAGTGAAAAATGTTTGAAATTAATTACAAAAACCAAGAACCCCGCAGCAGTGAGAGATGTATTGTTAATAACAAACAATTTAAAAAATTATAACTCATGTACAACGAAAGGCTGATTTTTAACTATCAAATAAAGTTACCCACTAAATAAAATATACCCATCAAATAAATTATAGTCTGACTAAATATAAAAGTGGAACAATACGAAACTATTATATTAATACAACAATAACTTAAATTGTTTATGTTGTATTTTATCCTATGAATAACCTTGATCTAATGATTGAAAAATCAGCCCTAAATATTTATTTGAAATGTTAAGAACATTTAATACCTTTCATTTGATACTAAATACTTGTTTTTGTAACATTTGTTAAGATATTTTTTTCATCAAAACGGAAATCTGGCATAATAAAAATTCTGTAGTTTAGAGAAAACAACGAAAGGGATTGGATTGGTGCTTAGATTAGAAATACCGGTAATTATTAACTATCATCACTTATGATATATTTTTAATAGAATAAGGGTGACAAATTAATACAAAGTTCACATGATGGTAAGGGCCTATAGCCTATAGACATCTACCATCTATTATGGATCAAAATGCAGTTGCGTTGTCACCCTTGAGAACCAAGACGGAATTCATTTATTTATTTCATTTCATCTTACAAGCTAACAGATGACACATCCAAAACGCTTATAAGATTAACAATTCGGTATTACACATCCTCGTCATTATATAGCAAAATTATTTTACAATATCCTAATTAACAATACATCAATAATATCATAGAAAAAAAAATCATAAAAAATACAATCTGAGTCCATAAATAACATTAATATTAAAATAAAATAGCAATAATAATAATTAAAAAAAAATAAGAAAAACAATACGCAACTAGCAATTATAATAATTGAATTGGAATGCTTTATTACCAGTATATAGGGTCTCCGCTTCCCTACACTCATCATACGGAACACAGCAGCATTCTGCTGTTTAACTCTGGCTGTGGATAGCTGCAGCGCAAAAAGATACGATAAAATTAAGGTTTAAAACGAGAGTGAAAAGTTTGTATGAAACATATCGTAAGACGCACAGCCCAAACCGCTGGACATAAAAATGTGAAATCGAAACAATAGGTTCCTTTTATTACGCAAGCATCCAATAAGAAAGATTTTTTTTAAATTCAAACCCTTAGAGGGTGAAATTGCGTGTTACAGTTCGTACGGCACTTTTTTTTATAGGATGAGCGTGACAAACGAGAACACAGTCCACCTGATGGTAAGTGGTTGCTGTGGCCCATAGACATCTACATCTATCCTCGATTACGAATTAAAATGCAGATGCCTTGTCATCTGTACGATGTGATGTTACGAGGTGCTGGAACAACATTCCTCCACCTATTCGTGAGTGTAATTCAAAGTACAATTTTAAATCCCACTATAAAAATCATTTATTACACTCCCAAAAAGCTCAACCTTGAGCCTACAGCAGATGTTTCTTCCAGCATCGTTGAGCATTATATGTTTGTTTTTAGGGTGTATTTACTAAGCTTATCGTTACGTTTATTTTTATATATTTTTTTGAAAGTTTTTATTTTTATATAGAATATATGATATGAATATATTTATGTATAATATGTCTTGTATGTATGTGTGTATATCCCCAAATGTATATAGAGGTATATTTATGAGAAACGAAATATTTCGATTTATAAAATAATTATTGATATGTATTTCATAAACACATCCAGGCGGATCGTGCGTGTATCTGTGGTTATGGCAGAATCATCAGCGCTGCAGGTTACACTGCAGCATTACGCTGAGTCATAACCTTTTCACTGGCTCGATACACACCCCATCTCTTGTAATACCATACTTTTAACTGTTTATTTTTATTTTTGTGATGTGTACAGTTCCAGTGAATAAATGTCTTTCTTTCTTTCTCTTTCTTTCTTTCATCCGTGAGGACTAATGGTCCCCACACACGGAAAGTTAAACTGATCAGTTTAACTGACGTACATGCAAAAACTGACCGTGAGTGTGAAATCTTAAGTTGAATTTTTAACTGACGGCAACCCACGGATTTTTTCGGCCGTACTGTCTGTTAAACTGCTCAGTTGAACTGACGTACATCCAAAAACTAATCGCGAGTGTGAAATCTTAAGTTCAAATTTTTAACTGACGGCAACCCACCGATTTTTCCGGGCGCACTGTAATCCGCTGGCTTCAGTTTGTTTCAATTATTGGTATTTGGTAAGTACTTTTACTTTCTTAGTAGCTACTTACATTATTTCTATGCTGTTTAGATTTTATATTGTTTTATGTATTTAGAGAAGTTCGTTTGACGGAGGATGGTAGACCAAGGTGACTGTGGTGATGTCACCTTCCTTATGGTGGATTCAGGTGGGTAAAGGATCTCAGTGATGCTACTACGTAGAACCATCGTGTTTGGACTCATTTTCAAAAAGGTTAATGGAGACCAATATGACTGTGATGACATCACCTTTCTGATGGTGCAATCCGAAGTGGGTATAGGATATCAGTGACGGCACTAGATAGAACGATCGTGTTTGAAACTCATTTGAAAGGGCTCATAAAGACCTAGGTGACTGTTATGACCTCACCTTTTTGATGGTGTAATCCAAACGTTGGTATAGGATCTCAGTGGCGGCACTAGATAGAACGATCGTGTTTGACCTCATTTGAAAGGGCTCATAAAGACCTAGGTGACTGTTATGACCTAACCTTTTTGATGGTGCAATCCGAAGTGGGTATAGGATATCAGTGACGGCACTAGATAGAACGATCGTGTTTGAAACTCATTTGAAAGGGCTCATAAAGACCTAGGTGACTGTTATGACCTCACCTTTTTGATGGTGTAATCCAAACGTTGGTATAGGATCTCAGTGGCGGCACTAGATAGAACGATCGTGTTTGACCTCATTTGAAAGGGCTCATAAAGACCTAGGTGACTGTTATGACCTAACCTTTTTGATGGTGCAATCCGAAGGTGGGTATAGGATCTCAGTGACGGCACTAGATGGAATGATCGTGTTTGAACTCATTTGAAAGGGCTTATAAAGACCTAGGTCAATGTGATGATATTACCTTCATGATGGTGGACTTAGAAGGTGGGGTAAAATATCTCAGTTATGCCACTACGAAACGCCATCGTGTTTGGGCTCATTTGAAAGGTCTCAAGAAGTAACTAGTTGAAATACCCTTTCAGATTTATTGTGGTCTGTGGCTTATTACCAGACTGTGTAATATAAAAAACAATATTATTAAGTGCTCATTTTATTATGTTTTCAGGCAATTAAAAAACCAGCAATACGTCCAAGTGGGTACAAAATTAGAAATTGGCCATATATTTTTACAGGCAATAAAAAACAAGGCAGAATGGAAAAAGCATAACCAACTACAACCAGAAGACGAAAATATCTGCGTACTTCAAGAAAACCTACAAGCACCATTAACACCAAATCCTATAAATGACCAAGTTACCTGTACTCAGTATTTAGAATTTAATGATTTTTGACTAGAAGTAAGATTTTTAGATTTAGTAAATGAAACAATGTTGTACTCAATGACGAATTTTAAAAATTTACACGAATACTACACATTTAATAAAACAAATATTTCGGATTTTACTATGTTTAATTTAACTTATTTTTACTTATTTTAATTCGTCACGTTTGGGTGCTTCAACTTTATTTTAGAATGTAACATGTAGCGTGCTCAATTAGATAAACATAGAAAGCTAGGCCATCCTAACTATTTCCGTTACTGAAAACTGATAAGCATTATCTGGTCATCATAAGACCTTCAGAATGTGCCCATGCCCATGGACAGATAGGTAATTTAATTTTTAATCACTAAAATAAACAGTTAAAAATAAATAACACATTTATTAAATAAATATAATTTACCATAATGAAAAAAATTATCATAATATATGATTTCTTAAAATTGTCTCAATACTTATCATGAATAAAAATATCTTTTGAAGTGTTAATTAAAATATATATATATATATATATATATATATATATATATATATATATATATATATATATATATATAAAAAATATCATTTACATTTTTAATTTATAGGATTAAATTAAAAATATCATTTATATTTTTAAATTATAGGAGTCACGCCAACCAAACGCGCACGGCTGCGGCTCCGTCGATCGAGAAATGAAATCCGTTCCGTTTGAACTAGGACTGTTGATAAAATATCGATATATCGAAAAATCTATATTATTATTTAGAATTTTTTTTTTTTTTTTTTCACCTAAATCATTTAATCTACAACACCATCGTAAACTTAAATCCTAATCCTTGATGGACCCAATCTACTCTACTTTATTTACACTATATTATGCTTTTCATTTTTCCCCAGTTTATTTATTTGCTTATTATCTTAAAAAGAAATGTAATTTTGTATAGTATATCTCTGTGATATTAAAATGAATATAATCTATGAAACTTAGTACTATTTTACTTATTGTGAGTTTTGGCAGGAACTTGACCGTCGACGGATTGTTGCTCCTGTTTTATCGTTTAAATAATCGTTTAAAGTGGATTTTTATACGTATAAGTGATGCGATTATGTATATTGTCTGCGCATGTGAACTATTAGAGAAAACGACGAAACAAGTGCTTCGCTGTGGATATACATCTCAAGTTATTTTGATCGCTTAGGCGTCTTATGATTTACTTCCGTGCTATCAGAAATAGCTATTAAATATTTGATATCTTCAGCTACATCTGTAGCATCTGAACGAATTACTTCTAGAATAAATCTTTTAGTGCCCAATAATCGTAGTATTCAAACAGCTGAACATATAAAACAACGAGTATTTTTGAAAACTCTTACTGAATAATATTGGTACACATAATTGTCTTATTCAAATTAAACAATAATTACTAAGAACTATAACCTAACATTTTCATACATTTATAATTTAATTTGTTTAATAAATATACTAAATTATAAACTGTGTAAATCATTTTTGAGCTGACATACGATTGTTTTCTTTTAAATAAAGCCGATATATCGATATATCGCTATGTTTTGGATATATAAAACTCCGATATTGATATATTTATAATTATCGATATATTGAAAATCCGATATTTTAGAAAACTATCAACAGTCCTAGTTTGAACTGATCAGTTGGGCTGATTAGTTGAACTGACCGTGTGTGTCGAACTTTTTTTGGATTAAATCCGTTTGTACTGATCAGTTGAACTGATGTCAGTTTAACTGACCGTGTGTGGCCACCATAAGATGGAATGCCTCGTTTCCAGTAAAAAGGGTCTCTGGTTCTCTACACTCATCATACGAAACACAGCAGCGTTAAGCTGCTATTTCACGCTGGTATTCTGTGAGAACATGGTCCTTCCCCGGTCGAGCCGACCCATTCGTGCTACAACTATACCAGTAATATAACTGCAGCATGGCTCTACGACGTAAAAAACTTTTTGTTTTACGAGGCGATTTTATATTTGTATGGTTAAATTTGTATGTATTTTTGTAACTTAAAAGTTGGAACAATTAAAATAATGCAATACACATTTTTTTTATTTTCTGACGACAGAGACAGTCTAATAGAAACAACAAAAGGCTTGTCGTTTGTTTTGGCCTCCTAAACTACTGAGCAATGCATACCTTTCCATGAACTAGGTGCTTTCTAACTGAGGGGAGTGAACTCGTTTCAGCATTCTCTACTAATTTCAAACCTGAATAATATAATATACCTTCTATAATTATGTATTTCCATCATTTGAATCTCGGAATACTCCCCACTCCTTACCATGAGGTAGTATCTAGCTACCACTTAGCAGTGCTATGATAGTCTACGAGAGGTCTCGTATAAGGGCACCATATTTTATTTAAAAAATTGGTATGGAATGCAATGCTGATTGACAAATAAAAGTTTTAAGACAAATTTGTAATAGAAAACAATGAAAAACAAAATTAGTTTTAAGCTGTTAGTTATTGTTAAGTTTCCTTTGTGAAATAGTAAATGTATACAGAATATTATTACAATAAAAAACACCATTATCTACTCAAAAGTGACTAAATCTTAATCATGATAAAGAGTGAAGTACGAGGTAATTGGCGAGCATTGCAATATTAACACACTTATGAAGGGAATCCCAGAGCTACGCGGGGATTTAATAATTTTGTGGGCTGTAGTCATTAATACAAATAATTCGTAATGATTTTCAATATAATTTTGCCATTCGAGTTGAAAAAATCAATAAAAAATCAATTCCTCCTTACAGCTTATAAAAGTCAATAGCTAAACATAGGCCTAGTTTGCCTCATAATAGCTCATGAATATGGCAAAATCGGGGGTATTTTGCCATATTCATGAGCTATTATGAGGCAAAGTTGCCATACTTGGGAGGCGGGCCAAACGCATTTTTTATGATAAAAATGTGCGGTTGAAAAATTTGTACAATATTATTAAAACATGATATTCTTGTAATTTGCAACATTTACTAAGTAAATAAGCGCCATATAACATGACACATGATTTATTAAAAACAAGGCGTCTTCAGGTAAAACGACACCTTCATTGTCAACCACAAAATAACTTTTGCGGTTATAATAGATCAGAGTCGTCATCACTCTTGAGTTTCCTTGGTGCTAGTGAAGGAATCGAATATTGTCAATATTTTCTGTGAGTCTGTGACTGAGTAACAAAATAATATCAATCTTACCTTTCTTCAATATGAATCATTGTAATTGTCTATTCACCAAACCGCTTACATTTATTTTGAGGTACTTCGAATGCAGCATGAGAGCATATCCTTTCGCTATATTGTGCAAGGATGTACTCGTATAGTGCAACAAGAGGGGCTTGTAATATATTTGGGTGTTGTGTTTCTTGTTTTTTATTTCTATTCCCACATAATAAATTTACATATTATGTAGTAGGTAGCCCATAAATATATTTAGATAGTTAAGACAAATAAATGTTTATTACTATACAATAAATTACGTCACTACTCAAACACACACTCAAGTACAGTTATAGCACTTCATTGTAATTTACATTTATACTGTCGGTCTGTTTATAGTCAATATTATGAATCGTGCAAAAAAAATTATAAAATCATTATTTTAGCGTGACGTTTTTCGCCGTTTATTAATTTATTAAAGTATTCATTTATTCATTTAAATTAATACTTTAAGCATTTTAATTTTTTAATTTAAATATTTTCTTAAAGTTTCTAGTGTAAAGAATATATTTTTCAAATTAATCCGTATGAAAATGTTATAATAAAATACAGGCTGGATGAATAGAGCTCGCAAATGTTTCAACAAAAGCATTAACAATTTATAACTAAATAACAGATAACTATAACTAGACTTGTTTACAATCTAGAATATTAGTTTTCCTTCATAAATTAAAATAAGTTTATCTTTGTTAAAAATACATGACAATTTCTCCGCAAAACAAAATAATCTAAAAATATCAATGTATGCTATACTGACTTTTGAAAGGCTGTAACGTTACGTGCGAAGACGTCCGTATATTTAATGTGCGGCAAGTGCTCTGATAACAAATGTGTCTGAGACGTGGTCCTTTACTACTAACCCAATGAGGAAGCACAAAGTCACTCAGTGAGCTATAGAGAGGGCTAATCTCGGAATTCCTTTGCGTGATATATTTCGTAATGAGGAAATCCGCACCAGAACCAGAGTAACCGACATAGCTCAAAGGATCAGTAAGCTAAAGTAGCAGTGACTATCAATGAGGAAGAAAGTTACTTGTGCTCATCTTTCTTAGCGACCTTAGCTTCAGCAGCTTTCCTAAGACGCTCTTTCCTCACTGCTTCAGTCTCAGGCCTGTACTTCTCAAAGATCTTGAAAAGAATTTTGGATGTAGTCTTATCAAGGGTCTGCGTGAACTGATTGATTGGAGGTGGAACTTTCAGACGGCGTTGAAGGATGCCATTCTATATTCTACGCCATTGCATATTTTTATATTCTATAATTATGCTAATCAAACACGTAACTCACTCTCACAAGAAAATGTCTGCGACGGACAGACTGAGACAAACAGATTTATCTGAGGTTTTTATTCCATAACTTCCGTTTTATCCGTTAAGATTTCTGAAGTTATAACATTTTAAGGGTGACCTATGTACAGCAGTGGACTTGTAATAAAAAATTATAAAAATGATGAATGTTTTTATAAGTATTTATTTTTTGTTCTGTTATCATCAAATGTAAATAATGAGTCGTAGACGCTACAACGCCTGCACGTAGTCTTTAGCATAGCGAGTAATTAAGATGCTAACACTGCGTAGATCTGATAATTAAGTCGTAATATTATCAGCATTATGATAGGAACCGACCTCAATGCAAAGGTCGTGTTTTAATTGATGCTTCAGATGTATGTTCCTATTGACTACAAGATCAACTGTCTCGGGTGTCAGAACTGTCCGATGCAATACCTGGGTAAGATATTAAATATCTCTAGTATTAAGAAGAGATAAACGGTTTTTCTTTAAATATTTTTTTTTACAAATATAAAAGGAAAGGAAATATATTTTAGAAATCATCATTATTACCATCAGGAACTTGAAGAAAGTCAAGAGAACTTACCGTGCTTGGCAGGCGGATTAGTCAATACTGTTGTCCCAAAATAATACTGCGGTCCGTTACCTCCTCAAAGTCAGTACCTATAGCATTTTAATATACCGACTTTTAAGATTTAGGATAAAAGCACTAAGTACTATTGTATGATATGCTAGTTAGTAGTTGCTAATAGGTATTTTGTAAGAGTTTCAGAATAATCTTAAAGTTATTTGCCTATGATTTTATAAAATTAAACAATATTACGACAAACATTAATGCACTCTACCTATCACATACAGGCAATCTAGTTTTTTAATTTGTCAAAGTAGTTTCTTCGTACCATGAAAATCTACAAAAGTCAATGGATTTGGGTGCCCATCTATTAAATAAAATTATATTAATGTTCGTTCACTGTAAACAACCCATGAGTACTTGGGTAGCATCCAATTATATTTCTAAACGGGCCAAAGCATTAACAGCGTACCGTGTTACCTAACGGATAAAGTTCTTATTTAGTTCTCCAAAGACCGCCACATACGAACAAAACGGCGTTATCGCGTTATAAAAGTGAATTATTTTATTGTCAATAGAATAAACACCCCTTTTAATAAACCTTCATAATATATAATACAACAATTATAAATTTTATTCTTCATATCAGTGTGGCATAGCGGCAATTCCGGTCTCAATTTAGATAAAGATTATATTGTGGTAACTGCACAGATAAAGGATTTTATTGAGGAGGCTTCATAGAAAAGACGTGTTGGCTTAATACTTTAACCATATCTTCGTTGATTGTGACAAGGAGTGACGCTTTTCGAGAACTTGCGAAGATGCCCAAGGACACAATGAATCAAAAGGTAAATATAACAACAATTGACACATAATTTTTTTACATAATTCAATAGAATATGTTGTAACATCACACAAAATTAATTATATAATATTCTTTCTTTAATTCCGTTTTACAGCATCAGTGAAACGCTTATATAAGACATTAACTACCTAAGTACATACATATACGGCTTATATTACTAAGTATAAGTAGTGTAGCAATATATGTAAATCTTAAACTAGCATAATGATAATATAACTTATATTAATGAAGCATTGATTGTAGATAAAAATCTTGCATTACATAATAAAATATTTAAGCTGTTGCCGTATATTATTTGTTCGTCGTGTAGTTACGACAAAGGGAAACTGAACTGAGGAGAGGAGGAGCAGCAGCATCATTCTGACAACAAGTTGTCAACCCGCATACCAAGCGTGGCAACTGTGGAAATATTCCCCGTATGAGGCAATCTTTGGGAGAGGCCTGTGTTCAACAGCAGCTTGTAATGGATGAATACGTGTATTATGTTAATACAGAATTTTATTATGGATTTATATATTTCTATATTAATAATCGTGATATTGTGTTTAATAAAATCTAATACAAAAAATATATACGATACCAAATTTAAACATGCAAAAGAATGACAGATTTTTTTCATGGTAACAGAGTAAGCACAATATAATCAGGCATATTATGGAAACATTTTCAGATGATGTTACGAAAAAAACCATCATTCGAAATATATTTATATTTTTAAGATTTCCTAACATGCTAATAAATCAATAATATTTTTAATTGCTTTTAGAGACATATGTACTAGTGCATATTAACATTCTTTGATTCGAATACGTAATGTCTTCTTTTAAATAATAAATTACTACCACGGTCATTATTAAAATGTTTGCTAAGAAAATAAGTTATAAAGAACTAGAATCTGGTTCTTTACTAGATAAGCACATTGATAACAACTTTATTTATGAAAATGTTTCAAATTGAGACGAACTCAGTACACGTTTTTATAGGATGGCAGCACATCTGGTCTTTTTTGGATTTGTCCTAGCTTGCAATGCATGACACGCCGTTCCGGCGGATTTTCTAAATCAAACCCCATTTCAAAGGTATGAAAATGAAATAATACAAGTGTGTGCTATAATTTTAAAATTCACTGGTGATTGTTTATTTGAGCAAACAGGGCTTACACTATGTTCGTGTACGTTAACAACATGACTTGAAATCGTTTTTTTTATAGAATAAGGGTGACAAACGAGCACACAGTTCACCTGATGGTAAGTTGATGTGGGTGGTCCATAGATATCTACATTTATACTCAATTAAGAATCAAAATGCAGATGTGTTGTCACCCCTGAGGACTGAGATAGAATGCCTCGTTTCCAGTAAAAAGGATTTCCGGTTCTCTACACTCACCACAGGAAACACAGCAGCATAAAGCTGCTATTTTACGCTGGTATTCTGTGAAAGCATGGACCTACCACCGTCGAGCGACCCATTCAAGGTACAACCATAATATAACTGTTAATAGGTAGGCTCTACCACGTTTCTTTATACATAAGAGGGGGCAAACGAGCATACAGCTCACCTGCATGCAACACCAAGGGAAATGGAAGTTCCACAAGGAAGTTGTGCGAGGAAGAAAACTTTTAATAAATCGCACAGTGGTGGACCGCCAATTATCCGGATGGTATAGATGGTATCGCGAGTTTTGTCGCGATGTGCGATGGTGAAATTGAGCGGCTGGAATTAGTCCGAAGAATTCCTCTAAGCACTCTCCGTGGTAAATACGATAGAATACGCAAATAGGTGCACCAGATGGTGCACTATTTGCGCTCACTAACTATCTATGCGCACTCACTAGCGCTGCGTGCATCTGCAGTCAAGCCGATCAGAAAGAACTCGATCGCTGATGATTCGAACCGCTCTGCCTTGGATGCGATCAAGTGGAAGCTCCTTCATTGCATTGGGGTGCCCCGGCGCAGAGATGAGAACAATATTCTATGTAATGCCGAACTTGCGCCTTACAAAGTTGCAATCGGTGTGCCGGCATAAAATACCGTCCCGCTCTACAAAGCACGCCAAGTTTTTTAGAAAACATAAACGTTAAATACAGTGTACTGTAGTATACATATTTTTGGCAAACATGACACGGAATAAATAGTGTTGTGAATACAAATAAGGCTATTCATTTTTAATGAAATCATGTTTATTATTTAAGTACGGTATTATTGTTACATTGCAAGAAATTCTAAATATCATATTATTGAACCTATTATACACATTTTAATTTTTGTGTTTTAACACACAAAAATAAGAATGTAATCAAGTAATAATAAATAAATAATAATGTAAAGGAACAAAGTTAAAACTATTTATTTAATTATAGAATTATTCATTGTTTTGGAGAATTGGGTTAGGTTTAACGATATATTATTTAAAACTGATAAACATACTCCTGGTCCCCAGAGCTTTACCCAGTTTGGGGTCCACGAGTAAATATTTATATGTAACTAAAGTTTAATATAATTTAATATAAGTTACCATTCTTTGTGTTCAGCTCTGTAGCTCTTTTTCAGGAATAAATGATTTTTTTTATTATGTATAACATCTTTTCACATAATGTTTATAATCGGAGCGTATATGAATAACTGCTAATAGCAGCGTAAAAAAGCAGCTTAATGTTGCTGTTTCATATGATGAGTGTAGGCAATCAGAGATCTTTTTTACTAATAATGAGGCATTTCATTCACCAAGGGTGACAATTTTGAGAGCATTTGCATTTTGATTCTTAATCGAGGATAGATATAGGAGTCTATGGGCTAGAGCACCCTCTTACCATCAGATGGGCACTATGTTCCTTTGTCACCCCTATTCTATAAAAAAACTGCTAAGGTTTATTTTCCACTTATGATTATTGTTATTATTTATAATATTAATCTATAGCCACGTTATCATGCATAATTGTCTTTGCATAATAATATCTAATTAACTTATATACGTGGCAATACCACAGCAATACTGTGACAGTTTCTGTGTTTGGCCGAAATCCCACTCTCCCATTATAGGGAGGATTTTCCATAATCCTGACGTTTAGCACTGTGACAAAATAGGTATCGAAATATGATTTCTACATTTATATTTATAATCGTTGGTGTATCTGTTAGTAGTCGCATAACTTCTCAACTGCTCGATCGATTGAGATCTTATTCACACAATATATTTGTTTTGTTGAAACGATTGATAATATATATAAACCGCATTACTAAGTATTTTTCTATTATCTCGAAAACTATACTGCTGTAGTAGTATTATTTAAGATGATACATAATACATAATATAGTTAATAATTTATTTTTATATGTGACTAGCTTTTGCGAATTCGTCCGCATAGAAAATAACTGCAGATCTATACCTAATAGTGGTCTTTTGGCAAGCAGTACAATTACCGAAAACCACGTCAAAGTCAGTTTTTTTGCTATTATGTCAAAAACTGTGTGTGATATGGGAAAATGTTTCTCATAAAAATTGAAGCTCTATTAATTCCATCCAAAAAAAGGTATTATCATCTTATCCTTTAAAAGTCATAGTTTTGTTGTAAAATGGTATTAAAGTAAAAGAATATAAAATTGGTTTTGCATCAAAACATAAAGAGAGAGAAGATAAAGAATAAGGTACCTACCTTAATAAATACCTTCATTCAGTTTTTAAAAAACTTAGAGTATAAATAAGCAGGTTAAATATACTCTAAGTAAAAAAACATAAAACAAAAATTTCGCACAAAATATAGCCTAAATCCCTCGTTTTCGTAAAGTTTCATCACAATCGGTTCAGCCATTCCGAAGATTAGCCCGGACAGACTGACAAAAAAAATTATAATGGTTATTTATGATTCAATGGCATTAAAATAACCCCCTGAGCTTAATAAAAGCCATATATTTTAAATTTTACAGATAGACACTTCGATTTTATTTATATGTATCTATAGATATAAACAGCTACAATATACAGGGTTACTTTTCAGAGTAGCCAAATTTTAAACTTAAGTTCAAATATATAAATAATGATATACCGTTATTGCAGTTTTTGAAAATACGACTAAATAAGGCTTCTGCTTTTATTTGAAATTATCCCAAATTGAATATAATTTATGGGCAACAACGTTTTTGCCTACCGATCGACCCTTACGAATGTGTGCATGCGCAGTAAAATCAGTTAAAATAATGAATTACCACATTTATTAAGATTTTTTTAATAAATTTTTCTTCACCATTTGTCTATATTACTTATTCTGAACCTTCTCTGCAAATTTGGCCGGTTATTGCAAAATAACCATGTATTTAATGGGAGTTTTAATATAGGTATTTCCTTTTTACACATAATATCATTGGTTTTTTCATATCATCATTTTGTTTTATTTGTATTACGCACGTGCGAAGATTATTAGAGCCGTAATTCCCCGGATAGGTTGAGGAAAATACTCTATTGATTAGTGTCGCTCGTTTTGTTTTGCTTCTTTCATTTTATTTTGACGAATCATAGGCACCAGGTTACTCATGGCAACGTATTTTAATATATTCAATATATATTTCTCATTATAATATATGTAAGACATCATAAAAATCCTATAGACTTGTATGGGACTATTTAGGTAGAAATCTATATAAATAAAATGATAGAGATTTGCAGTTGTGCGCGCATCACGGAAAAACTACTGGATAGATTTCAATTATGTTTTCTTATTTTATTTCTTGGCCCTTATCTAAAAAAAAATATTGGGATATCTTCATTTAATATAAATTTATTAAAGTTTTAAGAAACAACGATTGATATGAGCATTATGAGTTCAGTGATGTGTGTTTTCTTTGTTAATATATCAAGCAACGCGGACTAAGTCGCAGGTATCAGCTAGTAGGCAATAAATGAAAAGCAACTCTGGTATACCTATTCTCCTACCTAGCCTGATTGAAATCTGATTGAGACAAATTTTAGACGATGTTTTAAAAAACTATTAGATGGAATGCCGAAAGTTTATTCTGCAGTTATAAAATTTAAGGGAGTAAATTAGAGGAGTCTAGAACCGGAAGAAAAATAATGTGAATTAGTTAAATAATTGATTTAAAATTAACGTGATTTCATGACTTAGCTACGCAGCAATAAAAGATATATCTACATTAATTTTCAAAAAGTTTCAGAGTCCAAGATTAAACAAAAAACTGTATGTGTGATGTTCAGAGTGACTGACTCATCTATCAACGCACAGCCACAGAATAAATAATAGTACTAGCACAGCCTAGACCGTTAAACGTAGAAATCTGAAATTTGAACAGTAGCTGCCTTCTATGACGTAGGCATCCACTAAGAAGAGATTTAGAAAAATTCAAACCCTAAGAGGGTAAAATAGAGTGTTACAGTTTGTAAAAAACCTTTTATTTTACAGGACGATTGACAAGAAACTTTTAAAGGTACTCTGTAAATAAAATAAAGTTTTCAAAACAACCTCTTACAGGGGGGATTTTTAAGCCATGTTAGTCACTGGTTACAAGTGGGGAAAACAGATGAATTTTAGTTTACACCGTAGACAAACTCATGAGGTGTATTCGTGCGCCATGTGTGACTTAACGCAAAAAAACATAGACCAGATAAACAGTAGACCTCTATACCTACATTGTTTAAAACAAAGAAGCATCGCACAAAATTTGATAGCAATAGTCATCCATATGTTCGCTCGCAGCCACGACATCCCCCACCCCAATATCCAGTAAGGACATCTTTTAGTAACGTTCTAACAATCAAACTGCTCAGGATATAATAATCTCAAAAATAATCGCGCTAAACTAAAATTCCCATTATAAATAACTGATTTTCTTTTATCTTAATCTATGGATAGTAATTAATTAATAACCGAAAATGAATTATAGTTCGATTCAAAACGTCAACAATTGAAAAATTATAATTAATCTAATATCAGAAATTCTTTATTATTTCTGACATATTTGTGGTTTTAGTGTTCTGTAGTTACCCAAAAAACGGAATACTTATGGAATCTATTCTATTATGCCACAGATTTTTTCACAGATACTTTCTCACGAAGTTTTCACATACCACATTTAAATTTTTACATTTTCCTAATAGTTGCTTTAAATTGATTTCCCAACCGCATCTCCCAATGGGCGGCAATTTCAATAATGCGTATCCACTAGAAAATTATACGTAAAAAGAATAAAGCTTTCAAGTAACAACAACCCTTGAGGACTACGATGAAATACCTCAAAGCCTGTTATTATAATGTATCTCTCATTTTTCCAACGAGAACATAACAGATGAGCTCCATTTCTCTAACAGTTTTAAGATGTAAGGTTTCAATTTCCATGTATTCGATGTAGCCTTATGCGATAAGACCGTAGAAAGAGACCGGATTTTAATTAAGTCTTAAACCCACTAATGAGGAACGTCAGTCAGATATATATAGCGCTGTACTGCAGGGCACAAACCGTTTATACATATAACTTGGTTAAGTGTACGTCTTTAGAAAACGTTTTTGTTCAAACGAAAAAAGACCCAATCAGTTAATGGTTCAATGGCGGGCGTGACGTATTTATCGGAAAAGTTCACACAAGCTTTGCCAAGGTTATAAGTTGAAATGGCCCGAGCGTTGCCCTTTCGTTTTCATCTAAAATTAATAATATCAACAATTAATTAGAATTGTTTTGTCTGTATCTTAGTTATACATTATTTAGCAATGTTATACAACTATAATCCTATACTATTACACGAGCAATTATATTATGTTTACAATATTTTTTTGTAATTGCATTCTCGAAAACTGATGTAACAATTACGATGAAGTTTACATTGTAGAATATACGTTGACGAAAAATCGATCTAGCTAGGTCTAATTTCTTAATGGCTAGAGCGTAGGGTTATCACGCGAGTGCGCGAGCTCTAATCTTACAAACGATCTGGTTTTTTATTTTTGCTTTTTTAGTATAAAAGTCCACACGGCTCAACAGCTGGCCAAAAATAAATTATTATCGGTAAATATAAATAAAATTTAAGTGTCTGTTTGTATTATCGAAATAACTGCCTTTTATTGAGCTTATTTGCAAGCCATTAAGACATGTATAACCATTTTTAAAATTTTTGTCTGTCTGTCTGTCCGGACTAAACTTCGGATTGTAATGAAACTTCACGAACAGATAGAGAGCAATGCCAGGAGTGATCTGGGCTATACTTTACCAGAAAACCTTGGAGTGTGAACCAGCGTGAAGTAGAGGTTTACTTCTGCATTTCGCCTGGTGAGTGCAGGTGGCCGGAGGCCCAATCCCCCCCCCCCCCCAATCAACATGGTAGTGGAATTAAACAGAAGACTACCCCAGGAGGGTACCAGCATCCCTGGAGAATCCCTCGCTGAGCATCCACGCCCATGCTACCCTACTTTTCTGAGCGGGTGCTCAGGCTGCCCCGCGTATTCTGGGGGCAATTCCGCTCAAGACGAAACCTGCTCGGGGCAAGCGGAGCAAAGACAAAGGCAACCCTGCTACGCTTTCCGTGGATTTCTGCAATATCAGGGACTTCATTCAAACCTTAACGCCGTCCACTACCATCTGGAGACGGCAAAGCCGGCCTGCTCTTTCTAACCGAGACACAGGTGTCCTCTCCGGCTGATACTTCATCTCTCCTGCCCGGGGTACAAATTGAACACCTTTGTGCCCCGGGCTGGAGTTTGCGTACGTCAGAGAGAACATCTGTTATCGACGCCCGGCAGTCTTGAAGGTACGGACCTGTCCATCCTATGGCTGCGCGTAGACAGCGACGACCATCCTCGCGTCTACGGGTGCCTCTATAGGTCCCATAGCGGTAATGCCGACACAGACCGACTCATCGACCACGTCCAAATGGCTGCAGACTCCGTGCTACAACAGGTCCCTTCCGCAGAGATCGTGATGCTCGGTGATTTTAACGCGCACCACGCTGAATGGCTTGGTTCCCGTTTAACCGATCATGCGGGTAGATCTGTTTATGACTTTGTTTTGACATATGGTCTGACACAACTGGTTACTTCGCCTACGCGGATCCCAGATGTGGAAGACCATGTACCTTCCTGTTGGACCTTCTACTGACCTCTCATCCGGACGGATATCAGGTCTCCGTCGATGCCCTCTTGGCTCTTCGGACCATTGTCTGATCCGGAGCACGGTGCCACTCACGCTCCCATCGCAGTTGCGATCTGCAGCTCGCCGCCGTGTTTGGCACTATAGGTCAGCCGATTGCGATGGGATGCGGTCTTTTTGCATCCTATCCTTGGGGCGGGTTTGCTTCTCGCCGGATGATCCCAACGTTGTTGCTGATTCTGTCACTGATGTGGTACTTCAGGAATGGAATTATTTATTCCATCATCTGTGGTGCCTATCGGAGGCAAAACTCAGCCATGGTTTGGTCGCTCCTAAAGTTGCATCACGTTATAAGCAGGAGTGTTACCGGGCCTGGGCTGACGCATCAACGTCCGGGATGTAAACACTAGCGCTCTTAAAAGAAGTATAATTCCGCCTCCAGGTCCTTCAAAAGTGTCATTGCCAAGGCAAAGTCAGAGCACATCGGCAGAATTGGCGAGAAACTAGTTCGCCTCCCTACGGGAACACGTGCATTCTGGTCTCTCGCCAAGGCTGTCCAAGGGAACTTCTGTCAGCCATCTCTGCCATCTCTGCACAGGGTGGACGACTCACTGGCCCATGACGCAAAGGAGAAAGCCGATCTGCTAGGCTCTCTTTTTGCTTCCAACTCGACTCTTGATGACGGGGGGAACATACCGCCTACCATCCCGCGGTGTGAGTGCTCCATGCGGGAAGTGCTGTTTACACAGCGCTCGGTGCGTAAAGCACTTCTCTCCCTGGACGTCAACAAGTCGAGTGGGCCTGATGGAGTCCCACCTATTGTGCTGAACGTGTGCTCGGAGTTGGCACCGGTTTTAACGCGTCTTTTCCGCTACTTCTACTCTCAAGGCGTAGTCCTGAACTCGTGGAAAACAGCTTTGGTGCACCCATTCCTTAAAAAATGCGACCGCTCAGATCCGCTCAACTACAGGCCTATCGCTATCACCTCTTTGTTCTCCAAAATAATGGAAACTATTATTAACTGCCAGCTCATGCGGTACTTTGAGGATCACCAGCTGATTAGTGACCGCCAGTACGGTTTCCGTCGAGGTCGCTCAGCTGGTGATCTTCTAGGTTACCTAACTCATAGATGGGCGGAGGCAGTAGAGTCCAAGGGAGGCGTTGGCCGTTAGTTTGGACATAGCGAAGGCCTTCGATCGGGTTTGGCACAAAGCGCTTCTTTCGAAGCTCCCTTCCTATGGGCTTCCCGAGAAATTGTGCAATTGGATCACCAGTTTTCTTGCAGATCGGAGCATCAAGGTTGTAGTAGACGGTGCATGCTCCGATTACAAGCCCATTAACGCTGGTGTTCCACAAGGCTGCGTGCTATCACCAACGCTGTTTCTTCTGCATATCAATGATATGTTGCAAACTGGTAACATTCATTGCTATGCGGACGACAGCACTGGTGATGCTTTATACACCGGCCGTGCCAATATTTCTCGGGAAAACGTCACTGAGTACCGGAACAAACTTGTGTCTGAAGTCGAGACTATTGAACAAAGTCTCAGACTGGGGGCGACTAAATCTAGTCCAGTTCAATCCCCAGAAGACACAAGTTTGCGCGTTTACCGCTAAAAAGAACCCCTTTGTCGTATCTCCTCAGTTTCAAGGCACTCCCCTTGTTGCCTCAGCCAGTATCGGAATCCTCGGTGTCGACATATCGAGTGATGTGCAGTTTCGTGGTCACTTGGAAGAGAAGGCCAAATTGGCCTCTAAAAGCTTGGCGTGCTCAGCAGAGCGGCACAGTATTTCATGCCGACACACCGCTTGCAACTTTACAAGGCGCAAGTTCGGCCCCATGGAATACTGTTCCCATCTCTGAGCAGGGCTCCCCAGTGCCAGCTCCTTCCACTTGACCGCATCCAGCGCAGAGCAGCTCGAATCGTCGACGACCGAGTTCTGTCCGATCGGCTTGACTCACTGGCACTGCGTAGAGATGTTGCATCTCTTTGCGTATTTTATCGCATGTACCACGGGAGTGCTCTGAGGTGTTCGGACTAATTCCAGCCGCTCAATTTCACCATCGCACATCGCGACAGAACTCGAGATACCATCCATACCATCTGGATGATTGGCGGTCCACCACTGTGCGATTTAGAAGAAGTTTTCTTCCTCGCACAACTTCCTTGTGGAATCGATTACCACCAGCGATTTTTCCGGACCGATACGACTTAGGGACCTTCAAGAAAAGAGCCTACTCCTTCTTAAAAGGCCGGCAACGCATCTGCAATTCCCCTGGTGTTGCAGTTGTTCATGGGCGGCGGTAATCACTTACCATCAGGTGAGCCGCATGCTCGTTTGCCCCCTCTCCTATAAAAAAAAAAAAAGTTTTTTTTAGAAATGGAAAAAGTGATAAAATAAATGATGATCTCTTTGATGAGTATCTTAAATTTAAATAACGCCACATTAATAGATCCTACCCAGGCGAAGCCGGGTCTGTTCGCTAGTAGACTAATAAAATGTTTTGTCTGCGGGGTTACGTACATTTTTATGACGCTACTAGATTTTGCCCGCAACTTCGTCCGCGTAGATATTATACTTTAAACCGTAGGTGATCCATCAATAATCGCACTTTCATAGTAAATTCCATCACCCTCTTTAGGAATTATTTCCGTGATCAAAGCTCCCCGGTACTTAAACTATCTCGATACCAAATTTCATCTAAATTGGTTCAGCGGTTTAAGCGTAAAGAGGTACATTTGCTCACGCGGCGATGAGCGAGATGACAGATTTTTTCCGACTTACTTAACACTTATCGTTATATTTTGACCCATTTACAAAATATCTTTATTAATTATAGCCTATGTGTTGTTCTGATGTATGAGCTATATTATTGTAAGGTTTTATTAAAATACATTCAGTAGTTTTTGCGTGGAAGAGTAACAAACATCCATACATCCTCACAAACTGGTAGGATGTGTAGAGAGAATGTTTGATTACAGTATTCTTACAGAAAATCATTATTTTATCGATAAATAATCACACATATTTAATACTGTTTTGAATGATTAATAAAGAAATATATATAGGTAACATGTATATTTATAAATGTAGAACTGATTTCTTGGAAACGATTTTGCTTTACAAGTACTTCTAGATAAGTGTTATCCCTCAAAAAATTATATACTGTATTTTTCTAATGCCGTGCAAAGGTCATTCGCCCAGGCACTAATATTATTAACGTGAAAGTATGTTTGTTTGAATGATTGACGGATTCTAGTGAAATTTTTGGAATAGAAATCGATTATGTTGTGAAATAGAAATAGGATACTTGTTTAACAATTGTACATTTTTATAAATATTTACAGATAAGTATAGCATAAATATCCAAACTGCACTCTCTAATGTATTGTTTACGAGCTGATTTATATGATCACAAAAATATAATTTCATGTCATTTACTTTATATCATGTCTTAAAACATTATCTTATTCGTTGGCCCTTACAGAATGGCATATTGCATATTTTACATGACACATTCCGGAGAGTATGCGAAGAAATTGCATGCCTTAATTCCTCGCTCCCCATTCCATCATCGAACCACCAGGCGCTTGGCTGGTCTCCACCCATGATCGATATACCACGCATTCTAACCAAACGTTTAGCTTCGTCGTTCATAATGGAATAACAGCAAAATTGTGGAATAATTTGCAAGCATCTGTATTTACATCCGATTATAATGTCGATGTGTTCAAAGCTTTTGCTAAGCTAAGTCGGTGCGCTTTATCATCTTCGGCTAAATCACCACTTATCTTCAGGTGGAATAGTAGTCAAACATAAGGTTATAATGTAAAAAAAATCTACGTATGATGGTAAAAGTTTCGAAACGAAATTATAATAGGGTTGATTTAGGGTCCATTATATGTTTTAATTATCATCGAATAGGGACCTGCTATAAATAATTTTAATTTTGAGCTACGCTAAAAGTCGTTGATGATTGATTGAAATTAAGAGCTTAGTAATATTGTAAAAATATGATAACTAAATGTGAATAATATATAAAAATTAATCAAAATAAAATATATATAAAAATATATTTATATATAGTAATTGCAGGTTGTTAACAATTATTATCATTACAACCGATAGGTAATTCATAGATGGAATTATGACTCCCCAAGATGGGTGAATTTGTCGTAATCGCTACGCTAGACGGGCAATAAAATCCTTATACCTTAAGACTTCCTGACGCTACTCGCAATCGTCAATTTGGATTTTAGTTTTATAATTTAGGGGTGATTAATTCGCATTATGTCGATGGGTTTGAGCTTTTAGTATCGGCTCATAATTGTTATCCATTAAACGTTTTAACCTTTTTTAGAAGATTTTTATAAATAAGACCGGTTATTTTATATGTTTATAATATTATATTATAATGCCTTGTCAGACGAAACTCGAATCGCTTGTTGATGAAACAGTTCATTGGTTTTGCATGCAAACCATAGCAAATCAACTTTGTATACAGGATGCTTTGTGATTATTGGGTTGTATTATTAGGTTATTGTGACTAGCGTACGACAACAGTAGAGCAGACACACTATATTTTCTTCAATTTCGTCAGAATTTGGATAAATAATACATTATCCATGTTTAAAGGAGAAACATTATTTTTCATTTGTTATTAATAATAGTCACAAAACGAGCCTACGTTACGTGTTTGGTATGGTAGCACATGCCAACACTATCAATGAAAGAAGGCTACAGATGTGTTTAACCACTGGTGTGGTGACTGAAATGGAATGGCTCACAGCCTGTACTTATATTTGCTTTGATATGTGCTTTCCGAGGCAAGGAGGTGAAACACTGCCAACGTTCTGACTCTGGGCTGCTACTGAGAGTTTCTTGGCAGAAAACCTCAATAACTGAATCTCGAATCCCGGATTTGACCACTCGTACTGTCTTTTGGTCCCCTATACTGTGTTAATCAAATATTGATACCCTTCTCCGGAACGCAACATTATATGCACTACTGCTTAGCGGTTGAAATGGACAAAAATACATCTACCTAAAGGAACGAATGAATCACAGAAAAAGAATCTAATAGTAGATAAAAAAATTCTAGCTCAGGTCGTATAATATAGCAATTTTAAAAACTTATATCACGTATGAATTTTTATTTTAAGGCAGCGATAAGATAGCCTGCTTATTTTAAAAGAAATGATTGAGGTGATTAAATTTTTACAAGCCTCTTATTAAAATATGTTTATAAATATTATCCTATAAAGTCAATTTAAATGTTTCTGTGATTTATTTTATCATTATTTTTAAGGGTTATTTAATTTAACTATGAATTTTCATTGTTCTTTATCTTGTTTGAATTTAAAGGTTGAACTAGCCTAAATAATTCATATGTCGCCTTAAGTCTGTTCCAGTTTTCTTTGAATAAAATTTCTTTGAAAAAGTTTATAGACTTATGATGTTAAATACGTTTGTCGTTTTCTAATGTCATAAGGGTCGACTTTAAGAAACGCCAGAAAGTATTATGACCTCCGATAGAAAATGATGAAAACGTCTCGTTTATATCAAATATAAAACAAGGGTGACACGAAGCAGCCTCAAAGGTGCGAGACAAAGATAAGGAAAGACTTCGGTTGTAAGATTAATTTAATAATAGTTAGTGTTCACCTCAAACATATACCGTAGAGCCGTGGTAGCTCAGGGGCTTAGCGCTCGCTGTAAATTTTACAGTAGGCAACCCGGGTTCGATTCCCGCCAGCACCAATAAAATTGTTAATTGCAATTTTAAGTGCTGATTTACCACGTGCTCGACGGTGAAGGAAAGCATCGTGAGAAAACATGCAGGTCTGCGAAATAAAAAAATATTTCGAAGACATGTGAAGCCCGCCAACACGCATTGGGGCAGCAGCGCGGCGGATACTTCCTCGCCCTAAAACACTCTCAGAAATGAGAGGAGGCCTGTGCCATACTGTGGAATGTATATAGGCTGTAACTTTAATTTACTTTACTTTCAGACATATACAGTATTTCATTTATTTGCACTAGTTAATTTAATTAAAAACAGCATTACAACCAGTTGCATGTACCTGGACTAACATAGACCTTACTCACATCATTACACTTTATTACGTACATTAAACTCACGCTACAGCTGTGTTGTAGCAGCATCACTTTAGAGTATACATAAACATAACTTGCTTATGTACACTAAAAGCAGCACGAAGGGGTCGGGCCTGACGGACAGAACGATCACTTTCACGCCCCTACAGAATACTAGCGTAAAATTGCAGTATATTGCTATAATATTTTGTATGGTGAGTAGTAAACGAAATCTATGTGTATGGTCAATAACATCCACTTACTATCATGTAGAGCTGTACAAAGCCCTGAACAATCTGTATTCATTATTATATTAAATCACCCCACGCCACGAAACTTTGTAGTTCAAACTCAAGCTCGACACTCGATTTATTGCATATAGTATGAAGGAACCTGTTCGATCTCCGCGGGCACCGCTAAGGTTGTTAATGCCGATGTTATTTTGATATTTTGATATTTTAAATAAAATATTTTTCTTTTAAACATTCAATATAAAAGTATACATTCATAAATATATACCATTAGTTATTAAAAAGATTAAATTAGTTATTAAAAGTGACTTTGAAGTTAAGTATTACACAAAAAAGATTAAGTATTAAATAAAGCAAACTATTCAATTCGTTTACTGGTCGTGACACAACGAGGATAAGAAATTAAATCAATTTGGGTAGGAATTTAAGCAACATATTTGCTGACGGTACACGTGAACGCATACGCAATCAGGAAATCAGGAATCACAACACACGTGTTTGGAGGCACGTCGACACACCTCACCCATTCCAAGTTCCAAATACAGCTTGACCATTTCAAAGAAATCTGTCATGACGCATCGCTTCTAATGACGAAACAAATTGTGTGAATTTTTAACAAAAAATATTCAATACATATTTTGAAATTATAAACATGTATTTGTATATTTACATAAATATGTTTATTAATAATATCGAATCAAAAACCAACACATCTCTCATTGATCATTAATATTAATGATGATGGTGGTGATGAAAAACTAGCACAAACACAATGTAAATTGTTATGAAAGCTCTAATCGCATACCAAATTCAAATACTTATTAAACAACATTTTTTTTTCTTTAGTAGATATAATTAATACTGCTTCTTTAGCAAAATATTTGTGTATTTGTGTAGTATATTTTGTGTATGATAATTTCGTAATAAAAAAAAAAACACTTTTTTTAAAATTGACCAGCGAACGCAAATAAAACGATTTATTTGCCTTCACTGCAATCAAAATGCTAATCTAAAATACTTTTTACCAAATTTTTACTTTAGACAAGGTTACTTCAAACTTCAAGTACAATCTGTACAAAATCATGTTGTAAATTGATTGATATTTGAAAGTAGCTTTTTCAGCAAATTTTGACATTATCGTTTTCATAGAAAGAATATTTTTCTGCAACTAACGCAAACATAAAATGGGTATATCAAGGATATGCTCGAAGGACACAAAAAAAAAGAGTTTAACGTGTGACGGCAAAATAACACGAATCGGTAGAGACAATGCATGCTTACAATAAAACATATTATTATTAATACAAATATACGCAATCTTAAACAATATTATGTATGCATGTATGTATGTATGTATGTATGTATGTTGTAATGTGATTTCATAATTTAGTAAAGAAATGAGCACACAGTCCACCTGATCTTAAGTGGATGATGTGGCCCGTAGACACCAACATGAAAATGTAGATACTTTATCACCCCTGAAAAATAAGATGGAATGCCGTCGTTACCAGTAAAAATGGGTATCCGGTTCTCTGCACTCACCGAACACATCAATATTATGCTGCTGTTTTGTGAGAGCATGGTCTTTCTCCGATTGAGCCCACCGATTAGTGCTGCAGCCGTTGCACAGGTCCATTGTGGCTCTACCATTTAAAAATTTGTTTGAATAATGAAACATTGCAACCGTATTAAAGAACCGATGACAATGCAATAATTTCATGACTATGATCAATGCGTTTTGTTTCTCTAAACTCTAATATTATTTAAAAAATAATTCGAAAAATCGAAACATTTCATAAGGCATTCACAGCTGTTGCGTTATTTTAACTTGGATTGCGTGAAGGGCATCACGTGAGCGGTAAGAGTGCGCGGCGCGGCGCGACGGCACGATCGGGGGCCGGGCGTGACGTCACATGGCGCGCGGGGGGCACCACGGCGGAGGGGACGGGGGCACTGGAGGGTGTGGTGCACATGCGCCGCGACCGCGTCGTTTCAAGGTGACCCTCAATTCGCCAAGTGCCTAGCGCCGCGTCGCAAACTAATCGGTTCCTTTCACTTCTTCACGACTTTACGGTCTCCGATATACCGGTATTCATACAAACGTGGATATCGGCCATATCTCTGTGCCCAGTGGAATTTATGACAGCACCCTGTGGACGCCAACGCTACTCCTTCATCACCTATTTTCTCAGTCGTCGCGACTGACAAATCGAATCGATATGCGTCAAGCACGAGACATCGTGAGTATTAGAATGTCAAATATTTTCTATAATATTAAAAAAAATCCATTAGGGGGTTACTTATATCCACAACAATGCTATAAACCTTGTACCTAATGAATGCAGAAATGAAAATCAGGAAAAGCATTAAGTAAAGTTCATTATTTAATAACTTTAAGTTTTTATAAGTAATGTAAACCTTTTTCTAAAGAAATCCGAGTTAACATATCAAATTTTACATAATTATAAACGTCTGCATAAATTAGCATTTAAACTGTCGGTTTTCTACTAAATAATTTTAATAGAGTCAAACAAAAGCAATGGTAGAGCATAAAAGATAGCAATGTTAAGTATATCGTAGAGCGTAAACGGTAGAGTTCGGAAGTTGTTAACCTTTAGTTATTCCTGATTTTTTTATTTTTAAATCATGTAATACACAGAATGAAGGTATATCTTAACAACTGAGATTTTTACCTACTATTGGTTTAAATTATCTCCGCCCTATACTTATTTCTAGGAATCATTCCAAAGCATTGTCTCTATTTACCGACATGACTATTTCGTCATCATCGTTTGAATAAAATTATTTATTGAAACTCGGAAAAATCGTAGTTGGATTGGAACTACTGTGTAACGATACTACACAAATAATAAATATAGCACATGATTCCAATAACTTGTCCACGTTTAACTGGTTTTATCAAGTTACATAAACGATTTGATAATTTGTTAGACACACATTTAACTGAAAAAAAAAACAAAATTAAATATTTGTGAATTAAAGTATAGTAATTGAATCTCTTCAAAAAGTCGACGTCAATTTGATTGGGAGCAGCATTATACACGTTTATTGAATAACATTATTCAAACTGTGAATTATTTCTTACGTTTAATTATAAGAGTAGCAAGAAAACAATGTTAGAACCATACCATTACGATTACAGCCTACAAAAAGTCCACTGCTGAACATATGCCTCAGGGATATTTGCCACTGTTGCCTCGCTTGGCAAACTGAGTGGCAAGCGCAGTTTTTTTTAATGCAGCAGTTATCACGAAGATGCTGCTGCTCATGGTTCAGTTCCCTCTGTTGCCACTTACGATAACCACGGGATGCCATGGGACAGTGAAAATTCTTACACCGCCACTACGCGGTTAAATGTTAAACGTTAGAACTACTATCATCAATTAAAAAATTTATTGAACTGTTAGAACATTAAAGGCTTTAATGGAAAGTTTATAGGTCTTTGTTTAAGATAACGAGTTATCAGTGAGTGCACGAATAAAACCAGTATCTATAAAAACCGTTCCGCAACTTTGTCGGCATACTTCAGGCTGGAGGAGCGTGATAAAGCTGTCTGCTAGTACAGATTTTGGAATGTATGATATCATTTCAAGTATTTAAAAGTTTTAGAAATGTTATATTTAAAACATTAACTGAAAATTAATGAACTATTACAAATGGCTGACTGTGGTACTGATGAACAAAAAATAACCCAGCAAAGCGGGTTTTCACAGCTAGTATAATATATAATATACATGTGTTATACATATATACCTTTCTCTTGAATGAAAGGTTTATATGTATAACACAGTTCTCTGTCTATTGATGAAAACCGCATCAAAATCTGTTGCGTAGTTTAAAAGATCTAAGCGTACAGATGGCGGGAAACCACTTTGTTTTATACTATGTAGAGATTTCATTTGAAGGTTCCACTTCTACCGCGTGTGAACAGCACACAATTTTTTTAGATTTCTTTGATTGTAGTTATTTCTCTTACTGTAGTTAGCTCTTTTCTCGAAGGTCACTAAGTTAGGGACTTAGTGACCTTCGAGAAAAGAGCTTACTCCTTTCTAGGCCGCCTAGGCTTTTTTAAGGCCGGCAACGCACCTGCAATTCCCCTGTGGTGTTGCAGTTGTTCATGGGCGGCGGTGCTTACCATCAGGTGAGACGTATGCCCGTTTGCCCCCTCTCCTATAAAAAAGAAAATAAAAATACACTAAATTGTGTCATATCTTATTACACAATAATGACAGTACCTACTAATAAAATTTCCTAAGCGTGTATAAAATTGAGATTTCAGGTACTGTCAAAATTTTTAACCTGCGGACCTAATCTAACAAAATCAAGTTTCTAGTAGTCAGTAGTTAGTTCATATTTGTAGTTTCTTAACTACTTATCGAGAACAGTTTATTTTATATATTATACTTACTTTTTAAATAAATAATAAAAGATTAAATAAAAAGGCAAACCAATTAAAATTACATTTTTTAACTATTGTCATGAACAGTGGGTAAATTTGTAGGTTTATGTATTTAATGGTGTACATAGTTTATTGCTAAACTAAGAAACCAATTTACAGCTTATATATTTCATTTTGCAGTTACGATATGCGTAAATACGATTCCGATAATGTTAGCTATTGTCAAGATTTCGACCAAAAATAAAGTTCCTGAAATTCCAAATGAACCATAATGGTGTGTAATTACAACTCTGTGTAAAAGTATCGGGAATATGTCAATAAAAGACCCGCGTAAAAGAGGTCGTTCTAATTTTTTACTGCATGTTGGTAGCACTGTACTGATTTAGCGCAAAGTTTGAGCGGGATCTGTCATTTAATTTGTTTTAAACTACACTTTTGTTGGTCATAGTTTTGAGTTATCGGCGATTTTACAATGGAAAATATTGTTGAACAAAGAGTGTGCCTTAAATTTTGTGTTTCGAATGATATTTCATGTGGTGAATCACTAAAATGTTGCGAAATACCTACGGCGAATCGTGTATATCGAAAACAAGGGCTTATGAATGGTATAAGGCTTTTAAAGAAGGCCGAGAAGTAGTAGTAGACTTGCCTCGTTCTGGTAGACCTTCAACCGCTACGACCAAAGAAAACATCGACAAAATCAAGAAGCTAGTGCTCGAAAATCGACGTATGAGTCTGAGAGAGTTGGCTAGTGAGGTGAACATATCTTTAAGTCCGTCCACAACATTCTCATTGACATTTTAGGCATGAAACGCGTCGCCGCTCGACTAGTTCAAAGAGCTCAATTTTGTTCAAAGAGCGCAGCGAAAGCATGTCGCTGAAGACATGGTTTCCCGAGCTTCTGGATCCGACCTTTATGAAACGTATAATAACTGGCGACGAGACATGGGTTTATGAGTACGACATGCAAACAAGCCAACAGTCTTCAGAATGGCGTCTCGAAAACGAGCCGAAACCCAAAACCGCGGCAAAGTCGCTCCAAAATCAAGGTGATGCTGACAGTTTTTTGACTACCGTGGTGTGGTTCCTCGAATTCCTTCAAAGGAGAAACAGTGAATAAAGAATATTATTTAGGCGTCATGAAGCGTTTGCGTGAGAGTATCCGCCGAAAACGTCCAGATTTGTGGCAACACAACTCATGGATGCTGCACCATGATAATGCACCATCACACACAGCCATTATAGTGAAAGAGTTTTAGCGAAACATTCAACAAAAGTTCTCGACCAAGCACCGTATTCACCTGATATGGCTCCGTCTGACTTTTTTATTTCCCAAGTTAAAATTACCACTTCGAGGAAAACGTTTTGAGTCGATAGAAGCCATAACAAAAATTCGCTGAATGAGCTAAAGGCCATACCGCAAATAGCCTATGAAAATGTATGGAAGACTGGGTGAAGCGTTGGAGATGTTGTATTGCAAGCGATGGGGCCTACTTTGAAGGCGATAAAATAAATTTAGATGAATAATTTGTATTTTTGTTTTATTGACAAATTCCCGATATTTAGTACACAGAAGTTAAGTCCTTATTTCATTAAATTACTTTAAAAATTAGTTGGTTGTTTTTGTTTTTGCTAAATACAATAGCCATCACGAGATAGTCAAAAATAAACAACACTTACAAGGGACATTGCCAAGAAAGTGTTTGTGAGTGCGTTAGTCCTGTCTGACACGAGGCGTACGAAAATAAAATATCATACCGACTTTTAAATTTAGAAAAAGTTTTACAGTAACATTTTTAGTAAAAAAAAAGTCGACGCGTCGATAGCATTTTTATCATCATTGGCATGTAAACAGTACATCACAGGGTCTATCCGGAGGTCTACCAAACTTGAATAACTTTGAGCTGATATTAATTGAATTTGTATTTACTTGTATCACAAGGCATTTATTTGCATTTTTTATGCTGTATGTTCCACGATTACTCTGTTTTCGGCTATATTTTGGTTCTCAATTAGGCATAAAATTGGCCCTTACGAGACAATATCTGCAATTATTTTTGTTAATACATACACATTTATTATACACTCTATGTAATGTATATCAAGCACATACCTCATCGATAAAATGAATTAGTAGTGGGTACCGGTAGTCGGCCTTGACGTCACAGGTCATTGCATCCTGTCTTACTATGTATGGGTTGGATGGCTTGCGCTGCATGCCGAGTAACTTACACCTGACTTACAAGTCAATAAAATCGAAAAAGAGGCAAATGTTTATGTTAACAATGTAAATTCACATCTATCCAATGATATAGTTAGAAAAATATTAACTTAAAGTACCTACTTTTTATTATTATTGGCATTGGCATTTCAGAATAACGAATGTTAGGACAATGTAGTTGTATAATTAAAAAGTAGTTCTATTACTAGACTATTCTCACATACATACATACATACATAAATACTCACGCCTCTCACCCAGAGGGGTAGGCAGAAACTACGGACTTCCATTTGGCACGATCCTGGCACACCTCTATCGCCTCCTCCACATCCATATACCTACGCATACATGCTCATCGGTTAAGGGTACTCTTATTTTGACCCATTTTCAATATATCGCCAAGTTGGTCGATAAACTTTCGCCTAGGGCGTCCCTTCCTTCCCTACTCTGCAGTTTACTTCTGCAACATAAATTTGTTTTGTCACTCTTTCCATATTCATTCATGACCAAACCACCGAAGCATTCCTTTCTTAATCCTGGTCACAACATCATCTTGCAAACCACACTCTTCTCTTATCACACAATTTCTCACCCTGTCATTCAGATTTAGCCCTAACATATTCTATTCTTCTCTATAACATAAACTATTCTAAATTACCTAAAATATTTGAAGTTCATTAACCGGGATCGTTTTAAAATTACAATTATCGATTATTTGAATGAATGCTGCATTTAATTATAATTTAAAAGCATAACTCCAATTATAATCGAATTTTAATTTTTACGTGTTTAAAAGACGTTTGAATTTTCACAAATCTATCTATTAACTGGTCGCAATTTAATTTATGAAAATAAATGTATGAATGAGCTTTCACACAAATCTATCTGTTTACTGACCGTAAACAACAGATACAGATAACGTAATCTGAATGCATAGGTACGCGCTATTTGAGACAAACTGGATCCCTATCGAATTATTATTGACTAGATATTTATTTTGTTATTATGATCTGTTGACGGCTTTTTCCGGATCTAGTATCATGGTCTTAGTGAAATTTGTAAATCATATTATTCATGTATACTTTATTACGTAGTTTGTATTATGATTTTCGCTTGTGATTTTTAAACGAGGATCAATGTTAGTACTGGCGGTAATAAATTCTCAATTCTTATTTGAATCTTTAATGCTCTAACTTACCTAAGCCTTTTCAATTTTTCAAAATCTTTTTGATGTAAAACATGTAAATAAAACGAAGTATAGAAAGCTATGATTGTCATGAATTGGCGTTGAAAACCCCTACAAAAATTTAAAAACAAAATTCTTAATGCACATACTATTTATTAAAGACAAAAGCCTTATTATTTCTTATCCACATTATATTGTGTATCACATCAGGGAATGACAATACCCACCTAAATCTGAAATACTAACACCACAACTGCTTGTTACCTAGACCAATGCAATTGTAAATATAGAAAGACGTCGACTCGAGGAATTCGACTGACGTCACGAACAAGCCCACGCGTCAGCCAATCGGATCCATATATCAAGAGGCGCGCCTGAGGAAGTAGAGATAAACAGCATTATGCTATTGCTGGCAAATTTTAAAGAACCGTGAAATCATATTTCAAATAAAAAACGAAATAATCCTTACCGGAACGACAATTATAATCAATTAGTGCAATTGTAGTAATATTTTTATGTTATTTAATTAGACACCGGTAGTTACACTACTCTTGCACGTAGGATATTGGCACACGAGAGTGAGATAACAACAGTTTATTATCATGAATGAAACGTGCGCGTTAGCTAGTTCAGTTGAGTATGAAGCACATTCGACCGTCAGCGCAGCGTCGTATTCCTCATTTTATAGTTGGTTAGGTAAGTCGTGTTGTTGACGACAAAACGTGCAGTGTGCAATAATTCGATATTTTTTATAAATCACAATAAGCACAATGGGTATGGCCATTAATAATTTACCAGAGGTGAGTACATAAGTGCTTAAACATATTTTCCTGTTACATAAGCATTACTTTTAAGTGTTTGCCGGTTGTGAATTGATGGGAAAGCAACCATAAGCAAAGTAGTAGAGAGTTTGTAATGACCGCTTTGACCTTGTGGAACTCGTTCGTGATAATGGACGGTTTGCCCGCTTCAGCTAGTTCGTTTGCACGGAAATTGCATTTTTTGGACTACCTTGACATTTCGCAATTGTATATTTAATATAAAATAATTTAAAGCAATAAAATTCACACTCTAACGTGTGCCATATTTTTATATAGTTTATGATGATACTGCGGCACTTGCAGTAGGTAAATTAAAAATATACATAGCATTTATTCTTCACTTAAAATACATATTTAATGCATAATATTTAAGTCGAAACTTAATTAATATTAACTATTATAATAGACGCAAAAAATTATTATGCTAACCTTACTAACCTTAACTGACTTACTGTTCAATGCGCGGCCGTTCTCTTTGCGACTGTTCCGTTCTTTAGGTATCAACATAATGTAACATTCATAAAAAATTCCTGATTTGTATGTAATATTTTATTAGCTGTTTCATAAAAACTTTATGTTTTATTTTTTTATTGAACCAAATAGCTTTCACATAAACATTCTACATTTACCTACGAACTTACGATGATTTTGAGAACTTGTTTTTATTAATAAATAAAATTTCTTCTGCTCAGATCCGCGAAGAATGCGAGGTCTTTCACCTGTCAGACAAACAAATTAGGGAGATAATGAGCAGACTACACAATGATTTGCTTAAGGGGCTTGGTAAAGACACTCATGTCAATGCAATTGTAAAGTGTTGGATAACATACATACAGGATTTACCGAATGGCAAAGGTAATTTTATTAATTAAGCTAGTGTGTAATAATTATACTATCAATTTACCAATCTTATAACAAAAGATTTTAGTAAGTAAATATAGCTTGTTAATACTTAAAAATGGTTTTTGTCAATCTCTCATTCATATTTTTTATTTATTAATGTAAATTATTTATAATATTTTACAAGACAAAATATTATATGTTCAAATAGAAAAACAAAATGTAATGAGGAAAACAGTAAAATCGAGGTAGGTACTAATTGCAGACTGTTTGCTGCGTCATTGTACGATCGTGACGCGCTATGTTAAATTTGTATTGGAACAAACTTGGAAGTACAGCATAAAAGCGGCTCCTTAATGGCTGCTACGTTCAAAACGTAACCTAAACAGATGCATAATGTTGGGTTTCAAATCAGAATTAAATTTTTATTCCTACATTTTTGTTTTTGTATTTAACTCTTCCCCAGACATTAATATCTTTTGGTCTATAGCGTAATCCGGTCATATCCTATCGCTTACACTGAAAAGGAAAAGTGATCTATAAAAGGATCGAAAGTACGAAAAGCATAATCATAAATAATACATAATTGCATAATATATAAAACAATATATATTTTTCAATAATAACATCATTTTTTACAATATCAGCAACTTTTATGTAAACTTTATACATTTTAATCTTTTAAGTAAAATTAGTTTCAATTTTTGTTCATATGATTTCAGAGCGAGGTAAATTTTTGGCGTTGGATTTAGGAGGAACTAACTTTAGAGTTTTAATCATAAACCTCGGCGAGAATCATTTCGACATGCAGTCGAAAATTTATGCCATCCCAAATCATATCATGACCGGCACAGGCGTCGCTCTGTTTGACCATATAGCCGAATGTTTAGCAAATTTCATGAAGGTATGTTAAATTAATTTATATATTTGTTTGATGTTTTTTATAGCCCTATATAATAATTCTATTAAAAATCATTTAAGGAGCACAATGTATATGAAGAGCGTTTGGCACTTGGGTTCACATTCAGTTTCCCACTAAAACAGCTTGGACTCACGAAGGGTATTCTACAACGTTGGACCAAAGGCTTCTCTTGCAGTGGTGTTGTTGGGGAGGATGTAGTGCAAGGACTCAAAGATGCTATAGCAAGACGAGGGGTAAGTTATCATTTAAAATAAATTAAAATATATTACATACTATTTTGCAATAGGAAAATGGCCCTAGTTTTTGCTATTATATTCTTAAGTTGTCTTTAATCAAGTATACTACAACATTTTCTTGAATGCTTGATTAATCGTAAAGGAAAAATGTTCAATTTTAATTACCATATATTAATTTTTTCTGTAACGAGAAATATGTATAAAACCGAATGCAGTTATCATTAGAGCAGCTTTAAATTTATGTATATGGAACCTCTGTAAATTTGGATGAAAATAAAAATCGCTACAATACAGTCATTATTGATAGCATCCTTCGTTTTTGAAGTCTTATCACATTTTTCGTATTTTTACAATCAATTGATTGCTAAACTTATTCTTATCAACACAAGTGGTAAAATTAAAAATTTTGTACCACCGACTTCAGTACATATAAATAAAATGAGAACACCATCAATGTAGTCGAAGTCAATTAAATACGTATTATTAAGGATAACTCAAAAACTACTGGCCAGATCGTGATCAAATTTATATGCGACCACATGAGAAGCACCAGCTTTCAAATAAAACACAGAAAAAAAATGCAGTCGAATTGAGAACCTCCTCCTTGTTTTGTAGTCCGTTGAAAATGCTTTAAATCGTGTAAGTAATAATAATAATAGATGACTTTACAAATCATTATACTTACTTACGAAGAAAAGTAAAAGTTAAATTAATTAATTCCTTATATAGTTACAAAAGGGTCCAAGGTTCAGCTTGGTCACTCACGTGGAGCACACATCTTATATTCTACTCCAGACCAATATAATTAACAATGACTAAACATACCTTGATAGAAAAATAAACAAAATTAAATAAAGAATACTTTATATATCTATCGATGTATAAAACAATTATATTCCTAATAGAGAGAATTATAACAAACAATACAATTTAATACCCCTCATATATTTGCAATGTCATGCCCGACAGAGTACGTTAGTTTATAATGCCATAAGATACATGATACGTATATTGTCATAACATGACTGCCTCTTTGGTCAAGTCGTCGTAAGCGCAGCTGCTGATCATGTGGTCCCGGATTCGATCCGGGTCGGGCCAAAATCAGTTATTGGGTTTTTCTGCCAAGAAATTCTCACTAGCGACCCGGAGGTGAGAATTTGGTGGTACTTTACCCCCCGTGGCCTCGGAAAACATGTAAAGCCGTTGGCCCTGCGCCTGATCTCTGCTGTCGTGTCAGAATGCATCAGATTATGAGAGCACATGAGTAAACAAACCGATATGAGAGTGAGGGAAGAGAGTGCACCTGGGCTAGCGCATACACTGGTGCACTATAATCCTGGCCTGTGCTGATGTCTCCGATGAGACTGTCCGCCGTGACCGGAATTCGTTCTGACATTATTTTACTATTTAACTATATATAACCTGTAAAGATCATCTCATTACTTCAGTCATAACTTATAAAAATAACCATATTAGCACTTAGTACTCTAAACATTTGTTTAATAATAAAGTCATACTGAACGACCTTCTTATAGCTCGACTTATTACCTTATGGAAGGAAACATGCTAGAGCATGTTGTTTTATACGAAAATGATTGCATTTAATAAAACATATATACAACTATAGTACAAACATGTATAATAAATGATTAACTAATAATAATTTATTAATGATTGCGAATTATGAACCACGTGCGTCAATTCAATAATTATGGAATTATTTGAAAATACTGTAACATTTTTGAAGTTAAGAGAACAACATTTTTCCAGGACCTATCATTGTCCGTGATGGGCATTCTTAATGATGCAAGCGGGGCTCTTATGTCGTGCGCACATAAGAACCCCTATTGTCGCGTAGGAATTATAATCGGTGAGTTGACGATGATTCCAGCCCGCTCTCTAACTAGCGTTATAAGGCATGACTTTTTGGAGCCGATATGAGAGCCAATAGAGGCTTTCAATAACATTAAAATTAGGCATATTGTGTTCATTTTATAATCCTTCTAATACAAAGAATTTATATAACGTACATTTTATGAAATTACTGTTATAGTTTTATTTTAAAGGGGTGAACACCCATTTTATTAGACGTGTCACTTTTGAACAAAATTTTAGTACAGTAATAGTAGGTACATACATTTCTCGGCACTTTTATTTTTGTCGTTTTTTTCCTGCTAATATTACAATACTACCATTTTTTTACCTACATGACGATAAACAATACATCGTTTTCTTTTTTATGAATATGTGACAGAAATATTTAAGTTATTGTTAGCAATAAGAGTAAACATTTATGTTCTATTGTTTAGATACCTGCAACATATTATAATAATTCTGAATAAGTATGTATTTATTATTATTATATTTTATCGCATTTTCCAGCTCATTTTACAACACTTGTTTTGATTGTTTTACTTTACCTACACAGATACTGTGATTTGTAAGAAAGTAAAGTAAATAAACATGGTGTATAATTAAGCTATGAATTTATGGTCTACTATTCTCTCACCTTGCTTCATATTTAAATAATTTATATAAAGCGACAATCTAACAGTTACTCTAGCCTTATTAGTATTAACTTTAAAATAGCCCTTTACATATAAAATGGATTACTTATTAATGTTAGGAAAACCTAGATACGTATTTATTTTTGATTTAGAAAACTTGTCGATTTGCATGCATGATATAATATGTATAAATATGTATGTAAATGTTAAAACTGGATAAAATAATTTTGTTTTTTGATTATTTCCGCTATGTGACGTAAGTCGCTATAGTCGCGAAGGACTCCAACTATAAATTCATAATGAACATAATATGGTTAAATTGAAAATTGTTGAAATCCTCTATAATCATCATCAACATTCGAGGGTGTACTCATACGAACTAGAACGACTGTCCTTTTTTAAAATCGCATGTTTTCTCACTCTTGTAGGACGTACAGATTGATATATGCGCTATACTCAATGACACTACGGGCACGTTGATGTCTTGTGCGTGGAAAAATCACAACTGCAAAATAGGACTCATTGTTGGTAGGTTATAATTGATTATGACGGTTTGGTAATCTGTGTGGCTTGCTTGTCATCATGTTTTATTCGTCACAATGGTTTGAGAAAGACTACTACTGACTTAAATAAAGCGTAAACATAAGATTTTTTTTTCAGTAATGATGCAGTTTTTTTTGTGAAATCACAATTTTTACAATTCAGATATCCATATCACTTTTGTTTAGTTGAAATTAGTTTTCGTAGTTCGTTGTTATTTTTTTTTAAATATTCCACCGATTTACTTTAGTGAATAGCAAATAAAACTAACAAAAAATACATAAAAATGTTAGTTAATAACGGTTTTAGCTCACTTTTTTGTTCGTAAATCACATACAGTTTTTTAACTAGTAACACAGAACCGTTTACGTTTTACAGTCATTTATCATGGGTAATGGATATTTGACACATCATTTTACGCCTACACAGTTTTATCATAATAATGCACGAATCGTTAATTCATTTCTATTTCTCACATCAACTAAAGCATGCAGCACGACTAACCTTTTTTTTAATTTTCATTGCATGGTGCCATATCTGTCTATAATACAGGGTTTTAGCTGCTTCTCATAAAAACTAAAATTTCTAAATCTATAGTTATAAGAATTTGAGTGTTGATTTGTAATTTTATATTGCTAACTTAAGATTTAAAAGGTGATATTAAAATGCATTTGTCAAAACATTTTTCACTGCAATAGGAACCGGAAGTAACGCTTGCTACGTAGAAAAGACTGAGAATTGTGAGTTGTTTGATGGTGAGCCTGGCAAGCCTGAGTTACTCATCAACACGGAGTGGGGTGCATTCGGAGACGATGGCTCTCTGGACTTTGTACGCACTGAGTTCGACCGTGAAGTCGATGCCAACTCTATCAATCCGGGTAAACAAATGTAAGTCAAACTTTGGTTTCTATGATGAATTTTAATATTTTCTAATTATATTTTACCACATTTATGCAAATAAAATCTCACTACCCAGCTACTAATATTTTAAGGGCGTCTTTATTATAACAGATTTGATAAACGCTACCTCCACACCAGGAACTTTTTCCTGTATCATGGAATTCCCTTTTCATACATTAACTTCACTTCTACAAAATACCCAGACCCGGAAGAATTATTTTTGTAGGCTATACTTATATTAATTCAGTTCGGGAATAAAAGCCGCGCCCCGCAGACGCAATGCAAAAAAAATATTAAAGTTACATCATTTTCTGCGTCATACTTGACCAGATAGTATTCTAATGATAAGATTATTTTTTGCTGGTCATCAACCGTTTGTGCGTGTAGACCACATAAGTAGATAAGATTTAGAGATTAACAAATCATTTTGCTCATAATTTTAATAATCTTCATGTACCATTTTTACATTATATCTATGTTATTTGATGATTTGCTAAGTAGGGAGCCCTACCTACATTTCTGTTTAGGAGTCTGGCTTTTTTGGTACTACGAGGGTGACACTGAAAGTTCTTAGAAAATCAAAAACTGAACAAACTAGCAAGTTATTATTTTTATTATATCTTTTCAAAATAGTGTCCATTTACATCAATACATCGCTGCATCCGATGGAACCACTGAGAAAAGCACTTTGCCCACTCGTCCTTAGGGGTCTCTTCGACGGCATTTTGAAACGCAGCCACTGCTTCCTCGGTGTCCATAAAACGTTTACTTCGAAGTTTTTCTTTATTTTCGGAAATAAATAAAAATCGCAAGGTGCGAGGTCGGGGCTATAGGGCGGGTGACCCAGTAATTCCACGTCTGACGTCGCCAAGTAGTCGATTGTTTGCTTAGCGGTGTGCGACGAGGCGTTGTCGTGGTGAAGGAGGATCCTACTGCGAGGTCGTTTCTCCCGAACTTTTTCCAAGACAAGTGGCAAACAATTGTTAGTGTACCACTCTGCAGTAACTCTTTTTAAATCCTCTAAAACAATTGTTGTGTAATGACCTGTCCTTCCGAAGAACGCGGCCACCATCTTTTTTCCCACGCTTCGACCTCTCTTTACTTTAGTTGGCAACTCCTCGGAAGGAAACACCCAGACAGCAGACTGTCTCTTAGTTTCAGGATCATAAAAATAAATCCAACTTTCGTCACCCGTAAGTATGTCGAACACAGCATCTGAGTCACCTCCGTTAAATCTTTGAACCATTTCACGACACCAATCAACACGACGGAGTTTTTGGGCTTCTGTCAAATTATGAGGTATCCACCGGGCACAAAGCTTCCTGACCGCTAAATGTTCATGGAGGATTTTGTGCACTTGACTCACACCGATGCCTAAGCTTGTCCGAATCTGCTGATAAGTCACTCTTTTGTCAGTCTCTATCATACGCCGCACAATACTGATGTTATCTTCAGTCGTCGCCGTAGAAGGCCGTCCCTCACGCAGATCATCGGTGAGATTAGTGCGACCACGTTTAAACTCATTAAACCAGTTGTAAACAGTGGCACGAGATGGGGTTCCATCGTGAAAGGCAAAAATCGAAGTCTATCATAACTTTCTTGTTGACTTAAATGACATCGAAAGTCATAAAAAATCATTGTACGAAAATTTTCTCGCGTTAAATTCATGCTGACATGACACAGACAATTTTCAATTTGCCGCCAAATCGTAAACAAATGACAAATTAATAAAATACATACACAATAATATTGGCAAAGAGTTCCATTTTCAAAATTTGAACTTATTTTTTTATTATATCGTTTACAAGTGGCCAGTTCTAAAAACTTTCAGTGTCGCCCTCTTATCGTATCTTACATATTTCTGCCGCCAGGCAGCAGTGCACCCACTGCTTAGTCCCGGTTTGAAGAGTAGGTAGCCACTTTAGGATGTGATTTCAGGATTTTCGGGTATGATAACGTATCCTTCGCTTTTCTGCACCTGCAGTTCTACTACCATCCATCAGATAGACTTAAATCGTTTCTCATCTCACTCTTATATTAAAAATGCCAACTTACTAAGTAGGCTGGAGGAATTCCGAGAAATACCTATGCAATAAATATACGTGGTAGAGCCATGCTGCTGCTATATTAATAGTATAGTTGTAGCACGAATGGGTCGGCTCGACCGGGGAAGGACCACGCTCTCACAGAATACCAGCGTAAAATAGCAGCTTAATGCTGCTGTGTTTCGTATGGTGAGTGTAGAGAACCGGAGACCCTTTTTACTGGAAAAGAGGCATTCTATCTTAGTCCTCAGGGCTGACAACGCATCTGCATTTAAATTCCCAAATGACGATAGATGTAGATGTCTATGGGCCACAGCAACCACTTACCATCAGGTGGACTGTGTGCTCGTTTGTCCCCCTTATTCTATAATAAAATAAAAATAACAAAGCGGGCACAAAATTAAACAATATCCTAAAGTATGATTTAATAAATCAAAATTAACCAAGGCATAATTATTAATACTAAAAACAATCGTTAATCTAAGTCAGTGTGCTTTACCATCTTCGGCTGCATTACTATTTACCATCAGGTGGGATGATAGTCAAGGTCAAGTCTGAAGTCAATTAGGCTTAGAATGGTTAAAAAAAATCAACTCCAAAATGCTCTAACATGAAACATAAATATGAATAAGCAAGTTTTTCTTTATTTCGATATCTTATTAAGGAACGCAACTTAGATTCTTGAAATATGTACGTAATAAGCGCCTTTTCCATATGTACGCCACTAGGGTAAGCAAATTCTGCCAATATATAGTCTAGTTTCATTCAAGCCTATAGCTTATAATATGAAAATATGGACTAATGAATGAATTGTAATAAAAATTATTAGAACCAACTTATTTATCAAAAATTTCAGTATAGGTAACGTTTTCCTTATAACGTTAAGGTTTTATATGGTCTAAGGTCTAAGGTGACTGCGGATGTTGCAAGTTTTAATTTTAAAATATTTGCAACAAACAATAAATTATTCGTGCTTGCCGTATCATAATAATGCGATAAGAATATTAAAAAAATGGAGACATTTATCAATGATGTATCGATTGATTATATTTCAGACAGGAGAAGATGATATCAGGCATGTATATGGGTGAACTGGTGCGCCTCGCGCTAGTTAAGTTCACCCGAATGGGCCTATTGTTTGGTGGTCACGGCTCGGACTTGTTGTTCGAGAGAGGCAGCTTCTACACTAAATACGTCTCCGAAATCGAGTCGGACAAATTAGGGGACTATAGCAGCTGCATGGATGTGCTTGAGGAACTAGGTGAGTTAGCATTTAATAAATATAACCAACGGGTTCACTTTACGGTTTGATTGGATTGTTGTTAGGTTTGGTTGTATAGTGTATCCCCCCCCCTCATGTCTCCGAAACCGTACCCAAACCTCCCTCACATTATAAGATGGGTAGGATCTTGTGTTTTGACACAAATAATCCCTAGCAACACAACTTGACAACTGCATCAGTTCCTTGATAGAAAAGAATTCAATAAATCTTTTCATTCTTAATTCGTCGAATCGTCAAATATTTCCATAATAGTATGTTTAAAATTTATATATGTAGTCCAGTTAGTCAATTTTAAAAATGACACAAAAATATGCTTTATAGACAGTTAACATTAAAACGGGGGTTTTAAACCTCAATCGTTAAACAATGCAACATAATTATGTGTGGTTACTACATAGGTAGTTAGTTGCATCAGTCACGCTTTGTCGACATTAAATTGACGAGCCAAGATCATTATAACACAAAATCTGCTCAAACTAATTCGTCGAAGTCTGTCTAATGTTAAAAAAATGTTGTGCCCCGCTATACGAACGGATTTAACTCGAAAACAATTTACACAGTCGTATAATGTAACCGTGGGATCAATTTGGTTTTTGTTGCAGTTAAACAGTTCCAAAAGTAGACGCAACGGGTTTTGTCTTGTATTCACATCATGATCGAGGCAGTTTCAGACATTACTATGAATATGTGTACAGTGGAACAAAAATTTTAATAACAAGTAAATCTTTAATATTTAATGAAAAATTATAATGTATACATATAAATAAAATTGACGTGTCTGTCTGTTATATCGATATAACTGCCTTCTGTTGAGCTGAGGGGGTTATTTACATGCATGTCTGTTAAAGGAATGCCAGGAGTGATTAGGTTATATTTTATCTGAAAAACTTAATTTCTTAAATGAAAAATTGATTAAAAAATGGTCTTTGATTATCTTGAATCGAAATAACGCTATATTAATAGATCCTACTTGCGAAGCCAGGGCGGGTCGCTAGTATTATATAACATAAATGCTAAGATATTTTTATAACATTAAATTTAAAAAAAAACACGGTAAGTATCTACTGCAGCCTATAGACACCAACTTCAAACAAAGAAGGCTTACCACCTCCAACACCCAAGATGGAATGCATCTCAGTCTGCGTAATAGTACCTATACAGAACCGTCTACACCCTTATGTGCCCCCGCTGCTACTTGGCGGCAAAAATAGGTTATAGAGTAATCTACTAACTAGTAATCTACCCTCGATACGACCTCCTCGACAGAAAATCAATCGTACCGCCTAGGTTTCTTCAATCTTGGCCCTACTTTATTATTATTTCTATAGGCTTGGTCAAACTGTGGTCGTTATGAAAATAGTCATTTTGATATACGCTTTGATATCACAAAATAGATTTTTTTAATAAACGTGTGACGTTTCAGAGACGAACGTGGACGAACGCTTTGAATATTTATTACATAATCAATGTACTTAGATAATATCGCGTGATCTTGTTACTTGTGTCGTAACGTCAGTGTAAGACAGTACAAGATATTACGTAAAAAATTCTATAGGTATACTCATGTCACTCGTAAAACGATACTCCATAACATAAAGTATACGAAAGATAATACGGAACCTAACATAACATCAATATAACTTAAAAGTAAGTATAAGTAGTACGTATAGTTGTATATTTACGTTAACTTATTCTTATTTCGTAACGTCTACTTCTTCAAGTTTATTGTTGGACACTGGGAACTACCAGTGTGAGCGGCAAATATTTGCCGTAAAAGCCTCGCTTGACACGTGGATTGGCGATATCATATGACAAGCACATTTCCCGTCGCGGCCTATGAATTCTCCTATCGTTTGCAGCATCAGGCATTACACTTCAATACACTGGTGGCCATAAGCCAAGGCACGCCATTAAGAGCACAGAACAAAGGAAGAGAGTTCTGTGACTTAGATCGATGACTGAAGATGTAGGCATAAAGTAAAACTCTGCGGAGCGAATGTTCGGTCGCTAACATTAATTGTCTGATTTGTCGAACGATTAGGTACCTATCTACAATGAAATAACTATTACGAAATCAAAAGAAAAATATTAATTGCACAAAACTGTTAACAATTCAACAAAAATAATGTAAAACTTTTCTAAATTTCAAGCATTATCTGACTTAACCAAAACGTGAATTACATTCATATTACATACAATTTAGAATCAACAAAGAATCTATGACTACGTAATATGGACGTCAATCGCTCAGTTATCATTTATAGTGGACTTTAAACATTTTATATTATGTATTTATTAATGGCAAGTGCCTCATTCGCAGTCATCGTCCACGTAAGAAACAAAAATGATAATTTATCTTTACTTAACTACTTTAAAATGTAAAAATTTAGATTTGTTAACTGAAATATTGATATAATTCTGAATAATTGTATAACAGTTAATTAGTACTGCATATTTTATATCTAAAATCGGCCTTAGTACTAAATATGAGTATTTGAGGTTGTATAAACTGCATTGTTTCGTGTAGTGGCGGTGATATAAAATCCACTATACCCCATATCAACCCGCGAGTGTTGTAAGATGCGACATAGGAAAACTGAAACAGGAGGTGGGCAGCAGCTTCTGTTTGATAACAACTGAAAATAATAAAAACAACCCGCCAGCCAAGCGTAAAACCCGCCAGCCAAGCGTGGCAACTATGGCAAATATCCTTCTTGATAGGCAATCTATGGAGAAGGCATATGTTCAGATAGGCTGTAATGAATGAATTAATGAAATAATATGTCATTTTAAAATTGTATTACTAGATACGTACTCTAAAAAAGTATTTTACTTTTCTAGCGTATTACTACACCATATATTGATAATAACTACTATAAGTAAATAAAGTAACAGATTAGCAAGTAGAATCTCGGTCATACAAAATATGTCAATGTAAAACTCAATTAACGGATACCGCGTCTCTAAGGTCTCTAAAGCCAAGGCTCTAAGCCCAAGACAATTTTACTCGAAATGGGTATGATAATGATTTTTGCAAAATACGTTCAACTAAAGGGTCAATCCTGAACCTATATCTAGCTGATACCGACATTGAGCGGTTAACTGTTGGGTTATTAACATTGTAGAGTTAACCCATTTATACGTCTATTTATAAACGACCACGTATTTACAAAATACCAGCCGGCATCATTGAGATATTATGTAGGTATAATATATATATATATATATATATAATACTTCAATGGCCGGCATAATAGTCAGCACAGAACACATAGAGAGAAAAGTCGTCACAAGCAACAGACTAAGTAAGATACTGGCAGCAGGCTAGCATCTTAGTTCTTAGGGGTGACAACGTACTTCTTTAGGTGTACATGCCATGCCACCTTGTAGACTATTAGAGTGACAATTTACATTTAGCTTTCTTTGATGAGAGTTAATACATTATTGTAAACTATTACCTTTTTATTTCAAAAAATAATGTCCCGCTGGGTTTCTTACTGATTCTTAACAGGACGAAGTGGTAAATTAAACATAAGAATGACTTTCAATAAGTATTATTTACACGTGGTAGAGCCACGCTGCAGCTATATTATGGATGTAGCACGAATGGGTCGGCTCGACCGGGGTAGGACCACGCTCTCACAGAATACCAGCGAAAATAGCAGCTCAATGCTGCTGTGTTTTGTATGGTGAGTTTAGAGAACCGGAGACCCTTTTTACTGGAAACGAGGCATTCCATCATAGTCGTCAGGGGTGACAACGCATCTGCGTTTTGATTCTTAATAGAGTATAAATGTAGATTCTATGGGCTACAGCACCCACTTACGACCAGGTGGACTGTGGGCACGTTTGTCACCTTTATAATATTTAAAAAATCTGTATTGAATTTTAAAAAAACTATTCTCTAATACTACTATTCTATATAACCTATCCAGATGAACTGATTGACGAAAAAGGAGCTCTACCACTTAGTTGTAGGTAGTTATATTACGAGTATGTTTTCTTTGTGTGTGTAGGTCTGTCGCACGCGACGGAGGCGGACATGGCGGCGGTGCGGCACGTGTGCGAGTGCGTGTCGCGGCGCGCGGCGCACCTAGTGTCGGCCGGCATCGCGACGCTTCTCAACAAGATGGGGGAGCCGCGCGTCACCGTCGGCATCGACGGCTCCGTTTACCGTTTCCACCCACACTTCCACGCGCTCATGTGCGAAAAGATCGCGCAGCTCGTGAAACCCGGCATACAGGTAAATTGAACGGCGATGTGATTTTTGCCCGTTTTGATCACGTCCATACTTCCGCATATTGCGTGCTTCGTCTTTCATAATGCGTAGAGCAAAGGAGTTGAATAATCTGCCGGCGTCTGGTTTTCCGTCGAATTCCGTCCAGATCTGGGCGTCTCCAAGGCAAGAATTAATAGGCTTTTGTTACGCTAAGACATTGCGATTTACTATCTAGGGTTTTATCACCACTTACCACTAGGTGGGATTGTAGTCTGGCACTGGTTTATAATAAGTTAAAAATCTAAGAACTGCTCAAGAGATAATTCTTCTTCTTCTTTTTCATTATTATCATCATCATCGACTCGTAAAAGATCATTGCTGGATATGGACTTCTCCCGTTGTAGGAGAATTTGCCTTAATCTTATTTTTAATTAAAATTGTACTAGTCATCTCGCATCATTACGCTACTGTATTTTACGTCTGGTGTAAACGAGATGGCTATACAGCTATTTCAAGAATGCCGCATCTCGGAAGCCATAAAATTTTTCTGTTGATGTAAAAAAAAGTAAAGTAAAGTTACAGCCTATATACGTCCCACTGCTGAGCACAGGCCTCCTCTCATTTCTGAGAGGGTTCACATGTCTTCGAAATATTTTTTTTATTTCTCAGACATGCAGGTTTCCTCACGATGTTTTCCTTCACAAGCAAGTCCAATCGATTTATAGTAAGTAAATAAACTATAAATCGATTGGTGTTGATGTAAATAAACATTAGATCGATTTTGTAACGCTTCGTTTTAAATAAATGGAAATACATTGAAATAGAAACACAAAACCGCTCTATAAAAGTTCCATCAAATATTTACTGAGCAAATAATATATTTTTTCGATACTTCTTTTTTCACAACATCTTTAATCTCTATATGCGAGAGAAAGCCAGTTTATAACCATACAAAAGTACACTCAGACATATTATGTACTTTTAAAAGCAGCCCAATCGGCCTCTAAGGACCTTAAAACGTGGAGATATGTTGTTTGGACTTGAAAATATTAAGCTTATTATCGCTCCTTCCTCTTGCTTAATAATTAAAAATATTATTTACTTTTAATTTAGTCTTTCTATCAGGTACAATTAATAATACCTCACATGGCTCAACTGTTTGTACATTGCGTAAATATTTCGTTGAATCTGTTATCTCCGTTGATAAATGTATCGAAGACGAGCCCCCTTCTCACAACAATATTATGGTTCAACGTTCATTTGATAATCTACTATTGGAGACAAACAAAAATTTAATGTTTTCCCAAGAATATGTTACGCGATAAATCTGTTTCATTCGAATTTCAATTGATGTTTTTGCTAAGTACATATTTTTAATTTTCACAAATCGGTTGTTATTTTTTTAAATTCAATTTATCAACACATTCAGTTGACATGAAAAGGTTTCATAACAATAATATTACGGCTGTAACTTTAAATCCATGTTTGTTTTACAGCCATCAGTAAAAGAATAAAGTAATAATAAAACACGGTTATTAACACAGCGCGATAAGGCTAGACTTATCAGCACCATGAAAGATAATGATCACAAGTCGCGTCGGCAATCATGTTAGATTACGAAACAATTTAACACACCATTATGAACTTAACCAAATATTTCTAATCATTTTATAATAATTTAAAACAAAGGTACTATGTTTTGAAACCTATCATATTTTCGCGGACCTTATCATATATATTTTTTTATAAATCTGAAATGACAAAGAAACCTACAATTCACCTAATGGTAAGTGGCCACGGTACTCCATGGACACTTGCAACCAACTTTAAACAACGAAGGCTTCAGATACGTTGTCACCCCTGAGAACTAAGATGAAATGCCTCACAGTGTCACATTCTGTAATTATACTGCTCTCCACTCAATTCACACCGGGAAACGGCACTGCAAGCATTGCTTTTTGTTATTTTATATCTCTAACAGGCTTAAATATAACATTTTAAATGTACGACCTAACGCATCGATAACTATAAATTTTATAGGGAAAAGATGCCGAATGACGGCCAATTCGGGAAACTTTCATGACTCAAAACACTATTCACAATTTAAAAAAAAAATAGAATAAAAATATTGTTGGTCACTTTAAATAGTTAATAATGAATGATTATGATCCAATACTTTTAGGAGTAATAACAAATTATTTAAAAAACTAGCATTTTACCCGCGGCTTTGCTCGCGTGAACTTGAATTTAGAACCATCATTAAATGCTATTCCGTGCCAAATTTAGCAAAATTCGATTACTTTTAGAGTCACCTCGGCGTCTGTGTCTCTATGTCTGTCAAAGATTTTTTTGAATTCTAAAAGACTATTTAGACGTAGATGATTTGTATTTGGCACAGATATAATAGCTACAGGAAATCGTGAATATATGTATATGTCTAGAAACACCTACTATTTTTTATATCGGGCGTGTCTTCCGATGTATCCATAAGAAAGGTAAATTGTCTTGGAATCAAAATGTATTATTATTATTTACATTTTACTCTTTACATTCATTCATAATTAAAATCAATTTAGTTTTAACAAAATAATGACGAATTTCATGGTTTTCTATCAATTTACGGTATAATGTTTATTTGAAATATTTTATTCATATCATTGGTCCTATTTAATATAGATTAGTACCATAAAATAGATGTAGATATTTTTTTTTAAGTTCGAGTAGACTTCAAATTTTCATAAATGTAGTTCAATAATAATGTATACTACACATGGAATAAAACTAATGTCACGGATTTTACCACGTTTAATTTTAACTTTTTTTACGAGGGGGTTTTTACGCATCTTTGGATGAAAGTTCCATAAAACCCGCGTAAAGGAACATATCGTAAATGTGAAGCACCGCCGCTCCGGGAAGTCTAAAATATGTCATGTCATATGTCAGTGATAGTATGTTAAGTATCGTCCCAACCATTATATCGGATCTGATAGACAACAAATCTTTGCATTAGAACACCTATTCCTACCAATGATGATTCGCGAGGCTATTGAAATTCAAAAACATCCTAATTTTAATAGGGAAGATGGCTGAGTGCTACTATCTGCTAAAGACCCCATAATTAATCAAATTAAATTCAAACCCAAGCATACTACTGCAGTAATTTTTACCAACTTTAATACTACTGCATCTATTCTATTCTATTATATTCTTACTATGACATCAGGCGGTCAAACCCCTCAGTCCTCCTGTTACCATGGGTGCTGTAAAGTGCCCAAAACATCGGAAATTAAAAAAGTTTAAATTAAACGCAAAAAAAAACCTTAAAATTTGTTTATTCCTTATAAATTTTATTCACAGTGAACGTGGGAAGCACTAAAGTCATGAACGGGAGTAGAAATATGTTCGCCTTGTTGTGGCGGTGAAAGAGAATCTGCCACCTCATACCTTCCCATCGTAAGAGGCGACATGGGAAAATAAATAGGCGATGGGCAGCATAATATTTCCTGACAACAGATCAAAATAATAATAGCTGCGGTGGCCAACCCGCCTACCAAGCGTGGCAACTATAGCAATTATCCAGCCACTTGACAATTTATGGGGGAGGCCTATGTTAATTTCAGTGGACTTTTGATAGGCTGACGATAATGAGTTCTGCTCATCTTTGCAACCCTTAAAATTTACAGTAGAGTAAAAACAAAAAGAACATACCCGAAAATATGAATGAAAAAAAAACTGCATATATTGCCCCATGAAAAGTAAAAAAGTAGCAGCTTACATACATGTTATATCAATCAACAGATTCATCCTCGAGGGAATCGTACACGTTTTGCTCCCGTGCCATGATGAAATCTCATGGCGAACTACACGGCCCTCGTATTTGTTTAAATACAATTCATAAAAACTGAAACTAAGCTTTTGCATGATTGTTGACCACATCTACCTACCTAGTAATTACACATCCAACGATGCCAAGAACGAATTTTCAATTATTTACATCGTATATTTAGTATCATTCTATTATTTAATTTTATCATGACTAACCATTTTAATTTATTTAGACGTAAGTAGATGGCGCTATTGTTAGATGAAATAATGAAAGCCAAAACTATACTATCTAGTAGATAATATCAGCGATAGAAGCGAACAATATAAAAATCTTATCAATTTTCATATTTTTGATATACGTCATTTTTATCTATTGAAATTATTACACTTTTAAAATAAAATAACAAAAATATTAAAAAACTAAACGTTAGAATTATTAAACAATTTTAAAAATCTAATTGTTTAAATATTTGTAAGTTATTTATATTATTTAATTTATAACTATGTAACTGAAGGCAAAATATACTACTTTTTCCATTTGATGACAGATGGCGCTGTTTTGATAACTAAATCAGTGTAGTTTCAAATTATTTTACCAAGGCTATAACTATATCTTAATCTTTATTTATAAATATGGTGTTTATTTGAAAAACACCAGTCATACCGCCTATAGTAGAAAAATACTAAGATATAGGTAATAGAAAATTAACATCTAATGTAAGGAAAATACTTAACCTTCTTTTTTCGAAGTTCCGTAATCGGATAAAAAGTAGCCTATAAGTTGCCCCGGGTTACTAACTTTCTGCATACAAAATTTCATGTAAATCGGTCCAGTAGTTTTTGCGTGAATCCGGAATACACAGACAGACAGACAGACAGACAAAAATTCTAAAAACCACTAATTTGGCTTCAGAACCCTTTAATTAGTCCCCTGGAATTGTTTTTTCAAGAATATATTAGAATTACAGACACGACTTTTCTACAGATTTATTATATGTATAGATGATAGTAAATAGAATCATCCAAATTGTTTAATATTCTGTTGCATTTAACTCAAAAATTATGAGACCACAGCCTGCTTTGCATTCGTTAATTATAATTATTGAATTGTTACAGTTCGACTTGATGCTTTCGGAAGACGGTAGTGGTCGTGGTGCGGCGCTAGTAGCCGCCGTCGCTTGCCGCCAGAGTCAAAACGTCGCGTAACCGACCTACTGCCCATTGCCCAGTGCTAGCCTTCACATGCCGAGCCCCACGCCCATTGGTACCGCACCGCGTCTACGAGCAACACACGGCTACCTTTTTACCTTTATTAAAAATATCTCCGTATTTTTCAAATCCCCTCAAGTTGTAAGCTAATCTTAAAGTGAGCTCTTGAGCTTTTATTTTTAAAAGCACTTCAACTGCTTATTAGAATAACTTAATTTTATATAAGTTCAAGACTTAAGATGAGATTACACTTCTCAAAATCTTACTTAAAAACGGAGTATTATGGGTCAGGTGTTTATGTCGTAATGTAAACAGAAATAATCACCTACGTTAGGAACGCTTTTATGAATGATTTACATTTTTTATAACTAGAGAATTATTTATTACAATGTAATATTCAATTGCGGTTGTCAACCCGCGCATTATATACATACCCCCCAATATTAAAAATTTATCGATGACTTTGTCTACCAAAAATATTAACATTTGTCAAGAAGTATAATAATTAGACTTAATATCTATATTGTTTGATAGTCGAATATTTTTTATCATTCATAATTGCCGGTTGCCACAGATTTAGCAATCGGTATTCTGGGCACTAAATTTACTTTCAACGTGTGGACCTTAACAATAGACAATGAGGTTTTAAATGTTAGGCATATTGTATCAAAATTTTGTATTTTAAATGTATTAAAATGGGCTTAGTTCAAGCGTCTCGATAGAAACGCAAGTCAACCTCCTTTTCCCCGGAGCATATTGTTACAAATGAATTAGTAAGATAGTAGCTATTAGTTAGATTTTTTTATGTTAGCTGTGTGCTTGGTTTGCTCTCTGTAAGGAAGGAAGTAACAGTATTCCGTAAGATTAACTGGTTGCAGTCAAAGTGAGTAGTCGTATTCAAATGCAAGTGAAAATACATTTACTTTAATCATTGCATTGATATACAGCCGCTGTGAGTTTTTTGTCTTGTGTGACAAATCAAAGATTTTCCACTTTAATATGCTACCGTTTCGATAAGTTATTGTACATGAAAACAGTATATTTAAAGTAACATTTATATTAAGCTTCTTCAATTGAATCGTACTGAAGAATTATTTTTCTTGATAATGCGACAGCTTAATACGATTGAATCAAATAATAAAATCCCATAACAGTTGTCTTTTGCTAAGTTGATAAAAATTTATTTAAATCTTTAAACAATTACGATTCATATTTACTTATCGTGTACCGGTATTTATATACACATTATTATTTACATTTTTGGCGGATGCTTACTATTTACGATTGAGGGTTCGTGCGTACTTATCTTATTAAATTATGATCTTAGCTTAGTCTAGTCACAAATCTTAAATATCGGTTACTTAACACAATATCTTTGTCTGTGCTACAATTTGATGATTATTAAGTATATAATACTGCAAGAATAAGAATGTTTGGACACATATAATTAATTAGGTGACACAAAGTTTTTTTTTTTTTGTTTTGTTTAAATCAAAAAACAATATTATTTTAGGTAAAATCAAAACTTGTACAATTAATAAATGGAATTTATCTTTATTTTTCAATCAGCACTTTGTGCCTCGCCTAAACCTTGAAGTGTATATACTTTTTAATCAACATGGTATACTTTATACTAACGTTTTTCGTTTTTGAATTAGTATCACAAGACTGATTTTTGAAAGATTGTATTGTATATTAACTCGATATACTGAACACAAATTGATCTTATTGTCAGTCTGTTTAAAAGTTTAACCACGCGGCATTTGCTCGTAATTGTCTACGCCAGCACGCAGCAGTTTTGCCAAACTATTCGTTTTCAGTGACTAATAATTTGTTATATTATTTTAGTTTTTTATAATGAATTATGTGTAACAGAGAGAATGAAAAACTATGCAAAAGATAATTAATATAAAGATCAGCAAAAGTACTTTGAAATACAATGAAAAATTTTATATGCAATTACAATTATTTTATTTATTTATAGAGGTAATTTACACGTTTTATACGAATGTTATTATTTCCAAGACCGAAATTATATATCTTATGTACAAATAAAATACGTTTAACTCTTTGCACCTACATCACACTAGACAAGTTTGTAATTGTACCTATAGCAATACACGTAAGAATCTCAGCAATGCTGTTATTATTCCTTTGCGTGAGTTATGTACGAGTAGATATGCATTCATTAGCTTCATTAATTTGATCATTCCATGTAAGGATCATTAATTCGCAATACACTAATTGTACATGTTTAATTGTTTCGATATCTATGTAAATTATAAACATCATTATAATTTCGATTATCAGGATTCTGTAAAATAATTGTTAGTTATATGTGTTAAATATGGTATTCAGTTTAGTTATCAACTTGTTTGCAACAAGCGTGATAGAATTGAATTTAGGAGACTTAAAGTGAGTGTTTTAATGTTTCTCTGTGATAGAACTAGGACTTACTGTAGCATTGTTTACGTTTTGGTTTCATTGTTTATTTAATGACGTAAAACTTAATTGCAGTATATTTTCTTTATAAATGATAATTTTTCAAAATAAACTACCAACGAAAGCTACTTCGTAAAAATACCGGTAGTAAAAAATTTATCAAATTAAAGCTAGTAGATTGCCTCAACATAAAATTTAGCTGTACATCAATCAATATCACACCCATTATAGTTCCTAGTTATAAATAGGTGCATTTTATTATAAGTAACGCGTATTCATAGTTTTGTTGTTGCATTCTATGTAACGGATAGTTTGTGGTTTTATAGTTAAGTTTATGGTGTTATTTTTTGTCTAAGGAATAGTTTCTACTTAATTTATATAACGGATTAACACTATCGCGAACCGCGAGACCAATTTTACAATAACATTTTCAAAATTAAAGTTACATACAGCACAACATCGCAAAAACAACTCAAAAATTTAAAGCATATTTGCATCGACACAGTATGTGTGTAAATAATGTAAAAAAACTATGGAACATTAACCGACGATATATTAACAAAAATTCTATATATTTATAATTAGTAATGGCGCACCTCGAGAATTGTGGGTATAGACTTAGCGTCAGTTGTTTGTAAAATATCGTGACATACAATACTCTAAACCACAATTCGCAAAAACAAACTCCTCCAACATCTTTTGGTGAGAAAAAATGTCAATGGCACCCCATACCCGAGAATATAGTACAGCTTTGTATAATGCTACAATCGCTGAAAACAGAAAAACGTAAAGTACTTTTGTTATACAAAATACATAAATATAAAATATTTCGCATGCAGCGTAATGTCTGAACCTATCTTAAGATTATCGATGAGGAAATAATATTACTGAGAATTAAGCAAATACTAAATTGTCATACATAACTTGATAAGAAAAAAAATCTTACTTTCAACCATTACAAATCTATTATAATAGAACCGTTTGGTTATTGCTCAAACTTGTAAACAACGATCGTCGAATATTATATTATGTCTTTTAAATATGCAAGTATAACTTATAAATAGTCCATTCATACTCTGGAGTCATGATATTATAAAAGAAATAAGAAGATAAACCTGCCAATGCTCCACGAGTAACAGGTCACTGTTATTCTTAATTTTAAAAAGGCATGTAGCTAACATTCCATAGGTCTGTGGACAGGCCTATAAATAATATGAATTTGAATATTTTGGACGTTTCGTACTTTTTCATCAAAATGTACATATTATCACAGCGGATAAACATGGAATATAATGTAATGTATCCATATGTAAATAGTAATTACAATGTGAAGCCATGAGCTGGACTTGTTTTAGGCATTCACTTGGAGTTTCCTTTGCGCGGTTGTTTAATTTATTTATAACATTAATGTCGGAATCATCTTCAAGTTTAAATGTGGTTATTTTTGAAGTGACCGCAACGTCACGATCTTTTAATTTAAGAATAACTGAGGAGTCCTTTTAGAACAATTGACATTAAGATCCATGTTTATATAGTTACTTAAATGTATTTCAACAATAAATTTATAAATAACTATTGACGTTTTCTTAAACATGATCCTTTGCAAACCTATTTTTATAGCGTAGCGACACACATGAATTTAAGATTATTGTTTGACGCTCGTATGAATCTGAAGGCTCGAATATTGGTAATCCGTCACTCCACCGGCACTGTGGTTAGTTGTGGTCTATTATAATCAGCTCTTTCTGTATAATAAGATTCCTCTTACAAGCCAAATTACAAGCTAAATACAATATCTTTATTCGAGTTACACTAAGGAAACTATGTACTACTCAATGAAATGTGTATAATGTAATTGAACAAAATATGTTTTATTGTGATCCGTTTTATTTATGATCCCGCTATCTTGAACAGAAGTTAGTCCGAGAAATAATCATTCAGTAAAAGGGTGATCCTGTGATTAACGGTGACAGCTCAAATTTTTCAAAAACGTTAATGTAGCGGAAAACATATTCGGCCTTACTCATAAAAATCGACATCAATATTGAGAAATGCTTAAAGTTGCTCTTTCTCTCTTCAATAAATTAGAATAGAAAGAGACATGTATAGAGTTAATTAATGCTTAATTTAAGTAAGCGATAATTAACGATTACCAATAAGTAAGGCCGAATAAGTGTGTAGCTAATTAACGACGCGATGGCGCACTGTCATTTTAGCTCGGGTACTCATATCGACCGGTTTTAATTTATAGTTTATAATAAGTAATTGTTAAATAAATACTAAAGATAATTGTTTAATCTTTTGGTTTTTTTTTAAACCATTGACAGTGGTAAACTTCATTGGCGCAGAATACTTCGAAGCATGCGTTATTCGTACGGGTTCCACGGATCTGCTCCATAAGAACAATTTTGTGTTTTCAAGTACTTTATCGAGTTATCTAGAATCTACTGCATGTTAGTAGATTCTATATACCTCGATAAAGACCGAAGGTGTACTTGGCAATCACTGCAGAAAAAGATAACTAATGTTGAAACTTTAAATGTTGTAATGTTAAAATTTTGAAACTTTCTGCATCCTGCTGCTGCTGTGCTACATCATTTTCCGCCATTTTACATCCAAGAAAATGCGGGAAGAATCTGTCTCTCCAAGACATATTCGAAGGAATAATGAAATTTATACTAATAGAAGTTTAGAAAGTTAGAAAGAAAGAAAGAAAGTTCCTCTAAAACTCATCACATTGTGTTGACTTCAACGCAAAACTAGGCACAAGGAAAGACTATGAGCTTTTTGATTGGAGAACGGAACCCATGGTGGCAATAACTGGCTGACTTCATGGAGAGGGAAGGCCTCTATATAAATTCCTTCTTCTAGAAGCGGCGCCAACGAAAGTAACCTTGAATTAGTCCCGACGGTTCTACGAAAAACGAGATTAACTTCATTCTGACACCTAAACGGAAACTATTCAGATCGAAAAAGTATATCTGCAACGATTACCAAATGGATAAAGGCACACTGAATATTAACATCAAACTAAAGAGATAACGTCTAAAGTCAATGACCTCCTCGTAGACTGATCCAGAATCCCGATGGCTTTCAACTCGAACCACAAATTTGTTTCTAGTGCCTGAAAGATTGCAATATGGTGGACAACATCAATAATATATATAACTCGTGGAAACTGTCAATGCGGTCGTAGCATTATATTGCAAGACTCATCACAGCAGATCCCAAAAAGGCTTCGGTTACACTCTTAAGCTAATGGCCGATAAACGGGAAATAAGACTGCAGTCTTCAATTGATACGTCCTCTTACAGGCTATTGAACAGACAGCTTCTAAGGACGGTATTCAAAAACAATTTCTATTTGAAGTTCTCAAAATGAAGCAACACGCTAAGGAAGCCAATTGACAAAGCTGAGTGGCGTTAATGGCAGGGTCATATTCGGGGGTACCGGAGATTTTGTGTGATATCGAGGAGTTTTGTGGATAGCTGTACTCTCAACTAGTAATCCTTTCGTCGTATATCTAGGTGCTGAAGTGCTTGTATAGTAACTTTACTACTATGTCTATCTCAGTACATAAAGAGAGCACAAAACCTATCCAACTATTGGAATGTTTGAGACAAAGTGACATTATATCCTTGAAACTCTTCATGTTGCATTGGAAGACCTTTTCAAGCTACTAGACTGGAAAGGATACGCTATTACCATCAACAGCAAATACCTACATCCCTCACTTTCAATTTGCCGACCATATAATTATTATGGCAGAATCACCAGAGTACCTCAGCACTATGCTCAACGACCTCAGTAGTATTTCCTAAGGGTAGATCTTAAGATGCGATTACCATTAGGTAAGTCCAACTTCGAAGTCAAGCGAAGAATCCAATTGGGCTATTGGATATTCCTCAGAATGTTAAGACGAAAGTGTACAACCAGTGAATGTGATGACTTACGGAACTGAAACGTGGTTTTTCACTGCTGGCCGCATGAGGAAGCTAAAAGTCACTACGAGCATACGATAGAAAGGGCTATATTCGGAAATTCTCTGCGCGATAAAGTCCGTGACGAGGATCCGCAGGGCAATAAAATAACTGCTAGCCAGCCAGTCAGACATAAAATCCAGCGGATCAGTAGGCGGAAGTGGCAATGGGCAGGCAATATAGTTCGAAGAACCGACACCCGATGCGGAAGAAAGGTTCTCGAGTGACAGCCTCGTACTGGCAAGCGTAGTGCTGGGCGACGCACTATGGGAAAGCCCCATACACAGTCGTCTCAAAACTGTTTATAACGAAAGTTACGTGATGAAAATTATAAATTAATATACTATTATAAATAAAGTTTCTTTTTAGGTATTTTTATTTTATTTTGTATGTTTAATATAAGTATAAAAGAGCATCAAATCTTATTCATGTTCGATTAGATGATTTTGACGAAATACGTTATTACGATTCAATGCCACATTACTTGAAAGTTTTACATATAAGTATATAAGTATTATACATTTTTGGAATGCTTATATGCTTCTCCAAATTTTTCGTAAATAATATTATATTATATTAGTTATTTAAACAAAAAATAACCAATATAGTTTAAGATGGTATATTTTTACACTTTTTTTTAACAAGAGATTTACCTCTTAACGATGCTTGCTGATGTCGAGGTATTTATTGCATTAAGATCTTCACACAAATTTCAGGGTATTTATTGCATTAAGATCTTCAAAAAAAATTTGCACTTACTTGCTCCTTTTTTGATACGGACCCAAAACACATCGCGAGATAAAATTGTTTTTTTTTTCAAAATATTTTATTTCTTTATAAAATAGCATGGATGACGGTGTATTTATAAATTTATTGAAATGAGATATGTTAAACAGTTCTCAAGACCTAATTTACCTGTGGTCAAAAAAAATGATGTCTTGAATTTGATATCTGTTGTGGTCAAATTTTTATTTTAAGTTAAAAAAAATATTTTTAACTCAAAACATATTTTTTTCAATAAAGACCCTATATATCCAAGTATACGTATGTAAAATTACAGCTTAATTCATTTTGAAACAACTGAAATATGAAGTTTTGAGACGAAACACCCGGTTTTTCCATAGTGCAACGCCCCACAAAATGCATTGACGACCAAATGAAACAGGCAGTCGATGTATGCAGGTAACTCGTGGTCGTACTTTGTGGCAATCTATAGAGCAAGGCTATGTTCAGCTGTGGAGTTGTGATGGACATCTCTATCACAAGTAATATATGTTTCTTCCCTAAATTATATAGGTCATTTATGATGTCACATGAAATTCAACATAGCATCTTAAATTAAATAAAGTGCTACACTGCTAGTATATAAGTATTAGAGTAGTTGGAATTTAAATTGTATCAATGAGATAATAATTAATAGTTTTATTACCAGTGTTTGTTTAGAGTGATGATATGTGAATCTAAGACGTAGTCTTCACTGCTTGCTGTATGAGGAAGCTCAAGGTCGCTCGTAATAAGCATATCCGCAGTAGAACTAAAGTAATCTACTAAGGCAAACATATAGCTCAAAGAACCAATAACCGATGGGAAAGAAAGGTTCTCATCCTCGTATCGGTAACTGAAGTGCAGGACGGCCACCCACTAGATGGAGTGACGACCTGGTAAGAGATGCAAGTAGATTGATGCAGATAGCACAGGAGTGTGTTTTATGGCATACCTTGGGAGAGGCCTATGTTCATCTATGGACTTGTGATGGGCTGTAATAATAATGATAATGGTATATCGGTATCTAAAATAGGCATAAATCATGTACCCTCGATTCCCGGGATGGGTGAACTATCTTCATACATATCAAAAACTAGAGAACCAAACTAAAAATAAATAATTTATTATTTTGTATTTTACTTTATGAAACAATGTTGTAAAAAAATGTTAGAAAATTGCTGTCTCCCACCATATCTCCAAAAGTATTCTTGCAAAAATCATAAGCGTAGTGTTAGAAATTGTTGTCAAAATTATGTCTACAAAATAATGACAGTTCTAAATTAAACTTAAATGAAACGTCTCGGTTTATACTTATTACCCCCCAAAACTAAAACCTGTAGTCTATAAATTAGTACAATCTGTATGAAATGTATTCTTTACCCATAATAACCCAAAAAGCCTAAAGGAACCACAACAGTACAAATATTTGGGTTTGATTAAGTTAAATAAATGATATTTTCAGCAATGAAAAGTTTTTATTGTCACAAACTAAACACCAAAATGTGCTCTTCCTAAACATTAAGATTACAATTTTTCTTAGATTAATACTTAGTGCATTCTATAAAATTATAAATATTTAAACAAATAGTTCAAAGATAATTCTTACAGTCCTTGAAGTGCATATCTTATATGTCACCTTAATTCACTACCACTGATGTATACCATAATCAAAAACAATGAAATCTTATTTCATAATATTCAACACAAACTAAACAACCTAAAAGTTTTGATATACATGTTCAGGTCATGGTTTAAAGCAAAAGGATATTATAAACAATCACTAGATAAATTATTCATAGGATAAAATACAACATAAACAAACTTAAAGATAACAGTTGATGAATAAAATAGTTCAATTGTTTCACTTTTATATTTAGTCAGGTTGTAATTAATTTGATGAAAAACTTTTATCTGACAATTAAAAACTCAGCCTAAAATTAATAGAGATTGTACCTTAAATAAAACTGAGTAGAAAGTAACCAAAAATAAGATCTTAAAGAGATAAAGAGCTTATTATACATTAAATATGCTAAAAAGAAAAATAATCCTATATACATGGACAAAAGTTATTTCCAACTGTAGAAGCTGCTCACAGGTTTGACAATGATCATTCCTACCACATCCCCTGACAGCATCTGTTGTACTGCTAGCAATGCTTCAATCAACATGTGATATCATGACTTTTTCAGTATGTAAAAAAACCTTCTGTGTGTGAGTTACAAGATTCACTGACCATGCATAGACATATCACAAATGAGGGGTGTGTAAATTGTATAAAACAATATAATTAAACTCGACAAGCACATTCTGTAGGTGCCCTTGCAGGCTTCTTAGGTGCAGTCAATCTTTTAGCAGTGCTAGTTCCATATTGAATACCAGAACCTATCCTCTCTGGATCTAATTCACCTGTTTCAATTTTTGCAAGAATAGTTTTTGAGCACTTTAAAAATGCCTCTTCAACATTTTCTCCTGTTTTAGCACTAGTCTCAAGGAACATCAATTCTGAAATTTTGACAGATAGAAATGTATAAACCTATAATATATGTAAGTAAACAAAACAAACAGCTTTAAAAAATCTTACCGTTTTCCTGAGCAAACTGACTAGCTTCTGTGAATGTCACTTCTCGAGATTCTTCTATGTCTTTTTTGTTACCAACCAGTAATATCACTATATTAGGACTAGCTAAAGTCCTTGCATCTCTTAACCAATTGGATAGAGCATTAAAAGAGTCCCTAGATGTTATATCATACACCAATAATGCACCTGCTGCTCCTCTGTAATACGATCGCGTAACTGAGCGGAACCTCTCCTGTCCAGCTGTATCCCATATTTGTAACTTTGTCGATTTTCCGCCTATATTCACTATCTTAGAACCAAACTCAACACCAATAGTGTGGCACCTATCTTCTTTGACTAAAAAAATACCAATTTCTTTAGATACTGTTTCATTTTCATTATAAATTGGACCTACTTATGCAATAAGGAACCAACCCACAAACCTACCAAATTTGAACTAAGTACGTAGGATGCTTCAAAAATGTACCTTCTATCATGTCTGTAAATATCAAAGTGATATGACAATTATTTCTCGATTTATCACTACCTACTTAAGGAACCAACTCTAAAACTACAGTTTATTATTAAGCAAAAGTGATCCATGTTCCATGGTTACGTAGTAAAAATTCGTAAGTAATTTGTTAAAAGATCCACATGGTATGGTTCTAGTTTTCAAAATCAACTTAGTCTTTTAAAGGGACCAAGTCGCGTGGTTCTGGTTTGCAAAATAAGCTTTGATTATTTTAAAGGAATCATGTCGCCGTGGTTTTATTTTGCAAAACAAACTAAACGTTAGCTGTGTTTTTTGTGCAGCACCATAGCACATGGCTCTGTTTTAATTAATTGAGTCTGCAACTAGGCAGAAACTAATGTAACGTGGTTCTTTTTGATAAAATAGAAATATCAAGAAATTGAATTTAAAAACGTTTGATTATGTGAGATTTATAAAAAAATATTACGGAATTTTTACTGTATTTGAAATAATTTAATTTATTAAACTTACCTGCTGTTCAGTACAAACTAAACATATAAAATAATCTAAAAATTTATTACTAAATTAATATTTTGTATGGCAACATTAAAGTGTAACATTTTGTATTGATTTTCTCTGGCAACTTTTTCCATCTTCTGTCAACCTAGCCAGCGTGTGGTTGCTCTGTCCACTAAATTAAAAGAAAAAACCAGAAATAAACAGTTTTCAAATGTTGTTGCACGTTTTTCTTATACACCTGCCTCAAATTCACCCATTAATATTAAAGCTATTGTCACTATGCCCGATTACTTAAAAGGTGAAGGAGCTACTAAAACTATTCTAAAAGAACCCCTATTAGCTGCGACATCAAAGATAATAAATCATGATGTACTTACTGAGACAACGGCCGAAAAAAGTATAGATTCCCCTCCATATTCCCCACTTACTCCACGCCCACTTGACACTAACAATAACAATGAAAGTGTGTGTAATAATTCAGAGGCACATTTTTATGGTGAAATAAAAAAGCAAATGTTAACAGAAAGAAGACATATTTTAGAGAGTACACACTAGAAGGTGTATCCGTTTGCAGGGACATGTTCATCAAGACTTTACAATCTTCGACGAAGATAATAAATACATCTTTTCAAAAAATGCATTCTACAAACGAAATAACTGACAGAAGAGATGCTGGACACAATAAATCCTCTCCTGAAAGTGTACAATTTGTGATTGAGTTAATAAAAAAGTTGCCAACTTACATTTCTCATTATGGACGTAAGAAATGCAAAGGTGCAAAGTACTTAAGACCAGATATGACATTATCCAAAATATACGATCTTTACTGTGAAGAAGCAGAAAAGTCAGGTTTTAAGATACTTTCTGGTTCGAAAGTAAAGCGTATTTTTTTCACAAAATTTAATTTGCGTACTGCTCCCTTGAAAAAAAATACCTGTAATAAGTGCAACATTTTGAAAATAAAAAGCTTTTTGCGACCGAAGAAGAAAAATTGGAAATCGAAGAAAACGAAAAGGCGTACCATGAAAAAGCAGCTCTTCTACAAGATCAACTTAAAAATGACATGAAGCTTGCCTCGGAAGAGCCTATGGTAGAGACACTTACCTTTGACCTCCAAAAGACCCTGCCGTTGCCTCGCATGCACCCATACTGGCAGTAAAATTTAATTTCAATGTGTAGGTAGAAGGCGAGGCTGGGCGCGGTGCACAATAAGTAGGCTCCTGTCTTATACAGCATATTTTACAAAGGATAGGAAACAACGTGAAGCGCTTAATCTTATGGTGCGACTCTTGTGACGGGCAGAACCGCAACATAAAACTAGGTTTAATGTTAAAAGCTGCATTAAATGAACATCCATAGAAGAAATCAACATTAGATTTCTTGAATCAGGACATAGCTTTCTACCTAATGATTCTGACTTTGTGAAAATCTAATGGTTTTTGAAAAGGCAAAACAGGGTTTACACACCCAATGATTATATTCAAATATTGAAAAATTGCAAAAGAAACAATCCCTTAAAAGTACACAGAATGAAAACTTCAGATTTTTTATCTACCTCAATATTAGAATAACAAAACACAACAAATAGAAAAAAAATCGTCGACGGAAAAAAGGTTTCATAAAGAAATAATGCTATGGAAAAATTAAATGAATTACATATAAATGAGAAGCAGCTTCGCCGAAGATTTAAAATAGATTAACATAAAAAAGAGTGTTCGAGGCAGGACAAGTTATGAGATATCTAAGGAGGTGATGGAACCTTTTTGGCCGAATGGAAAAACCATTTCTGACGCAAAGTTAAAGGACCTTAAAAGTATTTTGCATTTCATACCTCAAGACGCCCACGAATTTTATGTTAATCTTGTCGGAGATGACCAAATTGAGGACCTGGAAGGCTTTTCAGGCCATATATATTTCGAGCTTGAAGAAGTTCCTTAAAATCACTAAATGTTGAAAGGAACCAACCCACATAAGTGCATTTTTGCAGAAAGGAACCACGTATATTTTTAAATAAAAAAAAACACTTTTTTATCAGAACTGACGAAACTTTTTAAATAAACACATATAAGACGGCTTCATTCATCACACTGCAAAGTTCAGAGTTATTATGATAAATGGTTCGTTTTCTTTACACGATTTTATTTAAAACCTTATTTTCTCAAAACTATCATTGTGTGGATTGGTTCCTTATTGCATAAGTAGGTCCAATTATACATAAATAGTAATAGCCTCATAACATTACATTAAACTTTCATGGCTTATTTTATACTGGATATCATGTAGATACTCACATTTATTACCAATAAAATTATTAAGTAGGCTTGATTTTCCTGTACCAGCACTTCCAATCACTAAAAACTTAAATAAATATTCTGAAACAAAATGAGAAAACAATATTATTCCACCTGAAAATACGCATACGGGTACCACAAAATCCAAATATTTACCGTATGTTTCGGACATGATTATCCTTTTCTAGAAATCATTAAATCAACGTTTTCACAATTATGCAGTCAATTACTGACAAAATTTAGCTTTGAAAACCTAAACTGCAAATCAACTTTATAATTTGTGCTGCAAACAAGAAATACCTATTTGTGTTTTTATTTATTTTTTGGTGCAAACTGCAAACACATAGATAAATAACTATAAAGGGAAAGTGGCCTCCACAGACTAATATTGGTGGTTTGTAGTGCTGCCAGATCAAAAACTCATTCAGCGCTAGGAAGACATAAAAAGCGCTAGATTTCATGAAAACAGCGGTTTAAAAAAGCGCTAGATTTCGCGCTAAATTAACTACATTTTTTCTTGAATTATAAATTATAATAAAAAAACACAATCAAAGTTCAACCAAATCGTTTAATTTCGTTATCATCATAATAAAGAAAACAACATTAAGTTTTTTTCTGGCTATATATTTCCGATGTACCAATACTTCGCAGGACATCGACTTATAATTATAGGAATTGCTGCCAACAGCAGTTAGTCCTGTACGAAACTTTAAAATGGCATTAATAGTTTTAAAGTGCCAATGTATTTCGCAACTTAGTTTTAACAACATTCATTAAACTGAACACACGTTCGATGTCAGCATTTGAATGCGGTATGCTACACACTTTCTTTTTGTTGTAACTTCTAAGTAACTTTTAACTTAGCTGTGCTCTAAACAACTGACTGAAACTGAATAAAGCAAAACAAATGTGTTGCCAAAACCATGAACGAAAACTTTAATAAAGGCGATTTCGCCGCTTATAGTCTATCGTTAAAAAAAATCAAGTTGATCATTCTTAAGGGGGAGCCGGGAGATTCCTAGCACAGGATATCCTAGTTTGGACTCCCGTCTCCCACATATTTATGTACTTACGCTTTGTTTTATTTATAAGAAAAAAATATGTTTGTAAAAGATAAATAGCAATGTAATATTTGTGGGAGAAAATAATAAAGGTTATTATTATTGGTAATGTAGACTAACAATGCTGCCATGACATAAAGTATAAAAGAGTTAGATAACCCGCTAGACGCTACAATTTTGAAATGTGTGCTGAATACACCACAAAAGCGCTAGATTAAGCGCTAGGTGCTAAAATTCCAAAAAAGCACTAGATCTAGCGCCCAAAGCGCTAAAATGCAGCACTGGTGGTTTGGTGGCATGGCATCACAAAAGCAAAACTTTCTTATTAAAAAATTTGGCTTGCATGCTTGTCTTTTAAGCCATATCATTTTATCCAGGATCTTCGTTCTTAGCGTAGACAGAGAAATATAGATAGACAAGACCACGGAATATAAAAAACAAGAGGAAGCCCAAAGTGGGCGGGGCAAGCGTGACACAATTAGTGACAGTAGAGCGTAATTGACTGTCAGTCGCAGGCTCAAATTGTTGCGAACTGATGGATCTCTGCTTAAGTGATATATGCGAAAATATGCCGTTTTGTGCAATATTGGAGTGTAAAAACGAAAGTAAAAAGAAAAATATCTTGAATGGAGGTGTTTCGTACCAAAGACACGTGTAATTTTTTCCTTTTTTGGATAGAAACTTGACTAAACATGGACAAAATGTCAAATTGCCTTTATTACAAGTAATATTCAACCGTATTTCGTTAAACTAAGGTTCATCTGTAAATACATTTTGAATAAAAATAGCTGCGATAGTGTTGTGACTACGCCGATATTAAAGTTTTCGATAAAATTTTATCACATGTCTGTTCATTCACTAACGTATTAATGAAAATTTGCAAATACTGGATGTCTATGGAAATATAAGAAATTATAGGGTGATACCCTATGAATGAACATTTGTTAGGGTAGCTAAGCCAGAGAAGTAAGTAAGTAGTTTAGTAGTACTCATGACTTTTGGAAAGAAGCTGAAATAAAAGTGATCTTAATATCATGATCTACATTAGTATCCGAATTCATTATCGTATAAAATTTAATATTAAAGTGTGAAAACGATAATTTTTAACAAATATGTGTTATTTCAATGACAATAAACAATTGCAAAATTATTGTTTTTTATTATTTTCCTTGTTTCCATTTCATAATTTAGTCAACTGTCAATAAATTTCCATTAAAGACAATTAATTATATACCGGCTATATGAATTACGGGCTGTCAGGTCGTCTATACGCCAGTATATTCTAAGTCTATGATGGTACACAATTGTCGGTACACATTTCTTTCTTGCATATGTGTGAGTTTGGCGACAGCGGTTCCGCTACAAATGATGCGCTTTGCTACTTCCTCTTGTTTTTTATATTCCGTGGACAAGACCTCAGCGTATGTCAGTAAGAGATAGCGATAATTCGCCATAAGTACATTACTACAATTACATGCAATTTAAATTGCCATACTTAGACTTTTACCACCATTGTGTGGGTAATCTAGTTCTTTTCATTTTGGTTGTACTACGTCAACGACTTTTTTAATTAATTTTCTTTTCTAGGGGGACGTATTTATGACTATTTGATTGTGTGCGAACTGAATGGCTCCGGGATTCAGTTCGCGCATGTATGATTTTATAGATACAATAAAACAACCATATTGATTAAGTATAGTTTAATTAAATCCTTGAATGTCAAAAGTATACATAGAAAAATTGTACTTAGGACTAAAGGGTAAACTAATCGTTCCTTTGATCTATGTAATGAATATAAGTTAAATTAACGAATTTAGAAAACCCCCGACAGTAACATCTCTTTAAAAAGTAAAAAATAATATTTTAATCAACGCGTCGGTCGGCGCGCCGGAGGACCGCTTATTAATAGAAAGTTTTAACAGCCGCTATCCGTTATACACATTTTCGTTACTTGTATTTTATATTATTTTAGTACTTAGTGGTTTTCCGACGCGCCGACTCTTGGATCAAAATATTATTTTTAACTTTTTATAGATATCTTACAGTCGGGTTTTTTTGCATTTATATTTTGAGCTCTTTAAACTTCTAATTGATCAACCAATATTTTTCGGAGGATGCATGATATTGCAACGTCTGCATATTCTGTTACCACAGACAATCACACAGATACACCCTAAACTTATAACACCCCTCTTTTTTGTCGGGGTTTAAAAACAAACGAGTTTCATTATTTGTTCAATTGGTAAATTGGCTACTATTGACCTTTAAATAAAACTAATTTATTATAAAAATTTCTGACCTTATCGGTTTTTTCTGAGAACTTTTTAGTAGCATAATGTATTCGAATGTTGAGATATTTCAAGCTTATAGCCTTAATTAGGAGCGAATATAACGAATATAGCCTTAAGCAGTCGAGGAACGTTTGGCTGTTAAAAAGTGATACGTAAAAAATAATGTTAAACCCGAACATCGTTGAAGACTTTCCTGCATGAGCACCACAAGAATATTATTTTTATTAAGACCTCGATTTTTACGAAATATTGTCTCACAAATTTCACAAATTTTTATAACATCTTTTGAAGGGTAAGATAAACCACCTTTGTCTTTTTGTAACTGTAAACTGGCGTGTTTAGTATCAAATATGATAGAAGACACACATTCCTTTCACTGCAGCTCTTTTTTCAGTTTGCTTACAACAAATCCAGCAATGTATACTATTATATGTTTTTATAAAATTCGGTTAACATAGTTGGATCAGTTAAGTAATCGTGATCCTTCATTAAAATATTCTGAATTACTATTTTCGGTGACATCATCAATCAATTTTTTTCTGATGTTTTGTTAATTGCTATTTCTGGTTTGGTCACTGTTAAAATATTTATATGTTCTAACTATAGACTTAGAATATACTGGCGTATAGACCAACATAGTGTGCAAGGGAGAAGAAAATTCCTAATGGCAAAAATGCAAGATAGAAAAGAATACCAAATCTCATGACTCTGTAACCGATTTTGAATGACAGGTCGTATCTCCTAGATATTTTGTAATTTTTCAGAGTCTATTACACTCTTACTGGTTATTTTTAGTAAGTAACTTTTTTCCCAAATGGTTACTTGTTATGTGAGTGATTGTGGTGTTAATAATAGTAGTAATCCTGATAATTGCACATTTCACACGTAAATTCTCAAGACGTCGTCAATGTTATGAAGTGTTTATTTTTGTTTAAAATTTATGTTATATACTGTTTAAAAAATATAATATGTTTTCAATTATTTTGTTAATTTTGATATTTTGCAAAGAAAAAGGTCACGTAGTTGATAATTTGCATGAATTTGGTAAATACATTTTTATACAAAATATTTTACATGTACCCTAGGGATTGAATCAACTATATCAAAATTAATGTCGACACTTATCTTGAATGTTTATAATGAATCGATAGACTTGCCCACACAACAAGAAAATAAATCCTCTGTTTGCGTTCTAAAATGTAATTTTATTTTGCCGTTTGTCAAACAGATTCCTTCCGGATTCTATAATTAGAAAAAATGGTTAAGATTAATTGGACGGATTGGTTGGTATGTAAAGAAGAACTCAACAATTTGCAGCAAACATATTCTTGAGAATATAAAATAAAAAGAAGAATAAAAACAATTTTATTAAAAGAAGTCATTTCTACATTATTTGTACCAGTAAGTAAAATATTGTTATAATAAGACTTCAAAAATTTCACTTTCAAAACTTTAGATAAATATAGAGACAGATTTTTATACATTATAAAACTGTAGTACATTAAAGATAAAAAAATCCTGAGACAATCCTCTTTAAGCCATTATGAACCCAACTAAGTATCTATTTATCAACCAAAATAAATTTATAACCTTACTTAACCAACCGCACAGCCTCAGGGTCACACTAGTACAATATTCATTGCATCACGCTATTTTCCCAAACGGGTTGAGCGGAGTTTCGGAACTTCGGATTATATTCCCAAGTCACAATGATAAAACTTTTAGCGTAGTTAGGTATAGATATTTAGTAATAGTCCTGAAGCGCCACTGGACGCCCGCGCATGAGACGCGATAGTATAAATTCTATAGTATTTGATACAACGCTCGATGCCCCATTCATGCTTGATGGCCGACGACATTGTGCCGAGGGCTTAAATAGCGCGATTCATCCCCTACAGCGTTAGTCGTAGAGAAGAGGAACTCGTGGTTAAGCAATAGCTGCGCGGATCAATAGATCTGCGAAATTAAGTTGCACTTGCTGCGGTCAGTCCATGAATGAGTTACCATTTTCTTAACATACCGAGATTGAGAGAATAGAGAGTGCATCTGTATCCTTAGACACTTGGTGCTTTTTACTCTGTTAAGATCATTATGTTTTTAAAATCCATGCAGCTAAAATGATAATAAGTTTATTATTACTTTGTACTTTTCAGGGACAGATGGACGAATATAAACATGAAGCATAATGAAGCGTCATAAACATATTGGCCTTTAAACAGAGCAATATTATTTAACTGATTTCTACAAGTTTCCTTACTTAAATTATTAAGTTTACATTCATATTTAAATCGAATGTTAAAATAAACTTCTAGAATGTATTTAATTATTAATTATTAAATGTTTGTCAAAAGTAATACTTATATGAAAAATAAAGCAATCATTATGTACTCCGTGTCCCCGTGTTTTATTTCCCCATCAAAACATTTTATAAAATATATAAAATATAAATAGGTATATAATTAGTTAAGTATCTACCTATTTATATTACCAATATGTTAAAAAAGAAATTCCCGGGAAACTGCCCACGGCAGTAAATATTTTTCTCCAAAGATCATAGCTTGAAAATACAATTTTCCGATCTGATTCTTGGGGAGTTTTTTTAAGTTTATCGGTAAAATCACCTGGGATTTTATACATTTGAATTAAAATCCAACAAAAGGCAAGTGGGTTCAGCTTATTCCCAGGAAAAATTCAATTAAATTTTGAAGTTATTCAATTTCGTGCACTTAACAATGTTTTTAAATGTTTTTACCGTTTCCTTAACAATCATTTTTCGATAATCCTTGTAAGTAAAATGTATATCACTAGCTAACGCACACAATGACAAATCAAAATTAGGCACGCGTTTTCGGGCTGTCAGGTCGTCTATACGCCAGTATATTCCATAGACTTAGAATATACTAGCGTATAGACCAACATAGTGTGCAAGGGAGAAGAAAAGTCCTTATGGCAAAAATGCAAGATAGAAAAGGATACCAAATCTCATGACTCTGTAACCGATTTTGAATGACAGGTCGGCACAATTCGGCACGCAAGAAATAGCTCCGAGATATTTTGTAATTTTTTAAAGTATAATAGTGGTTATTTTTAGTAAGTAACTTTTTTCCAAAATGTTTAATTGTTCCGTGAGTGACTATGCTGTTAATAATAGAAATAATCCTGATAATTTCACATATCACAGGTAAATTCTCAAGACGTCGTCAATGTTATGACGCGTTTATTTTTGGTTAAAATTTATGTTACATACTGTTTAAAATATAAAATTTATTCAATTATTTTGTTAATTTTGATATTTTGCAAAGAAAAAAGTCACGTTGTTGATAATTTGCATGAATTTGGTAAATACATTTTTATACAAAATATTTTACATGTACGCTAGGGATTGACTCGACTATATTTAAATTAACGTCGATATTTATCTTTAATGTTTATAATGGATCGATAGACTTACTCACACAACAAGAAAATAAATCCTCGGCTTGCGTTCTAAAATGTAATTTTATTTTGCTGTTTGTCAAACAGATTCCCTCCGGATTCTATAATTAGAAAAAATGGTTAAGGTTGGACGGATTGGTTGGAATCCAAAGAAGAACTCAACAATTTGCAGCAAACATTTTCTTGAGAAGTATAAAAGAAAAAATACAATAAAAACAATTTTATTAAAAGGAGTCATTTCTACATTATTTGTACCAGTAAGTATAATATTGTTATGATACATAATAAGAAATAGATAAAAATAGAGACAGATTTTTATACATTATAAAACTGTAGTACATTAAAGATAAAAAATCTTGAGATTATCCTCTCTTAGCCATTATGAACCCAACTATGTATCTATTTATTAACCAAAATAAATGTATAACCTTGCTTAACCAACCGCAAAGCCTCACGGTCACACTAGTACAATATTCATAGCATCATGCTATTTTCCCCAAGGGGTTGAGCGGAGCTTCGGAACTTCGGATTATATTCCCAAATCATAACGATAAAACTTTTAGCGTAGTTAGGTATAGATATTTAGTAATGCTCCTCAAGCGCTACTAGACGACCGCGCATGAGACGTCACGTATAAATTCCATAGTATTTGATACTCACAACGGTCTATGCCCGATTCATGCTTGATGGCCGACGACATTGTCGCGAGGGCTTAAATAGCGTGGTTCATCCCCTACAGCGTTAGTCGTAGAGAAGAGGAATCCGTGGTTAAGTAATAGCTGCGCAGATCAATAGATCTGCGAAATTAAGTTGCACTTGCCGCGGTCAGTCCATGAATGAGTGACCATTTTCTTAACATACCGAGATTGAGAGAATAGAGAGTGCATCTGTATCCTCAGACACTTGGTGCACTTTAATCTGTTAAGATCATTATGTTTTTAAAATTCATGCAGCTAAAATGATAATAAGTTTATTATTAATTTATACTTTTCAGGGACAGATGAAAGAATATAAACATGAAGCATGATGAAGCCTCATAAACATATTGGCCTTTAAATAGAGCAATCTTATTTAACTGATTCCTACAAGTTTCCTTCCTTTAATTATTAAGTTTACATTCATACTTAAGTCGAATGTTAAAATAAACTTCTATAATCTATTTAATTATTAATTATTAAATGTTTGTAATTATCACAAGTAATACTTATATGAAAAATAAAGCAGCCATTATGTACTCCGTGTCCCCGTTTTTGTTTCCCCATCAAAACATTTTATAAAATATATAAAATATAAATAGGTATATACTTAGTTAAGTATCTACCTATTTATATTAACAATATGTTAAAAATAAATTCCGGGGAAACTGCCCACGGCAGTAAATATTTTTCTCCAAAGATCATAGCTCGAAAATACAACATACTGATCTGATTATTGGGGAGTTTTTTTAAGTTTTTCGGTAAAGTCACCTGGGATTTTATACATTTGAATTAAAATCCAACAAAAGGCAGGTAGGTTGCAAGGAACATGTTATATGAATATTTTTTAATTATTTTAGTACTATCATGGTAAAATTCAGTTAATTTTTTAAGTTATTCAACTTCATGCACTAAACAATTTTTTATAATCTTTTTACCGCTTCCTTAACAATCATTTTCGATATTCCTTTTAAGTAAAATATACATCACTAGCTAACGCACACAATGACAAATCAAAATTGGTCACGCGTTTTCGGGCTGTCAGGTGGTCTATACGCCAGTATATTCTAAGTCTATGGTATATTCTAAGTCTATGGTTCTAACGGTATACAATTTCCTGAAGTTATGTGTTTCATTTCACCATGAACTAACATTCTTTTAAATGCTGACTTTAATTGTCTAGCAGAGGGGTTGTTGTTAAAACCTCCTTTGGCTCTAATGGCACTAAAAAAATACTCCAAGTGATCTTAACTTAGTTTGTAAGTGCTTAAAACCTGAAGGTTATTATTTATCACTTGAGTTTCGTACAAATAAATTACACTTTTAATAGAAATTAGGAAGTCCAAAAATCCAGTTTTGCTATTGGATGATATTATATTTCTGTCTTCTAATTTTAATTTATTTAAGTATAAAATCATTTCATTTAAAAAATTTGTGTACGAGAAATTTCTGACAGATAGTGGTTTTTTGTACGTATATGCTTTTACATTGCTTGAATTCATTACATCAAATAGATTATTAATTTTTCGAATATAATCAACAGTACCAGCAGAGTTCTTAAAATCGTCCAGATTGAGTTCTTTATTACAAAATTCAATAGAGTTTGCAAGAGATTCTCTCATTACTTGAGCTGCCTACTTGACCTTCATGATTTGTTTGTAAAAATTGATGTGTGATTTATTTAATTTGTTACCTAAATGCAATCCTTCGTTGTCTTGGAGCTTTACCAGTAATTGTACGTATTCCCATGACACAACACGGCCTTGTGGATCTGTTATATGCCCCTTTTCTCCTAAGTTATTCCTAATTAACTTCAGCATATGTGAAGGGTCTGGAAATATTACTACATTATTATGTCCGACAGTGAAAGTAGGATTAATATCATCACCATCTAATTTACACCCTAATACTTTCGCCATAGAAAAATTTGTCGGACATCCATCGAAAGTTAACGAAATAATGTCAACAATCCTGGGTTAATATTTCTATGCAATTTCTTACTAAACTGGCCTTCTGTTCAGCGCTTATCCCGTCGATTAAAAAATAACCTAAAGGCATTTTCCAGGATATGTTTGCACATGTCAGCATAAAAATTAACGCATCTTTTGCTAATTGGTCGTTTTGAACATTATTGCCGAAATTAACGAATCCTATGCAATCTTTGCCATCAAAATCCACACCTTTTCTAATTGCCATTCCATCAAAACTTAGGGCGCATATTGTCTTATGTAACGCGTTTTTTTTTATCCATTTCATGTAAAAATTGCACAGCTTTTACAGATTCTGTGGAAAAACCAGGATTTCCATCAATACATTGATACCATCGCGACAGCGTACGCGGATGAGTTAAAGAAGTGTTAAATTGTTTCCTAACAAAGGTGTAAGCATTGGGACTGATAATATAGTGCAGACTTAAATCAAATTTTCGCAGTTCAGGCGAGTACTTCCGTTCAACGTTCATTTTACATAGAAATTTTTTTAGGAATTCACGATTGGTTGTATCGATCGATGACAGCAAGTCAGCCGTTTCTTGGTTTTAAAGATCGAGTTTTTAATTCCTCAATTACACTAGATTGTTCAGCAACTTTTTTTTGCAAACTGTAATGTTGTGTATCTGTAATGTTTCTCTTTCCGCACACTATACAGGGTATTTTTGAAACGCTCCCGAAAACGAAGACAGACGACAGTACTAACTATATCTTAGATGATGGGTGAAATATAAAATCGATCCTGATGAAAAAAAAATCATCTTTTCACAACGTTTTATTAGCTTTATTCACGCTCCATCGTGTTAGTATAAATCATCGTGTTAAATAAAACGTTAATTTCATTAAAATAAAACATGAAAATACTTAAACATTAAAGCAGCAATGGAATTTAAAATAAATAAACCATAAAATCAGCTGACTAGGGTCAATATCCGCGTCGAAGCCAAACTCAACGTCACGTAAAAAGAACGCTGAGCGATAGTGGAGGGTGTGTCTGCGCATGGGTACAGTCGCGTTCTAAAGTACTACATGGTACTAGGCTGTTGTTTTATAATATTATAATAGTAATTAATGGTTTTATTGTAGAATCATAATAGGTACTTTACTAGCTACTTAGAACTTTGGAAGAGTTGAAATTCAAAATGGATAATGTTTGCTTGAGCATTATTTTTATTTCTATCGTAAAATAAAGTAGTTTGTAACAAAAAACTTAAGCTAAGGGTGACACGCTGTCCATTATACCATTGGAACATGGAACATGGAAGCCAAATGTCGATGGTGTATTGGTGTTACTGGATGCTACTTCATCATCACTCATCAGAATCATCATCATCAATGCGAATGATAAATGTTTCCGTCATCAGGTTGACCACATGGTAATTTTTTCGGTATTCTTCCTCAATACATTTAACTTTACTGCACAATTTTCCCATTCACCTTCTATTTACCTTTTCGTTCACTAGTTCAGTCATAAAACAATAGATATAAATAATTTTTCTTTCCTTCCTTTTTAAAACCATCGCCGCGCGTCGTGCAAAAGCTGTGTGTGCGACTGTACATTGGGAAACATCGCTTTTCAAAGCGCGGGAAGAATGAGGAACCAATAGCGTGCGCGCACAGTAATACTGGCGAGCATTCCCCGTCGCGCCCCTTCGTACCACGCGCTGCCGCCGCCCGGCCGACTGTGTGTCACCTCGCGTCAGCGCCAACATATGGGAATTCCCAAATTTACCTACTAAGATTTGTTTGCAAGCGACATAAAATTAGAGGCGGCAATTACAATAAAACTTGCAAGTAATTTTTAATAGTTTTGACGTACCTCTTTTCAAATCAAAGTATTGGATGGATTAAAACGGAAAGTCAATAAAAGTAAAGTAAAATAATTATTTTTAGATTAATTACCTGTCGATCATAATTGCAATTGATTTTAACTATTAAATTATTCAATACCATTTTATTTCTATTTTCTTGTACAAAATCAAAGATAACCAAACCCAAGTAAGTACGTTTATTAATTTCAATATCATTTTTGTAGTAACGAACTGCTTGTTTCGTCAGGGTACAATTGATTGTCTAATTGTATTAAAAAATTACAACTATAACTTCTAAATTCCATATGAAAGAGTAGTCGTAGGGATCATATGGAAACTAAACTTATAAAATAAAAGTTGGCAATGTCATAACATTTGACGGTCTGTGGGAATGTTCAAAGTGTAGGCTTCAGTTTTGGCGGGATTAATTATTAATTTTAGTTTTGAGACAGTTCCGTGTTGACTTTGGACACGCATGCGCGAGCGACAGTTCAATTGTTTTTTTTTATTAAATTCTTATTGTTATTACTTGGTATTACCTACTTGTTATTACGTGTTATTATTGTTGTTACGTTTTGTGTTTCTTTTTTGTTTTAATAATGCCTAACGCGTACGTTTATAGTGCTCGTGAATATGGCAACATGTTAATGTGCCTTGGAGAAGCTCATGAGAATGCTTCGCGTGCATTACGAATTTACCGAGAGAAATTCCCGACCGCTCGACACCCAGCTGACTCTCGTCTGATAACAGCAGCATTTCAGCGAGTGTTGGAAAATCGGCCCATTGCTCCAGTAGCGGCAGGAGGTGGAAGTCAAATGACTGTTCACTCCGAGGAGCGCATTTTAGATGTCGTTCGCCGGTATCCGAACCTAGGTACACGAAGTATCGCTAAATTGTTAAGAAGTCGGGATGGAACAAATGTGTCATACTGTTCAGTTCACAAAGTGTTAAAGCGTAACCGAATGCGGCCATACAAAGTGCACAAAGTGCAAGCTTTAGTTCCGGCGATCACGACCGCCGACGAGTTTTCTGCCGTTGGTTATTAGACCAACAACAACGTGTACCTGGTTCCATTGAGCACGTTATCTGGACGGACGAGTCGACATTTACCAGAAACGGCATGTGGAACCGAAGAAATACACACGTGTATTCAGAGGTTAACCCGTACGCTGTTCGACAAACCGGGCACCAAACCCGATGGTCGGTTAACGTATGGGCAGGTTTATTTAAGGATCGCATACTGGGACCAGTGTTTCTGCCACAGCGACTTAACGGACAGGGATACCTAAACTTTATAAATGAACAGTTGGTTGACATTTTAGACGACCTATCGTTGGATGAATATCGCCGTACATGGTTCCAGCATGATGGTGCACCTCCACATGTCGTGAGGTTCGTCCGTGAGCGCCTTACCGAATTATTTGATGATCGCTGGATTGGCAGACTAGGACCACACGCTTGGCCACCTCGCTCACCAGATCTGACCCGTTAGACTTCTTTCTGTGGGGTATGTGAAAGAAAGGGTTTTAATCGTGAGTGTGATAGTGCTGACGAAATGCGCCAAAGGATCGTGGATGTTTTCGACAAACTACGTGCGGACTGTGTCGAAGACCACACGATAATGCCCCGCCTGCATGAGGAGACGCAACACCGAGCCCACATCTGCCTCGAAATTAATGGAGCACAATTTGAGCCGCATCTCATAAGACCACGGAGGATTTAGAGCGGTAAGCTGTTTCATACCTATTTTTTTTTAAATAACTTAGTACTGAACTGATCTGAATAGGTACATAACTGAATACATCAGAATAATAAACATACCTACACGATGAATAAAACGCATAACTCTAACCTTGTTAACTTTTCATTTAAGTATTTTTTCATTAGCGGGGAATCGAACCAGTTATTTGGTTTATTTAACCTGTGAATTTGAATTAAAGTGGCTACGTGGAGACAAGCACAGTGGCAAAATAGTAGGTTAAGTAGAAGTTAGATATTTAGACAAGTGTTGTAAATTATTATGTATTGTGGTACCATCGCTAGTTACGGGCCGCGCGAATTCGGCGTTCGCGCGTACATTGACCCCTAGTCAGCTGATTGTAATTCAGTAATTCCACTGCTGCTTTTATGTTTAAGTATTTTCATGTTTTATTTTAATGAAATTAACGTTTTATTTAACACGATGATTTATACTAACACGATGGAGCGTGAATAAAGCTAATAAAACGTTGTGAAAAGATGATTTTTTTTTCATCAGGATCGATTTTATATTTCACCCATCATCTAAGATATAGTTAGTACTGTCGTCTGTCTTCGTTTTCGGGAGCGTTTCAAAAATACCCTGTATTTAAATTTTTGGTGTTTGGGCACTTAATAATTGGTTCAAAATATTCCACTCACTTACACTCTAGTACACATTAAAAATTCATAAAAAATAATGTTGATAATAACAATATTATCAACGTTATTTGTGTTGACAATTAGTTGTGACGATTAAAATTATTTGTGACTTGGTTATTTTGTAACAGTTATTTTCACGTCTCAAAGTTAATTGAACGTGTAGAACAAATTAGTTATATATTTACTTTATCTGGATGAAAAGTGTAAGTATCGCACGTGGATTTAAGTGGGTACGATTTAATGTCTGTCAAAAGCAACTTTCCTCAAAATGTCGTGAGCAAATACGGGAGTGACGACTTGGATGCCGGTTAACTCGGCCCGTACAGTCAATCCACTTATTTCTTGAAAATTGATCATTCGGAAAACTAAAAAATAAAAGAAAATTAAATACTTTTATGGTAAAAATAATCAAGTGCTGGTATCCTCGTCACGCTATTATCTGACTATTGACAAATGACATGAAGTGACATAGATATGAACCTAACATAAAGTGCTTCACACTTTGATCGGTTAATATAAAAAGTAAGTCAGGATTTTATCGTCTTTTTACATGAAATTTTCAACAAATTTTGCTTGATTTTGACATAAAATAGTCTTGAGTACAATAATCCTTTGATTTACCGATGAAAGGTTATGTTTGATTGATTACGTTCACTACGGCTTTTACAGCCGTATATACTGCAATTCACCATCACTACACACTTAATATTACACTCTGGGATATCACTAAAGTCGCAAATAATACAAAATAAGCGTTTCACAGTTTTTATCAACGAAAATATTCTGACACCACAACTTGTCTGCCATCAAAGACTAGTGGTGGCAAACAATAAAAAACCGATACGCAAATAGAGATAGGAAAAGTATGCTGCGTCCTGCTCACACATACACATTTTCCATATATGTCGTCTTACTTTTGCAATTATTATTATTATTGCATAGCATGTCTATCTATATTTCTCTGTCTACGGTTCTTAGAGATTTTCAGTATCAAGTAATAATAATCCTATATACACCCGTATTTTGTAATTACCAAAAAAAAGCGATCTCAGTGTCTGTTATTGATCACATTTATGTAGAAAAATCTTAAAATTAATTAATAGAATTAGTTAAAAACAATATCTCAAAAAAAGGATAATAATTAAACTCTGATTTTTCATTCCGTAGAATTCTGACATTTCATAAGTGTTGCTACTAAAAAAATTCTCCACCGAAAAAGGGACAAATTTGACCCATTGAGGGCAATAAAAAATAAAATCCTACGTATTTTTTATGTTTTACCTACAAAAAGGTAAATCTAAATATTTACTTACTCAAGTGACTAATACAAAAATAACAAATATTTCAATATCACGAACAATATAACGAATCAACTTTAATTACTTTATTTTATTTTTTAGCTGGCATCACTGCCTACTAATTCCAGGTTTAGTAAACCTTTTAAAAAAAATAAAATGTTAGCTGTCACGTCGCGTCTGTCACATTGATTGATTTTCATTCGACTTCTTTGAATGTTCGAATGCGCTCATATGTTCTCGGTGTTTGCTGCTATTTGTTGTTATTATCTTGTTATATTTGTTAAGTTTCTGTTTTTTCTTGTAGACTTTTCGTGTTGTGATCGTTTGTTGATTTTTATAAACGTTATGGAGCCACAACCTGGCCCTTCCCGGGAAGCAGCCCCATCTGACAGAGCACAAGACTCAGACTTTCTTTCTCCCAGAAATAAGCGTCCTCGTGGTGCTTTTACGCCCAACGAAAAGACCATAATTCTAAATATTTACAAATATAATATGGAAAATTGGCCGCAAACAACTGGTTGGAGTGCAACGGAATGTGCTAAAAAGACTTCTGAGGTGACTGGCGTGGGTCTGTCAAGTGTCTATAAAATTACCAAAGAATACAATCGTGACCTTTATCACTATCGCCGTACACAGGAACTGATACCCTCCGATTTTCCACCCAGGAGGAACTTCTGCGAGTGGTACCTCAGGCGGTTAGAGGAAAACCCTAATTACGTAAACTATGTTCTTTGGACGGACGAGGCAACATTCACGAGGTCAGGACTTTCAAATATGCATAACGATCACGTTTGGGCTCGCATGAATCCACATGCTTCACGGCAGGGCAGATTCCAACACCAGTGGTGGCAGAATGTGTGGGCTGGCCTTTATATAAAGACACAAAAGAGTTTCAAAAGCCGAAAAAGAGTGGACCTCAACTATCTTTCATACAAAAATTTGACAAATTTACTTTCGCCGTAATTCGGCGAAAGGATCACGCGTTTTTCTACAGGAACGAGATTCCAACTATTGAAAAGGTAAAGTTATTGCTAATTCTTTAACCCCTCGTTGCTGACATCCCCCATTGTTTTAAAACTATACTTTAACCTGTGTTGCCTGTCTACATTTTAACTGTAATGTAAATGCTTATTTCAGATTGACCAAGAGATAGCTGGTGATCCAGACATGCCTGGTATGTCGAAATCAACATTAAGAAAAGTATTGAAGCATTTAAATTTTAAATACGCAAGTCGCAAACGTCGAAGTACGCTAACAGATCGCAAGGAGATAGTACTATGGCGTCAAAAATACTTGCACCAAATTAAACAATATAGAAGAGAAGGCAGGTTTATATATTACCAGGATGAAACGTGGGTAAACGAAGGCAAGTATTGAATAATGTGGTAATTAACTTTTTATAACCTATTTTTTCTTCAAAGTATTAGTCGGCAATCAAATTCTGTACTTATGTAACACTTAAATTAACTTTGTTAATAAATTTGTTGCCAAAATGAATAAATAAATAAAGAAATCCATATTTATAGGTAATATTTTTCAATTTCTATGCATATATAGCTGTCCTCATGTATAAGTGAAATATTAAATATATTTTTATTTTCAGGACATACCGTCAATAAAGTGTGGTGTGATACCAACATTCAATCTTCACGACAAGCTTTCCTCGATGGCTTGACAACAGGGCTTAAGGCACCTATAGGCAAAGGGAGGCGACTTATAGTTAGCCATATAGGAAGCGAAGAAGGATTTTTGGAAGATGGCTTATTGGTTTTTGAGGCAAAAAAAGGCTTGGCAGATTACCACAAGGAGATGACTGAGGAAGTATTTGAGGAGTGGTTCACAAAAATACTTCCAAAATTAAAACCGAACTCGGTAGTAGTGTTGGATAATGCTCCCTATCATTCGAGGAAGGTCGAAAAAGTACCAACAATTGCATGGAGAAAAGGCGATGTCCAAGCGTGGTTGACTTCAAACAATTTAAATTTTGAAGAAAAAATGCTAAAAGTTAATAGTCAGGAGAAATACATACCAAGAGTGTATTGTAGACGAGATGGCCGCAGCACAATTCATTACTGTGCTTAGACTGTCCCCATATCATTGTGAGCTCAATCCTATTGAATTGGTGTGGGCTCAAGCGAAGGGGCATGTCGCAAGACACAACAGAAGTTTTAAAATGGCGGAAGTTAAAAAACTACTACTGGAAAGTATAAGTAATGTTACTCCTGATAAATGGCAAGAATGTATCAGCCATACAATCAAAGAAGATAAGATGTGCACTCTCGACGATTTGATTGACACAGTCGCAGATTCTTTAATAATTCATGTCTGCGATGATGATGATGATGAAGATAGTGATATAAGTATTAATGATGATTAAAGATTTTAATAAAAATATGTTATCTTTACTTGTGCGTTTTTTACTGTTTGTGATGAAAAGGGACGTTATTATCACCCGCCATAAAACCACTTTTAATGTGGAGCATCGCACTTAATAAAATGGATACATTCACTAACAAATAAAATGTATGTATAGACTCAGATGTTCAGACTCGTATTGAAATTGAAAAATGTGCCCGGCGAAAAAGGTTTGTAATCTCTGACATGTCAAAAAATGATAGCTGTCAGAATTCTACCGAATGAAAAATCAGACCTTAGTTACTTATTTATTATGTATACGGCACACCTACTGATTCAAATTTGCCAATTCGATTCATTCTTAAATCGCTTGCTGTCTTGCTCACGCACCGGCCGATCGGCTCTGTCGGGACCTGGGCTATCTATTTTTAGAATGTTTAGTTTAGGTCAGTTTGTAATTTGTACTACAAAGTGTCACACCGCGCGCGTTTGCAAATTAATCTTTTCATTTTGCGTTCTGGTTTTCACGATGGCTTGTTAGTTCTCTAACAGAGAATACACACACATGTTACGCGTTACATATTTTTTTAGGGGAAAATGTGAGTGAAGCCTTACGGATGTATCGCGGATTGTACCCAGACAAGTCACTCCACGATGTCCAGCATTTACCAACGCTTAATGGACGAAGGCTTTTTTATGTGCCGACGCATGCGCAAGTACGATGTAGAGCTGCATACTTCCAAAACTACTACGATGACGTCCTGAATTACTTTGAAGAAGATCCTCAGAGGAGCACGCGTGACGCGGCACGTTTGGTATAAGCTAGTCATGCGCTTGGAAGATTGTGCGCTTAGCTTAGATGCATCCCTACCATTACAGGAAGACCTAGGAGCTGACGACCATTGATAGAGCACCGAGGATGGCATTTTGCAATTCGGTGTTGGAAAACCCCGATGCGAACGTGTTGTTCTCGGACGAAAGTCTGTTTACGTGAATCGGATTATTCAATACATTGGTGGTCCACTCGGTACCCCAAACTTAAGAAACAGCATTCCTATCAACATAGGTTTAGTGTAAATGTGTGGGCGGGAATACTGAATGATAAATTGATTGAACCATTTTTTATCGAAGGACGCCTCACAGGTGAATCGTATTTAAACCTCATGCGAACCACGGTAAATATGATGTTGGGCGATATTCCATTTGCAACCTTGCGGGAGCTATGGTTTCAGCAGGACGGCGCGTCACCGCACTATCATCGCGCAGTTCGAGAGTACTTGACTGAGGAGTTTGGCACCCGATGGAGCGGTCGTGGTGGCCCAGTTGCCTGACCTCCGCGTTCGCCTGACCTGACACCAATGGACTTCTTTTTGTGAAGTGAAATAAAAACACTAATGTATGTGAGTGAGCCTACCAATTTGCAGGAGCAGCGCATAACAGACGCTTTTGATAAAGTGAAACGGCAAGGCGTTTTATTGACGCTGAAAAGCAATTTAATAAAACGTGCGCGTGTTTGCATTGACAATAAAGGGTATTTGAACAACTTTTAAAATACTTGGAGGTTAGTGATAGTGTAAATAAGTGCGTGCGTAGATGTAAGTACATACTGTAAATAATTTAATTGTTGTAGGTAAATAGCTGATTGCTACTTTTTAAATACACCAAAATTATTTTCCGTATCTGCTCTGTAAGTCATTTACTTTTGTTATTTTCTCACTACCTTTTTCATGGAAAGTAATTTTGCCGGTCCTATCGAATCAAAATATGTAGGAATTCGTTTAAGCGAGAGAATACGACGAGTGAGAAAGGAGTTGTGAAGTAGGTACTGTACTGGAGCGTCATATGAACGGAGTGCGTACGTTATTGACTTGAGTAGTATTTTCTAGTACTATGTCCATAAAATGACGCCAGTTTTTGGATAAAAACAAACCTTCATAACATTGTGATAGACAAATAATAAAAAAAATTGACAGTCCCATTATCAATTGTAGCAACTGTCCATAATTTTTTTTGGTAATTACAAAATATTGTTGTACAGTACACTGCTTCACAATTAACGGTGGATCGTCATGTAATTTATAATTAACGTAACCTTATCGTTATGATGCAACGGATAACGTTATCATTACTATCTATATTCATGACTGCCTATTTTCCATGTAACGGTAACATAACCATAGAACTAGTCATAGAACAGTTATCATCAAAATTATTTTCGTTTCGTGATATAAACTGTTAAGATGTAAATATTAATTTAGTTACTGAAATGAACTTTCCTTCGTACTTTTTCCAGGCTTAGGACTGGCTGAGCAAATCAGGCGTACTTAATAGTTCATTCATAATCATAATCTTTATTGCAATCAAATGGGAACAATAGATGTGATGTTTTAAAAAAATAGTCCGCATTTGAACCCGGTTTGGGCGTAGCAATTATAAAATATTAAATTACATTATTAAATATTATTACTAAATTACATTATTAGATTTCATTATTAAGTTACATTATTAGATTACATTATTGAGTTACATTTTTAAATTAGGTATACAATATTAGATCAATTATTGAACATTCTATAAATTAAATTCAACTAACAATCACATTGTCAAGTAAATGAAAGAACAATGATAGTAATAATTATAATTATAATAATTAAAAAACAAAATTAAATATAATAAAATTATATAGAAAATTAAATTAAATAATAATTTAAAAAAAAATAGTTCATTTAATGTACATAATTTCTCTTTCTATGTACATTAACAGCTAACTATCTACAATATTTTACAAATTTAAATTTAGTTTTAAATAAACTAAGTTTACTTAAAAAAATCTTTCTTGGTTCATATTTACATTTAAAAAACATTATCATGCCCAATTTTTTATGATCTAAGCGAGTGTGGCAATCTGAAATGATGAGGCCAGTCTTGTACGAAGTACATGTATTTCTATGGGCCAACCTTACTGAATGAACATCCTTTCACAAGGCACTGAAGTGGCTAAAATGTTGCCATATTTAAGAAATAATTTAGCCAGGTGTGGGTATTTTTGGTTATTGATACGCCACCATTCCATGGGGCAATTCCACTTCCTGTCTGCATCGTGGATAGGTAACATTTCGTCTTCTAAGTAGTGATCAATTTCTTGAATCGCCTTAGACGGCGGACTTACTCGCCGTGTAGGTGTCCCTGTCGTTTCACCTATTAATTCATCTAAGGCGCTCCACGGTGAAAATTTATCGAGCTATTACGGTTGTGGCTGCACTTACTCATGGTCCTGGAGCATTGGTTCTGGTCTTATTGTCTATAATTGCAGTGATTGCGTCTTCCAACTAGTTTCCTCACATGCCTTTGTTCGGTTTGTTAAAAATTTTATATCGAGGGTCTAAAAAAGTACATATACCAAATGTGCGACTTTTTCCACATTTTCGAACCTTTCCATTAGACCCCGTTTTAATGCAGTTACAACTTCATATGCAGGCCAGCAAAATCCTTCACGTAGAAGCTTGCAACAAGTCCTGATTAGGCACTTGGTGATGACAATCACTGAGCTCGCTGTGATATAGAGTTCACCGCTCATGGACTCTCTCGTTATCACAACGTTATCTCATCGAATGGCTTGAGGATTTTCGCTAGTTCACTCAATAGCCTCCACTCTTCATTACTAATTATTGGTAAATATAATAAAGTAAAAAAAAAAATAAGCTCAACGAATCTCCGAATCATGTGGAACATGGAGTTCCATCGTGTAGGCACTTCTTGTATGAGCTTTTTAGGAATTTCGTTTTCTTCGTCACTTTTTTGGTATTTTATTAATTTTTCTGTGGCTATAGTACTTTTTTTAAAGTGCCGCACTATAACCTTCACCTTGTCTAAGGTAGAGATGACACCACCCATAGCATCTTGAACTATTAGATTCAAGGTTCATCCATAGCATCCATAGTGCTTAATACCCAGATTTGAGAGTGCATTATGCACATTCGAAGTTTACTTTTTTCTCAAGCCCCCACTCCTTCAGAGACTCCTTCAAAAAGTTTTGGAGGTTTTCACTGATATGGCGATCAGAAAAATAGTCACATGATACCAACACAGTCTTCTTACGAAAGTCGCGAATTAAATAATGTCCAGTGATTGCTATATAGCTTTAATTGGCGCGCGATGTGCACATGTCTATGGTTATGCATATTTGTGTCACTTCATCTGCAAGAGAACGACGGACTTCTTCTCTTGTCCTTTCATAAAGGGAAGGTATCAATATTGAAGATACTTTTTTCGCGATGGTAGCGTGTACCCAGGTATCCATCAGGAGTATTTTATAAAAGATCTTTCTACTATCAAACTAAACGGCTGAAAGCCGTCAATAAATAAATCTAGAAGATCTGAGTCAATCATGGACTTTTGATCTTTTGACAACTTTCTAGGAATAAAGGCATCCATTTTTCCTTGTCTGGATTGAGACTGCGGTACAGCTAATGGCATCACGGAGACTAGATTTGACGTCGAATGCTGGCTTAAGAGTTATCTATTAAGTTAGTACTTGACGCAAGGGCTGAGATACCCTAAGTGTTCACAGGTCTCGAAAATCTAGCAGTCGGTTGCTGTTCCAATGACACTTGTTTGTACGCTTCTATATGTCGCTGCCGTAAATGTGATCGTCTTAAAACTAAATACGTTTTTACAAATAATACAACGCACTTTTTTATTTACATTATCAGTTTTTCTCGAAAAACTCCCACAGAACACTTGTGTTTTGTCGCGACATTGTTTCTTTATTATATATCTATATTTATTATTATATATTTACAGTTTCTTTATACTTTGAAATAAACTTGTAATTAACAAATCAAGCAAAGTTTTGAAATAATAATAGTAAACCTAAAATTTATGATTGCACTTGTTCCTCCGAGAGACACAATTAATATGAAAACTTAAGTTCAAAAGTTGAAGGACACAAAGTCAATAATAACATTTCGTCATGCATTTTCGAAATGCAGTTTAATCCTTACATTTTAGGGAACAAGTGTTATTTTTCTATATAATATGACAAAAAACCGTATTACTGTAGAATTTATAATAAAAGCTCAAGGTTTAAAATTGCTTTATTAGAGACACATTGCCATTATGAAATAGATATACAAGTATTTAAATGAAAAAGAAAGAAATAAACTTATTTCTCGAATTTCGCTTCGCTCACCTACACGTTTCAACATGGGGCCCGCTGCAGTTTCATTCTTATCGTTACGTGATGTTATAATAATGTCACGATCCGGCCCGTTCCAAGCCAACGCAACATTGCAGCGTTGCGGTTCAAAGGTACTAAGTGCGTTGCGGATCGTTATAAGAAATAGACAGTTATGAGCGTTATGTATAACTATCTATACGTTATAAAGTAAATAGACGTTTCCATAACTCTCTATACGTTATAATGCTCATAGCTATTCACAATATGCTGATAAGTCACATTGTGTAGTTTTTGGGAGATTTTGACGGCAACTTGAGCCAGCAGATAGTTGGCAATAGTATCTCAAGGCACCTAAGCAGACAGACACCTTATCTTGAGATTCACATCACCATTGGAGCACTTGTTTCACCGTTTTCACTAATTGTTCACATGCGCAGACATTTATTACACAAAATCGCACCACTTTTACATACCAAAATGCACTTCAAACCATTATTTAAACAATAATACAGGAGCAGCAATCCGCCACCGGTCAAGTTCCCGCCAAAACTCTCACAAACTAACTAGAAACGCTCAAGCATATACATATAAATAAATATGTAGCAAGCTACACTCAATTAGCATATAAAACATAGAGAATATATACTCTTTGGTAGTAAATACATACTCTCTGGTGGCATTGAATACAAGGTCTCTAGCCAAAAAAAAAAACATCAAACGCTGTATTCCGTATTTTAAATCACATTGCAATCTTAGAGTGGGTAGTACCTGTAACCACCAGCCTGTAATATGTAAAATTTAAGTCTGAGAAATTTTGATATAGTAATGCTGCCCAAGTAAATAATTTAAAATTAAAAATTTTGTACAAACGACTTCAATATTAATTATTAAGAATAACTCAAAAACTATTGGTCAGACCTTGATCGAATTTAACCACATGAGAAGCACCAGCTTTCAAATAAAAAAAGAATTACCGAAATCGGTTCACCCAGAAAAAAGTTATGAAGTAACATACATAAAAAAACATACAGTCGAATTGAGTATCTCCCCCTTTTTGAAGTCGGTAGAAAAGTAAGAAGTTAAATGTAAGAAGATGAAAGTAAGAAAATAAATGAAGACATAGCTTAAAAACCAACCATCCAAGCCAAGAAATCTTAATAAGAAAATATCATTTTCTTTCTACTGTCAAAATAGTTATTTTCGTTTTCATAGATAGTAAATAAATATGTAGCAAGCTAGTTATTTTTGTCAGTTTCTCCATGAAATATCTAGTACGCAACTACGCATTACTAAAAAAGTGCTTTGTGACTGTAACACATTACACACAAAAAAACAATGCAGCGATGCGTAAGTAAAAAAATAATAAATGTATTTAGAACCGTAATATTGGAAAATGAAACACTTTTCAATTTACAGATTTTATCTTCACCTGCACAAAAACTGTTCATGCCCCGAACAGGTCAAACAAGATTTTTTTGGGAATATGTGAATATGATGTTTAATAAACCAGACCCTGAACGGATAAAGGCTGTCGGTCCAGACCGAGCATGTGCGGAATGGGTACTAAGAAATGGTGGAAAAGTAACATGGGTTGGCGGCAAGAAGCTTTCAGACTATAATCTATTACCACCAGAGGAAAACAAAGTGGCAAAGTTATTAGAAATTGATGGTTCTGATTCATCTATATCACACTATGGTTTCCCTCACTTAGGTAAAGTGAATTTTTAGAGGCTTAATACAAATAATATATTAATATACATGTAATGTTTACATATAATTATCTATTTTTATAGATGGATGTTCGATGTTGAAAAACATAGTACTTCACAATAATAACTATATTGATGACAGAGCACTCAAAGGATTGGCATATGGCAAAGATGTGATATCGTTTGTTCAAGTCTCAAAATGCCCAAATGTCACAGATGGTGGTCTTAAGGAGATGATAGTTCTGAAAAATCTCCAAACTCTTATATTGTTTGATTTAATCAGTGTGAAAAATTTAAAAGAATGTAAGCAGTTCATAAGTGCATCACTTCCAAACTGTAAAATATTAGGTAAGAATTTTGCAGGTACTAACAAATTCACATATATATTTAAATATACCTATAGTATCTAGGCAAATGAGCTTCCCATGATGGTAAAAAAATTTATAATTTTCTCAGGGATGACACCTATCTACATGAATTTGGAATGTAAACATCAAATGCAGTATTTAAATCTATGGTGAAAACATCACTCACCTCTGATTTGTCAACAATATAGTCATTATGAAAAAAATCTGGAAGGCCTTAGCACTTTACTCAACAAGCTCAGTAATCTCTCCCAAAGAGTGTCTAAGATGAATATGTAGAAGTCGAAAATTATGTTTAACATCCATGCTATACTAATACCAGTTGTTGTTGGGAAGTTGCTCAAAGTTGTTGATAAATATGTGTGAAATCTGAGGCCCAACTTGGCTGGGCCACATTCGAGAAATTGCCATTAATCTTTTTAATCAATTTACCTAAAAGCACAGAATAAATAATAGTACTATGTACAGAAGTTGCACTCCTTTGATGTTGACTGCTTGCCAACGTTTAAATAGCCTACATAGTTATTATTAATCATATAAATCGCTCACACAAGCTAAATAAAACTATCGCTGCGCGTGAGTGTCCATATTACTTTCCATCTTTTCTCCTTCCTACGTCACAATGGACTTTCCGTGGTTACTTAGGGCTGTTAATAAAGAGTAAAAAAATACATTGTGAAATTGTAAGTAAGTTACTTAGGTAAAGTACCTATTCTAATATATACCCCAAATTCAATTCCTAACAGAAATGTGATCGTATTCTACTTAGTTAAAAATCTTCTAAACAAAGTATTAATTTCAGTATTTTGTGTTATTATAACTTAAAATATTTTAATTACAAAAGACAAGTATAGGTATTTAAGTAAGTACTTGGGTAGTGAAGTAAATTTCAACTAAGTTTTCTAATAAAGTACTTAGCTACTTTAATTTAAACTAACTTAAGCTGTAGAATTATATACTCATATTTTCGTCCACACTTTGGACTATAAAATAGTTCCAAACGACTGTGCTACGCTGGCACGACATTATTATGCACTTTTATATACAACATGCAAAATCCTATCTATATTACACTAAATATTTACAATTACTTTAGGTATAAAACTTAACTATAAACAAACAAAAACAACAATAGCTTCGTCACGTAATATGGAGCACCTACTATCAAAACATTACGTATATAACAGATAACAGTGTCATTGTCATCTCAGCTAGACAGTTAACTGAACACTAATATATTATAACACACAAAAAATTAAATAACAGGCACAACAGCTAGCAATGAACGAAATACAAGCAAATATATTTGTTTATCGTTATACTTTAGTGTTAGTAAAATAAGCTCTTATAGTTTTGCCTTAGAGTTTAAATTTGTGTGTACCATACGCAATCCTTGTGGCACAATGAATGTAGTATGTAGGTTGACTCCGATTGAGGTGCCGCGTCTCGGCCGACGGCTAGACCGTAAACTAGCAGCGCACAAGCAAATCACAAATTTATAGTTGTTACTGTTACTTTTGTTAGATGGCGCTTTCTAACGATAATGTATATATTATAACAGTCAATGGTTGATTAATCTAATGTGTTATAAGATTACAAATATATAATGAAATATATTATCTGTTGTGTTATAACGCCCAACTTTAGTAATCACCAGTCTACCTGCAAAGTATAACGATTACAGCAATTACTCCCTGGGAGGGGTCCATGTTCAACAGTAGAGTATACTTGTATTGGAAATTCAGTAAAATTTTCAACCTCATCAGTATTTATAATTATGTTAAGAGTATGATTCAGTTATAAATACATAAATGTGTTTTATTTGTTTTACAGATAGTGCTGATAATGTTTAAGGACTACGTAGAGAAAAAAATTAAATAAATTTTAATTTGTAATCAACTTTATATAATATGTTTAAAACAAAATATAATCATACAGCCCCTTTGCCAATAGCTTCATTTACACTGTTGTATCCATTCTTTTTTAATAATTCTGCTAGTTCTTTTTTAATTTTTGTAATAACAGGAGGACCAAAGTATATTAAGGCTGTATATATTTGCACTAAACTGGCACCAGCTAAAATTTTATCATAAGCATCTTGACCACTGAAGACTCCACCAACGCCAATTATAGGTATTTTCCCTAGAATGTATTTATATTATTAATTTATTACTGATAAAAACTGGCTGTTAATACAAGTAACACAAATTATTTTGACAACCAAAATATTGACTACAGAAGAAAATATCATTAGAACTTTGGCATTATATTACTGTAGTGATTATCAAAATTCTAAAAACAAACCTTGAGTTAACTTGTACATAGTTTTAATCATTTCTGTGGATTTTTTATTAAGTGGTTTTCCACTTAGGCCACCCGCTTCACTTGAAAACTTTTGGTTCTTAAGTGATGGTCTATCAATAGTTGTATTTGAAATAATAAGCCCTTGGACTTGACATTCCTTCTGAGTAATAACTGAAACAATATCTTTCATTTCTTCTAAAGATAGATCTGGAGCAAGTTTTAAAAGCAATGGAGGGTTGTTTTTTGACTGCTGGGATCTTCTGGTTTTATTAACAGCTGACAGAAGATCTTTTAATTCATCTTTTTTCTGCATTGACCTTAGACCTGGAGTGTTTGGGCTGAAATAATTAATTTTCTTACTACCTGTTGTAGAAGTTATAATATTATAAAATTATGTGATATAGTTTAGAAAATGGTTTTTCATACCTGCTGATGTTAATAACAAAGTAATCTGCTACATCAATAAATTTATTTATTCCCAAGACATAATCTTGAATAGCATCATCAGAAAGTTTATTTTTACCTAGATTGATACCTAATAGGCCTTTGTTTAAAAGAGCTTTATCTAAATTTTTTATTTTCTCATAAACTACACTATGTCCTTCACTATTAAAACCATATCTATTGATGACTGCACTATCTTCAGGTAATCTGAATACTCTAGGTTTAGGGTTGCCTGGTTGTGGTTCAGGAGTAACTGAACCTATTTCTACTACCGAAAAGCCCAAGTTTCTTAAACCTAAAATTGCATCACCATGTTTGTCAAATCCTGCAGCTATTCCTATTGGATTACTGAGTTCATATGTTAAAAACTTTGTTTTCTGAAAGAATGAAAGCTCTTAATGTTTTTGAAATTCAAACTTTGCTATTAATTGTTATACCAGTATTTACCAAAACATGTGGATCATCATAACATTCTGATGGAAATATGCCATACTTAATCGCAGAAATTCCGATTTTATGTGCTAACTCTGGGCTGAGTCTCTGGCTTAATGGCTGAAGTACATTGTTATAATACCCACTGAAATCCTTATTGTAATAAATTAATTGATAGGAAAGTGTGCCTCCAAGCGTTAGATAGCACAATGATTTGATTTTTTTCTGGAAAACGAAAGAAATAGCTTGATAAAATAGTTTAACAGGCCTTAATAAATAATCACATATTATGTTATTATATTTACAATAATATTTTGTTTTCTACTCATTACTAATATTTTTGAATGCGTATTCAATTACGCACAACGTATATTTACACAAATAAATATAAAACCCCAGATAACTGTATACTAGTCAGAGTATAAAACTAACAAGTGTCCATTTTTTTAAAACTGGCTTTACGGCTCTGGGTTCTAGCCCTTCTGAGCCTGAAGTTACAATGTATAATTGAGGAGTGACGGAACAAAACATGATAATTCGACTTTTTGTAAAAAAAAAAGTTAGCAATGACATTCGACAGAATACCATAAATTACGTCACCCGTTAGGCTGGTGTGGTTCAAATCGTGCTTATTCCTGTAGTAAATAGCCTCTGAAGTAAAAAAGTTTGAACCAAATCATGACATTTCCATATTTAAAAATATTAATAAACAAAATCGCAACAAAACATTATACATTTCATACATTTCTGGTATGCAGATTGAAAGCTGATACAAAATAGGATATTTCCATGTAAAAATAACTTATCGACGTTTGAACGCTTTATTCGCTTAAATCTTAGGGTGCTGAAGCCGTAAAAAAGTACATTATTTGTCTATGGTTATGCTGTTTGGTTGACATATGTCACATGACTACAGATTTAAGTCAATGTCAAAATATTGGTGGTCGGTAGCTTGCTACATATCTATTTATCTATGGTGGTCGGTCGCATTCGGTTGGTATTTAAAGAAAATTGAGAACTGCGAGTGAGAAATATCTAAATTGGGTTATTTAAAGTTTTTTCAAGTGATTTACAAGCATCTCTGAGCAGTCAAATACTGTTTCTGCACTCAATAGTGGAGCGAAGAAAAAGAAACGTCGAGAAAGGAAAGCTTTATCCGAAAGAAACAATAAGTAAGTTCGTTCAATTATGTTCGTGTAGCATATAGAATGTTCAATCTGTTACAAGATTACAATATGTGCATAATTTTGTTTTAGATACGTTGACAATGACCCGCTGTGCTTAAGAATTCAATGTACGTGTAATCATGGACCAAAAAGCAATTTTAAATGTAAACAAATATCGCAACAGGATGTCGTTCGAAACCGTAAACTTTTATTCAACATCCAGAAAAGTTCACCAAAACGTGTATTTATGTCGTCTTATTAGTGCATTTGAACCCCAACGTAGAGGCAAAGGCACACCACGTCCTTCTGGTAAAACGGAACTTCGAAGGTTAAGTACTTCATTCTTCCTATATGGGAAAAAGAAAGTAATGAAAAGGGTATGCAAATCATTTTTCATGGCAGTGTTTTCTATCAAAAGGCAGAGGTTATCAACTATTATCAAATGTGTGATGGATGGCAAAGTCCCAAAGGAAGAAAGAGGAGGTGACAGGCATTCAGCCAAATCTCATGAGAAAAAAGAACATTTACGCAATTTCCTCCGAAACCTTCCTTGCAGTGAAAGCCACTACAATAGAGCGAAAAGCAAGAGGGTGTATTTGGATGCCGCTTTAAACATGAAAAAATTGAGTATGTTTTACAATAATAGTGTCCCAAATGACCTGAAAGTCAAGAGAACAATGTTTTACGAAGTGTTCACATTTAAATTTAACATTGGATTTCGTTCACCTGTATCAGATGCCTGCAGTTCCTGTATACTATTGAGAAATAGTATAAAAAACGAAGAAGATTCAACAAAAAAACAAGAACTAATGACAAAACTTCATATCCATATATTGCAAGCAAACTTTTTCTTTAAACTTTTAAAAGAAAAGGTTGATGATAGTATTACTATTTGTTTTGATCTCCAGCAGGTGTTTCCTCTACCTAGGACACCAATTCAGGAGGCTTTTTATTCCTGTCAGATTAGTCTATATAATTTATGTGTGATGGATCTGTCAGAACAAAATAATTCTTGACTTGTATAATTGGGATGAAACAGAATCTGGCAAGGGTGCTGTGTCAATTGGATCTGCTTTATACTGCTTCTTGAATACTCAAACAATACCGGCTAATGTGAAGTTAGTAAGACTTTTTTGTGATGGCTGCGGAGGCCAAAATAAAAACAGCCACGTGTTGCATATGCTGCGGTACAACTTTCCATTGACGTCCGTCGAGTTGGGAGTTGATATTTTTTTTTACAGAAAGGTTACATTATTATAAGCACACACGCAAAGTTTCAACATTCGGAGACGCGTACTTTTTGAGAAAAAAAATATTGAAAATCAATTATTTTTGCAGTTTTTTTTTAGGAGTTTATGGCCTGGTATCTAGACCTTTAGGCCAAGTCTTAGGTATTTTTATTTGGTTTATTATAATTTCCTCAATTGTTTATTCATCCTTCCTAGTACATTGCTTCACAATATGTTGATGCGTCACATTGTGCAGCCCTTGGGAGATTTTGACAGCAACTTGAGCCAGCAGACAGCTGACAGTTGGCGATGGTATCTCAAGGCGCCAAAGCAGATAGACACCTTATCTTCAGAATCACATCACCATCACAGCACTTGTTTCACCGTTTCCACTAATAGTTCACATGCGCAGACACTTAAGACACAAAATCGCACCACTTATATATATCGAAATCCACTTCAAACCATTATTTCAACAATAATACAGGAGCAGCTTTATACAAAGGTACTCTGTGGGAGCTGCAAACCGCCGCCGGTCAAGTTCCCGCCAAAACCCCCAACAAGTGTCCAATGACTTCAATGTCCATAGATAAATACATATGTAGCAAGCTAAAACAAGTGTCAAATGCCAATGTCAAATTGTCAACAATAAAATGTCAATGATTAACATAGACTCACAAACTACCAAGAGGATACTGCGCATGACTATGCGTAGTATCCCAGTTGCACGGTTTTTCACACATTCTCGCTCGCTGTCTATACCGGAAATGATACTTGCACAACCAATTCGGGCTATCTGGGGTGCGACGTGGTTCTCTAGATCTTGACCTTGATCTGCTTCTATTCAACCGCGCTCTATATCCTACGCTTCCTTCTCTTATTTCGTTTATTTCTTGCTTTATTTCCTTAAGCCCTGTTTCCGACTTAGGCATCATGGCTGATAATTCTGTCACTGGTATCCCTTCTGGTATCGCCGCTGAAACTGCAGAACTGCAAACGTCAGCATGTAGATTCTCTGCAATCTTATCTGCCATCATCGCGAGGTTGTCCAGTTTCGTATCCTGACATACCGATAGTACTGCTTTCACTGAGCCTGAGAGTCTCGGTATCCAAAATCGTCTTAGGGCGATACTTCCGTGTTCCGTGCTAATTCTGACATTCGTCGTAATAACTGTGACGGGCGCTGTGATCCTAGATCCATTTCGCTAACTAACTTCTGAAACTGCCGTTCCGCGCTATCTTCAAAAGCTGTTAACAGTCGCTGTTTCAACGCTGTGTACGCTTTCTCTGCTGGCGGTGTCAATATAAGGTCGTGTGCTTGCTTCTGAGGCTCCATGACTGCCTCGAACTGCGCAAACCACATACGTGGCATGGGAAAGATCAATAAAAACCCGCGTTAAAGGACACATAGCTGATGTGAAGAACCGACGCTCCGGGAAGTCTGCAGTCTGTGAACATGTACAGGATCGCCCCCGTCACTACATTAGATTTGATAGACCACAAATCCTCGCTAAAGAACACCGATTCCTTCCAAGGATGATTCGCGAGGCTATTGAAATCAAAAAACATCCTAATTTCAATAGAGAAGATGGCTGGGTGCTACCATCTGGTTGGGATCCTATAATTAATAAAATTAAATCCCAACCCAAGCATACAACTGCAAGACTTCAAGATACTGTAAGTTCATACTGCGTAGATTGGAACAAAAATTAATAATTTTTAATCTGGAGGTAACCGTGGTTAACTATGACATTGGGACGTCAAATACCTCAGTCCGCCCCATGACCATGGGTGCTGTAAAATACTCGAAACGTCGGGAATATAAAATAACTTAATATACGCGATAAAATCCGTAAAACTAGTTTTATTTAAATAGCTGCATCATTATTATACCTTATCCTAAAACTATTAGCAAATATTACCAAGGAATTGACTGCCAATCAGGATTTACCACTGAAACATTAAATGCAATAAAATTACATATAAATACTGATAATGATACTTGGAAAATTCCAGTAGGTTATTTTTTAATTGAATCTATTACCGCCAAGGATAAAGCTACTTTATTGCAGCAATGCTTATCATTATTAAAAGAATGTGGAGTTCCGGTTGTGTCAGTGACCTTTGACGGAGCGACAACAAATAAAGCAATGTGTAATTCAAATTCTAAATAATCTAAATATTTAAAAGCCAAAATTACACGAATTCACAATACATGTCGGTGTAATACCAAAAATTAAAAATTAGAAAATCTGGACCTTACCTGATAGGTGTGGTAGGGTAATTAATAAATTTTATATTAACGTTGTTTATTTATTATTATTATTAAATAAAATAAATAAATTAAATATTTTATTACTAAACCAACAGCTCTTATGAATATACCATAAAAATAACCCATAAATGGTTATAACAGCCAATTATAGGTTTCCCTGTTTAAATTTTGAATGTCATCTCCCACATTAAATATCGTTATACAAAAGTAAGGTTAATACCAAAAGTGGAACAAGCAAACTAAAACTAAGATGCAGAGTTTGTGTATGTACAAATTTATGTACATATAAATAAATGCATATATATACATATATATTATATAAATATCCTTTAATTTTGTAATAAAAGGTATGCGAATACAAATAGAAATGTTATTTATTGTAGGAGCTTGAGAACGTTATGTTCGATTTCATCTTTGGACTTGTAAAGTATGTAAATCTAGGTTTGAGATTTTTTATTATAATATATTGAGCAAATACGAGTTAAAGGTGAGTTTATTGCGTAATTGTAATTTTGGGCGTTGGGGAAAAATAATGGGGTATGTATTGTACGCTTCTTAGGTACGTTAATGTTTACTGCAGATAGTAAGAGAGAATCTAGGTAGCCATTGTCTATATTAAACACCAGCATCATATCTTACCTCTATTTTTTAAGAACGTTTTTAGACGACTTTATGGTCGTAATAAGAATAAGTGTGAATGCTATATATGTATAATTCAAATGCCTTATAAACTTTGCCTGAATTCTTTTAATTTGTTGTTTATGCGTAATATAATAGAGATATCAAATACTACTAGCGTAATAAACACTTTTGATACAGTTTATATCCGAAAAAGATTTGCAAGTGCGTAGAACAAACCTTACGACTGTTTAAGCTTTTTGTACTATTGTATTTACATGTTTTATATTGTATGTGTTAACATGTTTTACAATGTTGATTTAGGGTAACGCCTAAATCAACATTGTAAAAGTACAAAGTCCAACTCATAGCAAAACTTCCGGAAAGGGCAGAACCATGTTTGCCGAACCGATTAGTATTTTATTTATTTATTTCATATTTATTAATGAGGGATATAAAATGCCGATTTATTGTCTTATGGCATTATCTACCAGTTAACCCTGGACGATTTGAGAAACTGTGGCAGGTATAAATATTTTACTAAATAAAATGAGTAATATAGATATAAGATACAATAAACATTTTAAAAGTTATTTTAATAGAGTTAAATTGGTTTTATTTTCTTTATAAATGGCAAATAAATATTTTGTTTGAATTTGTTCTTTGTGTTATTTTGCTCACACCTAACTAATGTAAAACTGATGGAAAAGCGTTGCCAAATTTGGCAAACAGAATTTCCCTTAGTGGGTTTTACGATATATTTTAACTTTATAGCACGATCGACCTGAATTACAAAATTCACCCAAATTGAAAAAAAAACTTAGTAAAATTTATTCTAAATCAAAAGTTTTTAAGTTCCATTGCTGAACACTTCGTCCGTGGCAGGCCTTCCCTTAGTTGGTATCCTAAAGTTATATTTATTGAAAACTTTAAGCAATATTCTTAAAATGCTGAATTTTATTGAACCATAGATAAAACGAGTATATCGATAAGGTTGTTCTTTTCTATAGTTACATCACTAGAATTGTTTATGGTATATAAAAAAGCTAAAAAACGTCTACAACCTTATAAAGGAGAGATGGTGACATTCATATAGCTATCTTTTTTATCCTGTAGGAAATGTCTAAAAAGATTCTCTCTTTTCGTCATGGTTACCATCGCAAGTTGGCCTCCTACACAGATAGGCTGCAGAAATTTAACATAGTTATCCTGGAAACGAGACGCATAAGATTCGGGCAAATATCTACATAAAATAGTACACTCTACGATTGATTCTCCGTCCCTGCTTGCATCGATTAACATAAACACTCACTACAGGGCCCGTGACCGCAAGCCTACCGTTTTCACTCCAAGTGTACCGTAACAACACATCATATTACAACCCAGTGGTTAGGATGTGTCGCCTCTACAATGATATATCCATGGACTATCCAAATGTTGATATTCTAGGTTCAAATCCAAATGTCTTCAATAGATCTATCCGTGATATTCTGAAATAATTGGTCTCATCTGTTTTATGTTTCTACTTACTTTTGTTCTAGCTTTAAATCTGTAACAGGCCTTTCGTAATCTGCTGGATGGTTGAGTGCAAAAACACTGTTTATAAAATTATTTATAACTTTAGCTGATGTAACTCATTATAATGTACTTCATAAACACATCATACCTTTTACATTCTTCAAAAGAATTGACTACCTTAATGTTGAAGTGAAAAAAAAAACATATATTTTTGCACAGTATTAAAAAAAATTGTAGCTTCCAGTGAGGACTTTGCCATGTCGTTTACCACTAAGTTTAAAGAATGACTACTGCAAGGAACGTAAAATGCCCGCGGATTGATGATTTTAATCCTGGCTTGGACGCCACTTTGAATACCTTTCATAATAGATCCATTATGGTACCCTTGCCCTTGCCCTCTTATGTTTTCTAAAGACAATCCAACTGGCACTAACAGAAATTATTGTTCCACGATAATTTATGTTAGTGCCAGACCTGTAGATTTCTCTATTGGTATAAATCCTAAAAAACTTTCATTTATTACAATCTCTGACGTTCTTGAATGGTCTTGAGATTGAATAATAGAAATATACCTAATTGTCATGGTCATCTGCTCAGTTTTGCTAGCGTCTGGAGTACAATCTAAAATAATAGAATAATATTTCGATGTAATGATAGCTTCCATAATATGTTTTTTTATGCCATCTGAAATTGTATTAATGAACTCATTTTGAATTGTTTTACTTAAGTAGGTTGCTTGTTTCTCCTCTTTTTTCAAAACTCTGCGTACAAGTTCCTGCATAACGGGATCAAATTCGGCTAACAACTCTATTAGTTTAAAAAAATTACCATTGTTATGTTGATACTTTTGCCGCCCCTCATTTTTTGCCGCTCTGGGCAAATGTCCCCTTAGATCAGGCCCTGAATATGCATAAAGAGTTCGGTTACATGAGGCTTTGTTCTGTTTTTAAGACTCTCTCTATGCTAGTAATTACTCTGAGATGTAAAACCTCCGCTAGCATAGATAAATAAATATGTAGCAAGCACAAACTAATAAGAAGTGGTAGCAAGTATAATAGGTAATATATATATATATATATATATATATATATATATATATATATATATATATATATATATATATATATATATATATATATATATATATATATTACCTACATATATATTATATAGGTCCGCTACACAGACTAATATGATGGTCCACTAGAAGTAAAAGTATTCTGTGGACTTGACACATTGACAGTCACAGGACTGTTTACTACTTTATAAAAACAAAGATATTTTTAAATTAAAATTACAAGTCTAATTTTAACTTCAACTTCTGAAGGAAAATTCTTTAATTTTTATACGAATTAATATAATATAGAATAAAAAGAAATGCCGTCTGATAGCGACGGCATGGATAAAGATATGGATCACGACGCGGGCGGGAAAAGGAAACCGCCAAAGCGTAATCAAGACCTGCAGCTGGAAAATGATGGTTTTTATAAGCCATTATTTTTAAAAATTAAATTATAAAAGAGTTTTCCCTGAGTCAATGGGAATGGCTGAATACACGGTTTTTATTGAGAGTCGTAAAGAAGCAGTTAAACTAGGCAATACGAATCCCTTAATGTTGGCGGGAATCTTCAAAAACGAAATCAAAGGAGTCACTAATATAAGAAGAATAAACGCTTCTAAAGTAGGGGTGGTTTCTGCGCGGGCGATTAACGCCAACGACTTTTTGAAAAATGAAAGTTTCTTAGAGAAGTATGATTACAAGGCATTTATACCAGCAAAGGGCGGTGGAAACAATCGGGGTACTCAGGTATGTTCCCATTAGCATAAGTAATGAAGAGCTGTTTAAAAAACTATCATCGAAATATGAGGTCGTTGCAGTGCGTCGTTTCACAAAAAAAAAGTTAATGGACAGATCAAACCGTTCAGTTCTGTAAGTTTAACTTTTTTGTCAATCAACTTACCTGACTTTGTACATCTGGATTTATTCCAATATAGGGTGCATCAGTATATTGCCCCGCTTTTACAATGTTTTAAATGCTTTAAATTTAGTAACGGAGCGAAAATTTGTAAATCAGTGCAACGGTGTTCAATTTGTGCAGGTGAACACTGAATGTAAGGAAAATGTGGTAATTAAATGCACAAATTGTAGTGGTCCTCATTTCGCAATTTCTAGAAATTGTCCAATAAAAAAACAAAAAATTGATGAAAAATACTGGGTGTTACAAAACTACCCGTAAAGCCGAAAGGAGGTTAAATGGGGCCTTATAACGAGTCCATTCACAATATTTAAGAACCGTAGTAACGCTGTACCGTACCCCACCGTACCCAACCGTAGTAACATACCCCAAAAAAATAAAAAAATATTATTTTCACTGATGTGCAAACCCTATTTCAGTAAAATTAAAGAGTAAACTACGCAGAATGTACCTACATTTCTACCTAATTCGCGGAACGACAAAAATTTTAAAAGACCTAACCTAACGAAACAACCTAAACGAACACTTACATTTTGTGTATTGGTGTGAGAAATCTTTCTAGCGTTGCATTGCCTACTTTCCTTGCTTCCGTGCATATTGTCAGTAATTTATGTAACATAATTTTAAATAATAAAGTAGACCTGTGCTTTGCTACGGAGGCAGGGCAGACATGACAAACTCTCTGTCCCGGCGAAAATGTTCCACTTGAAATTAACCAACAAAAACAGTGGAATATTCCGTTGGTACATAGGGGGAAACAGATTGTTTCATAATTTCCATAGTGACCAAGATAAGGCACGCCTTCTAGCTGTTTCGACTAAGGAATCTAGTCACTGGTTACACGCTTTACCATCAAGTAATCTTGGCACATTACTTGATGGGGAAAGCTTGCGCATTGCTGTAGCAATCCCACTAGGAGCGGCGATTTGTCAACCCCATCAGTGCCCCTGTGGTAGCAGCGTCGACAAGTTTGGGCTCCACGGACTTTCTTGTAAGAAAAGTGCTGGTAGGTTTTCACGGCACTTTCTTTGAACGATGTCATCCGAAGGGCTCTTTTCTCTATAAATGTTCCCTCGGTTTTAAAGCCTTGTGGAATATTTAGAGACAATGACAGGAGACCCGACGGTATGACATTGGTCCCTTGGGAGAGAGGTAAAGCCCTAGTGTGGGATGCTACTTGCGTAGACACTTTGGCGGCCTCTCATCTCAGGGGTACCTCGTTTAGAGCCGGGGCGGCATCAGAGGCAGCTGAACTGAGTAAGTGGCGCAAATATGAGTCTCTGAGAGATGACTACATATTTGTGCCATTTGCTGTAGAGATTATCGGTCCGTGGGGTCCACGTGCGGTGAAATTCTTAAAGGAACTCCATCCGCGGCTGGTTGTTGCTGCTGGTGATAAGAGGGCTGGCTCTTTTCTCGCTCAAAGGCTAAGTATAGCTATTCAGCGGGGAAACGCAGCCAGCGTTCTTGGCACGATACCGCGTGGAGTAGGACTGTTTGATAATTAAATTACTAGTTTTAGTTTTTTTTTATTATAGTTTTTAATATTGTATATAATAAAATATTGTATATTATGTAAATATGCTTTTATCTGGTCGATTACCAGATATCCTAAGGATTGTTTTATACTCACAGAACCAAACCAAAAATGTGTATCAAAGTAAACCATGGCCTTTATATAAAATAGAATATGATGCTTTAGTGAACATTAATGTTTCTGTATGTCAAGAAAAAGTGAATTCTTAAATGGAAAATATTAAGATATCTAGCTGATAATGATTTTTATACAATTTATATAGATGGATCAAAATCTGAAGAGTACACAACTTTAGCATTTTATGATTCGCAAAAGAAAATATCTAAAACTTTTAAAATTCATAATTTATGCTCTATTTTTACAGCTGAATGTTATGCAATCTACTTATCTATATTGTACATAAAAATATTGGGAATTCACAGTTTATAATTGTAACTGATTCAAAAAGTGTTATATTAGTTATTGAATCTAACAAAATGGATTACAAGAAAAATTACATTATATACAATATAAACAAACTCTTTGTGAATCAATGTGAAAGTAAATTTTTGATGAAAGTATCGTTCGTGATATTTCTAATTTATACTTTATAAAGATTTCTCGCCAGAGAGTAGTATGTTCCTTGATAAAGACAATGTAACTTCAGGCTCAGAAGGGCTAGAACCCAGAGCCGTAAAGCCAGTTAAAAAAAGACAGTGACAGGAACAGGTAAACAAATATGTGTATTATTTGTTTCAAATAATCAATCGCAATAATCTCGCGAAAACCGAAAATCATGAAGGCGACATTAATATTTGATAGTGTTAACAATTTATTATTTTCTAAATGGGATGAATCTTTTTTATCTCGTATGAAATCTTTAAATGAACAGGTAATATTATTTTAACAGTTTTCTTGTATTTTAAAGTTCACTAAACAAATTGTGTTTTCTACACAATTTGTTTCCTGAATTATATGTAATAAAATTCAGGAATGGCTCCAAACGTAGTACATCTGTTATATGTAGAATTCGATTGGGACACACTTGTTCCTGTTATTTTGGAAAACTTGAGTGAACGTGAGTGCGGACTAGAGGAATGTACGATCGATAATTATTTTCTTAACTGCCCAACCTCCCATTTTCATTCTACAATTTTCTTCCTAATAACATCACCCGTCCTATAAATCTTAAATCTTTGTTAAATTTAGTTTACACTCCTCAACTTTATTAGACTTCATCATATCCATTAAGATTTAGCTATAGAACTTTTACCGGAAGCGTTGTGCAATAGTTTCCGCCGCTTTTTATAGCAGCATTTTTTTTTTGTAGAATAGACCCTTTTCAATGTAATTTTGAAATCAGCAAATTGAGCAAAACCATAGGTGCTGAGAAAAAATTGCTAAAAGTTTCTTTCGGGGTTGATGGGATAGTGGGAGTAGTAAGGGTGGTAAAAATCATGTGATGGGCCTAAACTTATTTTCAAGCAATAATGAGGTCGATGACATCTTTAAGGTCAAGATCAACAACTCAGAAGTAAAGGTCAAATACTCTGAAAGTCAAATAGTCAAGATCAATTCAAAATATGCTAAAATTTTGGAATGCTATCTTATAACAAGCTGTGAAGACTAGGACATTTTCGAGGCTTATGTCAAAGGTTAAGGTCAAATAAAAAAATATTACATTAATCTTAAGTCCACGTCATAGTAAAATCTAAATATTGTAAGAAGGCGTAATCCTATTTCTATCTGAAGGGTTTAAAGTCACCTAACACGAAGGGGATGGCGGGGTCTTAGTTCGCTCGCTTCGCTCGCTCACCAGACCGGCTGTCCCCTTCGAACCTAACCTCTGTCTGTGTGGTCTGAGTCGAAGTGCCAACAAGTTCCAAGCTCGCTTTGTTCGCTTGCATCCTAAGTTATCTTTGCTACTATGTTGAGTTGTGTTATTTTTGAATATTATGTTCGTGTAGTGTATAATGTAATAGGGTAACATAAAAGAAAAAACAAATAATATTATTTACTTCATAATTGAGTTGGACTGTGTGCTCGTTTGTCACCCTATCCTATAAAAAAAAAAAAAAGTTTAATATAGCTATTTAAAAATGAATTAAAGTTAGAAACTTGAAATATATAAACTAAAAATCATTAAAATCGGCTGTCACTTTATCTGAATGTAAAACGGAATGACCTAGGAGTGAAACTCGTACATTATCTGTGGTAAAATAACATATGATTACGTAAAAATTTTTTTTTTTAAACTAGGATTTTTTTCTCGAAAACTATGAGGCTACTCAATGTGATTTTTGTTTTAAAGCGTTCTACATGAAGATATCTATACGATAAAAAATATCACAGCCTCTAAAACGGCGGAAATCTTTGTAAAGTGGTGCCCTTTTACAACTTATATCCATTCTATTATACTAGCAATAATTTTATAAAATTATCTATGTTAATTCTTTCGGAAATAACTTGTAACTTCGTATGGAAACGGAAACTAGTCCAACAGTGTGACTTTCATGAAATACTTGACGCTGGCATAATTGGTAGTTGCCAAACTAGAAAAAAAAAAAAATATCAACGAAATTGGCACCCTTATGCTAAAATAGTAATAAATTAACTATATAATACTTCCTTTTTATACATTCTTTGATTAATACATTTTTTTAAATTGCCAGTGGACAAATTTTATACAGTGGAACATAGATAACTCAAACCTCATTAAGTCGTGATCCTCAGTAAGACAAAAAAACTGCCATTCCTTTCCGCTGAACCCCTAAATACGTGATATCTCAAATTATGTAAGCCTTTGTAACGCGAACAAAATGTTATTTCCCTACGAGGTATTGATGGTATATGTTAATATTCTATAACTTGAATTTGAAAAAGCAAACTCCTCGAACGTCAAAGTTAGTAAAGTATAATGACGTCTTACTTGGAATTCCCTGTACTCATAGCAATAAAATCCAAAAGAAATGATTGTTGCTTCTGTTCTATTGTGTGTACGTCTTACATGTCCAATGAATGAATACATTCAAATTTTTCAAGTAACACATCTGTGTACCTAGTTTATGTTTGAGCTTATTGCTTAAAATGAAGTTTATTATCGGTCAGTACTTATTTGGCTGTTAGCTAGCAACATCATGAGAACTAAACCGAAATTAAGGACTAACTCTATGTGAGAAATTAGATGTTATCAATGTCATAAAAATAAATATGTACCTTAAAACTAAAGCGAATTTTTATTTAACAATGATTCTATAACTCGATAAATATATTTAGAAATTGCGCCTTTCTAAATCGAAATTTTAGCAAATCCTTTGTATCTCGAAATTCTTATTAAGTCGAAAACTCATCAACTCAGTAGTTTTTAGCATTTCCCTTGAAATTTGAGTTATTGAGATTCCACTGTATATTTTCTGGGATTTTGTTATAAAAGCGTATACATTGCCCCAAAAATGAATTACTAACTCGTTATGTTCCTAGTATTTAGAGAATTAATATAACAAATTTTTTAAAAACTACTTATATTTTTGTGTACAATACAATACATTTTCAAATTAATGAGTTTTTCACTTAAATATAAAATAATATATTTAAGAGTATAACTTCTTACACCACAGATTTGTAGTTGCCAGATTAATGTCTTATTGGTAAACAGTAAACACTATCAAAGGCTTTGGATAAATGACAATATATCCAAGGCATCCCATCCATTAATTTTTTTTTATAATCAACTTAACACCAGCATTAGTTGTCAATCCTAATTGATTTGTATAAAGCAAATTATCTATATTAAAAAAACTAGCTGATACCCGCGATTTCGTCCGCGTTGCTTACACACATCACTGAACATGTAGTGCTTATAAAAATCGTTGTTTCTTAAAACTTTAATAACTTTATATTAAATGAAGATATTGCAATAATTTTTTTTAGATAAGGGCCAAGTGTCTAAGAAATAAAACTTAGAAAACCTAATTAATATATATCCATTAGTTTTTTGAATTGAATTGAATTGAATAAATGGGCTGTTTTCCGCGACTCCACGTCTAAGCGCGTATTTTGCGTGTGGGCAGGAATAATGTATTTATTCGAGCCATGTAATCTCCCCAAAACAGTCCTTTGATGTTGCAAGCAACTTCGGGGAGTGATCCGGCGTGCCAAGATGTTTAGCCCTGTATGCAGCGACTTCCGGACACGTCAGCAACACGTGGACACGTCAGCAACACGTGGGCCGCCGTTTCTTCCTCCCCCATACATGCCCTGCATTGGGGACTGTCCGTAACACCTGTGGTAAATAAATGTTTGTTAAAGTTGCCGTGTCCTGTAATAGCAGTTGTTACTATCCTGATCTGTGGCTTGTTCATTCACCTCATTTAATCGTTGATGGCATTCATATATTAGTCCTGCGCTCACCACAATGCAACTCAGGGCTTGTAGTACCGCCCTACTGTCGGTCAGTATTCTGATGGAGAAGTCATTAACCTTTCTAGCATCTATTGCTATGGCCGCTTGAATGATACCCATACATTCCGCCTGAAAGACTGTGTTGTAGGTACCCAGCGGTGTGCATATGTGGATGTTGAGGTCTTCAGAAAAAGTTCCAGATCCTACACCTTCATTTGTTTTAGAACCATCGGTGAAGACTCTATGCTCTTTTGGGCTTAATCCCTCCGGCTGGCTGTTTTCATTTAATTGTATTACTTCTTATCGAATACCAATTGTTTAGGGATCTTATCATACTTGGCTTGTAAGATAGGAATTTTTGAGTGAATTCTATCAATTATGCCTTTATCAGGGACTCTATTCTTACTCCAAAGATTTAGGGTCTTGAGTCTAATGGCAGCTAAAGTTGCTTCTTGTTGTATGTGTAGATGAAGCGGGGTTAGCTCCAGCATCGTCTCTAAGGCTGCTGTTGGCGTAGTTCTTATGCAGCCTGTGGCAGCCATACATGCCAGTCTCTCTCTGGTAACGCTGAAGCTTCTTTATAGTGATGGCTTCATTTGTTTTGGTCCACCATACCAGAGCGCCGTATGTGATCATGAGCCGAATTACAGTTTTGTACAGCCACAGTATGATTTTTGGCGTCAGACCCCATCTTTTGCCAATCATGTTTCTGCATTGCCAGAAAGTTATACTTGCTTTATTGATTTTGTTTTCTATATGTTTATTGCAGTTGAGTTTACTGACCAAGGTAAGACCTAATTATTTTACCTCGGAGGATAGCTGGAGCTTTGTGCTGAAAAGACTTGGGAGATGATAGTTATTCAGCATTCGTTTTTGTGTGAACATTACTAAAACCGTTTTATTTGGATTGACGGTTAAGTCGTATTCCCTGCACCATCTCTCTACTATACGGAGAGCCGCTTGGGTCAGGTTGCACACCATGCTTGCTGTCTTTCCAGAGACCAGTATTGTCAGGTTATCAGCATAACCTACTGTCTAGAAATGATTGGCATTTAATTTGCTGATGAGTTCATTTATAACCATATTCCACAGAAGAGGTGAAAGAACCCCACCCTGTGGGCAGCCTTTCTTAATCTGGATTGTTTGAGATTCACCAGCAATCTTTATTGTTCGTGTACTGAGCATGTTTACAACCCAGTCAATCAGTGCCGGTTCAACTTTATGTCTACTGAGTGCACTTTTTATGCTGGAGAAATTCGTTCTGTCAAAAGCACCTTCTATATCTATGAAGGAACCTAGACATATTACTTTGTTTTGGATGGCCTCTTCAATCTTTGTTATTACCTGGTGAAGTGCCGATTCTGTCGATTTACCTAAGCTGTAGGCGTGTTGCTTATCGTGTAGCGGTAAGTTCATTAGCGCCGACCCCCTTAATTCCCTTTCACACATCCTCTCCATTGTGATGCTAATGAGTCTGAAGGATTTAGGGTCTGTATAGTCGCTGTTACCTGGTTTGGGTATGAATGTGACTTTCACTTCCCTCCATCCCCTAGGAACATATTTAAGAGCCAAACAGGCTCTCATTATGGCAACAAGTCTGACTATTAGGGCTTAACTTTATCCCCCTACTGTAGGAGTGCCGGAAATATGCCGTCAGGTCATGCCGCCTTGTAGGGGAGGAAACTGTGAATGGCAATGGATTTTGTCCATCGTTACCACTCTCTGTGCTAAATTCCAGTCTTCTGCTGTTGGTCATCTTCATGCCGGTATACCCCCTGAGTTACGCAACAACCTGGAAAGTGCGTTTCAATTAGGGTGCGTTGGGTTTCGTCCGGCGATGTTGAGTAGCTTCCGTCGGGTTTCTTTAAAAAGATGGATCCCAGCGTGTTCTGTTCAAAAATAAGCCTGCCAGCAGATCTCGGGTCTCATCGTCAGCCACCGAGTCGGAGTTGGACGGCAAAGTGCAGCTCTCCTCGTCATTCAGTAAACCGCCGCTGAGCCCGATCTCAGCTGATGGCTTCGATCGGTCGTGTTCAGGCCGTTTTATCACTGGTCTTGGGGTCCAGTGATGATCCTGCTGCCTCGGTGTCTATGGCACCAGTGTCCGCGGCTTTTGGGTGGTTTACCGCCTCTTTACTCGGTGGAGTATCATAAAATTTTCCTCCACGACACTGGAATTTTACGTAGACCGCCCCACATACACATGCGAGGCGGCGTCCGGCTTTCAACAGGGCCGGATATGACCCTCCGACACCGAAACAACGAGGAACCACCATTCCGTCTGTTTGTCGGCCTTGAGCAGCAGCCAATCTTTTATATTTACCCAGCGGTTCTGGTATGCCAGCACACGACCAATGTCGCGTGAGTCTTTCCAGGCCCCCTGGGCGTCTGGGATGAGGATACCACATTTGACCCTTTGTGGTATCTCCGACTGCTTCTTTATTTTTTTTTTTTTTATAGGATAGGGTGACAAACGAGCACACAGTCCACCTGATGGTAAGTGGTTGCTGTGGCCCATAGACATCTACATCTATCTTCAATAAAGAATCAAAATGCAGATGCGTTGTCACCCGTGAGGACTAAGATGGAATGCCTCTTTTCCAGTAATTCTTTATGACCAGCAAGGTGTTGGATTTGAGGTCGAGGGTAGCGATGTTCCCCTTCAACCAATCTAAAGCCTTTTGGTCGTCACACCACAGCTTTAGGACACCCTCCGTGTAAACGGGTTTGCCTCTAAAGACTGGGTCCGACGCCTCAGGGTCTTGGCTACTCCAAGCCTCGCCCCGAAACTTGTCGAGTTTTTTTCAAATTACCTACGTGATCGGCGTCAGTTTGTTAGTGGGTGCATTTGAGTCTTAGTGACTATTGCACAAGATCTGGGGTGAGTCAGGGAAGTACGTTGGGGCCATTGCTTTTTCTTATTTTCATTAATGACTTACCGATTAGCGTGATTTCCTCCAAATGCCTGTTGTTCGCGGATGATCTCAAATTAAGCATAGGTGTAGATGGCCCGTCTGACTGCGTGGCATTGCAAAGAGACATCGGTGCGGTTTTGAATTGGAGTGTATTAAATCGTCTTCTATTTAATGATAATAAATATAGGTAAAATAATAACATTCACGCGTAAACGCTGTCCACTAAATGAAGACTATAATTTATCTGACACGCCTTTAGAAAGGGTAAGCGAAATTCGTGACTTAGGATTATTATTAGTCGCTAAACTTGACTTTCATAACCATGTGACTACTGTATGTAAAAAGGCCAGTAAAATGCTTGGCTTCGTTATTCGCACTTCTTCACAGTTCGACGGAATAGGGGTCGCTTTGGTACTTTACAATGCATATGTTCGTAGTAAGCTTGAATACGGTGCCATTGTATGGAATCCCTGAGGAGAAATATATTTTGATGACAGAGAGAATACAGCGCAAATTTGCACGATGGCTATATAAGCAGAATTACGGTTATTACCCCTATCTATATCCGTCCTTTTTTGTTACTGGTATGGTGGGTTTGGACACACTTAAACTTGGGCGGACTATGCAGTTGATAACATACTACCTAGCAATCATCCATAATAAAATAGATAGCCCGACGATATTAAACAGAGTGGGGTTATTGGCTCCGAAGCGGCTGGACTGTGATGTGGAGGGGACGGTGGCACCGAGGCGGCGGCCGCGCCTTCTGTGGCGGCCGCAGGCGCGCACCAGGTGCGGCGCTCACGCGCCCACTACTCGTGCTATACGACTTATTGGATTTGGCTAATTGGCTGGGTAATATTCATGTGGATTGCCCGCACATGATTGAGACTGACTTATTTGCTGATAGCTTTGGGCAACTATGTATCAAAGCCCTTCTATTTTTGACATCCAATTTTGACATATTGTAATATATTAATTTAATCTTAGCTAGTTAATTTGACAATGACATTTTCATAATCTATTTGACATGTAATCTATTTGACATCTTATCTATTTGACATGTATTTTTTAATTTTTTAATTTATTTGATCTATTGGACATGTATTTTTTAATTTATTTGACCCTTTTGACATGTATCTTGTACTATTACTTATTATTTAAAACTATAAATTGTAAATTAGCATGCTGGCGTTTTGGGCATAGTAAGCCAGCATGTACACTGTTTTAAAATTAAAATTAAAAAAGATCATCCATTAGTTTTTCCTTGGTGAGCGCACAACTGCAAACCTCTATCATTTTATTTATACAGGGTTATTTTGCAATAACCGGCTAAAATTGCAGAGAAGGTTCAGAATAAATAATATAGGCAAATGGTGAAGAAAAATTAATTAAAAAAAATCTCAAACATTCTGTCCTTTTTGTCTTTTAAATTCAAGATGAGTGGGGTAATGCATTATTTTAACTGATTTTACTGCGCATGCACACATTAGCAATGCAAAACGTTGTTGCCCATAGAATCATATTCAATTTGGGATAATTTCAAATAAAATTAGAAACCTTATTTACTGGTATTTTCAAAAACTGCAATAACGGTGTATCAACATTTATATATTTGAACTTAAGTTTAAAATTTGGCTACTCTTTTTAACCCTGTATAGAAGATTTAACGTTTGTTCAACAATAATTTTTTTCAAAAATTTTAGTAATTGTACAGAAAATGGTCTAAAATTGAGGTCAAATATACTACCAGATTTAAATAAAGGTATTACTTTATTATGTTTTATAATTTAATCAGAAAAGCCACTAGATTTGATACTAGTATTAAAAATAATAGCATGTTGAGATGCAATTGTATCTATTAAAGAAGCAATAACTTTATGGAAAATCATTAGTTTTAAAATATTTTATGATAATATTGTCTGATAATACTTTTTGAAATGTAAAATTTTGTGTACACACATTTACATTTTGCTTAAGTAATGATTCGGCAACTTTGTGTTTGAGATTGGAATTTCAGTTAAATATTGCTCAAAATACAACAAGCAACTTCCTGATATAATTATAATTTTGCTAAAATTTTATTGGTAGTTTAAATGCCCCTACATTGATATACATACATATAAAATCTGTAAAATTACTTTTATTTGCCCTTACCAGTTTCACTATTAATTATTCTCCATGTCATTTTAATTTTATTCAAAGCCATCTTAATTTTATTGCTTAAATGCAGGCTTGGCTATGAGCACACTCTTTTAAATATTTTAAAATATATTTTGACATATTCTCTAAGGGCTTTCGGATTCCATGACTTTCATGGTAAATTTCATATAACCTTTGTCTGCTCTTAAGGATTCCTACTGTCACCCATTTATTGAACCCTTGCGACTGTTCGAAGAGAATGGTTTAGAGGTTAATATAATTTCAAATTCATAGCAAATAAGCTCAAACAATGTTTCATATAAAAAAATCAGTATTAAGGTCCTTTGGGGTTATTACGAAAATGGGGGAATTCCGATATTTACAAATTATGACTAAACTAGGCAATATTTTTTGCTCTGGTAAATTTATTCTAGACGACATTTTATTTATCTCCCTCACTTCAGTCGTTTCAGGTAGCTAGTCTCAATAGTGCGCGTGCAAAGTTAACTTTTCGGTGGAAACAGCTTTTTTCAACTCTTTTCGGTTTTTCGGAATTACCCCGCGTTCATTATCTTAGGAACTTGCTAAGTAATTTTAATGATTGTTTGATTATATGATAGATAATCGTTTTAAAGCTTTATTTTATAGGTTAGGATTAGCCAGCTATTGTTTTGTGTTTTTTCGGAAATACCACAGGGTTAATTACGAATTAATAGACTATCGAACTACTTTTCCATTGTAGTTTCCAGTGGCTGTCAATCTTTCGTCAGCATAAATTGTTATTTTGGATAAGTTTAACACGTTCGTGAATTTAACCAACGGGAGTGGGCAAGGCGTACCTACCGCTATGTCAAATATATAGACACAGCCCAGGAGGAATAGGCGCATGAGTACCGAAAACTATTCCACATCATTTTTTTTATGCGATTCCCTTCAAATTGTCCTACTGATGATATAAATGCATGTTGCCATGGGGCAACTCGATGCCATAGGTATTGTTTAAGCCGATTTATTTTTCAATTGCAAGGAGTTGTTATTTTCAAACGGGACAATTTTTTTAATATTTCTTGATAAAATACGAATAAAAAAGTCCCGCGACTTTTTACGATAAAGTTAATATCTTCAAAGTTATGAATTGTTAAAGGCTTGAAAAATCCCAATTTCGAATACTTTTGACCCATTAATAATGCATAAAGAAAAGAATAAAGTATAAACAATATTTTTATATTTCTTAGCAAAATATAAATAATAAAGGTCCTATAACGTTTTACGATAAAGTTAATATTTTCGAGTTATGAATTTTAAAGATTTTAAAAATCCCGAATTCGGATACTTTGACTCATTAAAAATATATAAAGAAATGTATAAAAAATTTGTTTATTTTTATTTTCGCTTACCTGTTATAAAAGTTTGAAGAAACATCTTTAACTAGCCTAATAACTGTCCAACTACGGACACGCAAGGTGCGCTGCCGTGGTGGTGCCTTAAATGTTTAGAACCACTGGACTTTATGTGGGGTAATTCCGAAAATTCAAGTGAGCAAAATATAGTTCAATTAGAAACATAAAGTATGTAGCAATGCTTTTTGTAGAAGGGTATAGACGAACGAAAAGTAAATCCAAACCTTCTGTCGAAAGTCAAAAAGGACCACTTTACCGAATTTTCGGTTTTACCCCGCGTTATATCGGAATTATACCTTATCCACAAGAAAAATATGTCAAATTTTAAATGATCGTATTTACGCAATCCAAAGACATTTTATTAAGATGAATAACAAAATAATTAGAATATGTATTTCAATAAATAAAAGTGACATGAGTTAGTTGTAAACTTGGATAGATTTTTTTTAAATAATTATTCAATATACATCGTACCAACTACTCAGAAAATATGTCGGATTTACCCCAAAGAACCTTATATATTATTATATTGTAAACATATGTTTTTGTAATCTTAAAAATGACATGGCAAAAAATTTATTTTAATTGTAAGCATACATATAATACACCCTTATCATATTAAAACCCATGAAATAATGACATTGAGTAAAGTACAATTTTTACATTTTTAGAGTTCTGATGGAAATATAACTGACAGTTACAATGTAGCTCAGTTACTTTCCCCAGTTATAACTTCTCAGCGTGTGATGGCTGCACAGTTTGGCAATACCTATTCATCTATGCAGTGCAAGGATAATACTGTTATCGTCTTTGATGAGGTATTAATTTGTTTCGGAGTCACTTTATTTTCATTTTACATAATGAATAATTTTGTCTTGTGCTATTTAAGTTAAATAATTTTATGAAATACCAATGCCAGAGTTTTCGTTAGTTAAGGTGGGGTGGGGGCAACCACTTGGTAAAAAACAAACTCATGAAAATAAATTATCTTCATATGAATCCATAGCTGTGTGGTTGGGCCTATTATCATTTCAGGTTACTGATATCTTGATCTATGGGAGTAATTCTGATTCTATTGTGAGTGGGCATTAAAAATAATATAATATTGATTTTATATTATTTTCAGTTCCTTGACCATGTATTGATGATTATTACTAAAGATAATATAGATGATGCTCATAGAGAGTTACTGGATTGCAAAACTTTGCTACAGCACATTTGTGGACAAAATATTGACTTGTAAGTTTTTATGATCTTTATTTTATCTCAGAAAAGATAAAGAAATTAGAGAAGCTACTGTGACTATTTTGTATGAAAAACTGTACCTATTGTCAATTATATACAATTGTGTTTTTTTAAATAATATAAGCCAGTGCGTGACTACTATCCCACCTGTATGTAAGTGTTGATACAGCCGAAGATAGTAAAGCACACTGACTTACCTTATAACAAGGCCTATTTACGTGTTTCATTAACCCTTTATAATTATGAACAACGAAGCAAACCATTTGGTACATATATATGGTATGTTGACAACAAAGGGGCGGAGACCTCTGGTGTTCCGATTATGGAATGGAAAGAGAGGAATTAATTCATGTAATTCCTGCACTTACTCTCTGATATTCCTTTAAAATACCAAAATGTTGGCCACTTTGCACCTGTGCTCGAGACTGGACGATTATTTCTAACCATATTGATGTCACCAAAAAGCTTCTCAGCACGCCTTTGATGGCAAAATGGTGGCATTTTGAGGCACCAACACATATATGGCAGAAAAACTCCATGCACAGCCAGATTTGCGCTTTTTATAAAGTATGCTGCTTTCCCAACGAGATGTACCGCCACACCTTTGCAAGGACACCTTACTTCATTCATTTCAACTGCTTTGGCTCAGGAATTAAATGAACCGCCCGAAGTTCAGTTTTGAGGAAACCTTTACCCTCCAGCAACTGAAAGCAGTTCTTGAATTCCAATGATACATTTCAGAAAGAAGGAGCCAAGCTTAGCTGGCTCCTTTTTGCAGTGAAGAGTCATACTTGTGTTCTGGAGGCGTTGAATCTCATAAGATTGTTATCACCCCATTCGGAGGCTGCCTGCAGTGTTCTCTTACGTACTATGCTTGATCCTGAATGTTCTGAGCACTCAGCTGATATAGCTCCAAAACTGCAGTTATCTGTGTACTCACATAAGATATACACAGGACATAAGCAGGTCTATGATACGCGGCAGGAAAAGAGTTGCGGAGAGAACGGCCCCCTGATGAATTCCGGGTCCGTTGTCATAGGTACGGAAGAGCAACCTTAGACAACAACATGAAGAGACCATTCACTCAAAAATTCTTTCACCCAGCTCATGAGAAAAGAGGATAAGCCGTACGCTAAAAGCTTGCCAGACCCTGTAAAAGGTTGTCAAGTCATCAAGGGAATGACATTTTGCTTAATCTATTTGACATGTAATCTATTTGACATCTAATCTATTTGGCATGTATTTTTTAATTTTTTTATTTTTTATTTAATTGATCTATTGGACATGTATTCTTTAATTTATTTGACCTTTTTGACATTTATCTTGTATTATTACTTATTATTTAAAACTGTAATTTGTAAATTAGCATGCTGGCGTTTTGGGCATACTGTAAGCCAGCATGTACACTGTTTAATTAAATATAAATATAAAAGGGAAACAACCATAGTATCCCCATTTTTCTCTAGTGCTTTGCTTCACCTTGTGTGTGGCATACGCTAGAATATCCCCTGTCGACCGAATATAGCGGAACCCATACTGTCGGTCGCTGAGGAGGTCGTTCTGCTCTAGGTATGACATAAGGCGGGCGTCGAATATACGCTTCATAATCTTGTAGAACATGGAGATAATTGAAATTTTTTGAACCTTTTTTGGAACAGGCTGCACATGGGTCAGCTTCACGGATTTGGGCGCTATTCCAGTCCTTAGTGAGAGGTGGAACAAGCATGTCAACACATGAGACAACTCGGTTGCACAACCATTTAGGACTACAGCTGGAATACCATCTGGTCCGCTAGCTTACTTACATGCGGTGCTGGCGGCCGTCGAATTATAATACCGGCACACGTTCATAGATAGCCTCGCTAATGACGGTGTTGCCAGATTAAAAAAAATTGCTTAATTTGAAGTAAATTATAGTAGAAAACATACATTCATAATTTTATATTCATTAATATTATTTATATTATTTTTTGGTAATGTCATTTGTTGCCTATATGTCCATTTCGTATCGGACAGGATTTTCTTTACCTATTACATTTACATTACCCACATACATTTTATTATATTACATATTATTACTTGACACTAAAATAATCATTTACTATCTTATCTGGTATTTTAGGCAAAACTTGACAATCTCGCAATGTCAATTCAAAAATACATTAGTAGTATAACAATAATAATATTAATGTCTTCCCGACTAGTCCGATGAGACGGTAATTCGACACGGCCGGAGAGGCATCAGGCTTTACGTGCTTTTCTAGGTACGAGGGTGAAACACTGCTAACTTCTTGATTCCGGGCTGCTTCTGAGAACTTCTTGACAGAAAATCCCGTTAGTGATTTTTTTCGCAACCAGAGATTCGAACCCGGGATCACTTGATAAGCAGTTGCGCTTATCATACTAAACTAACTAGACAGTCACACCAGGCATTAGAATACTTGAAGACATGCGCGCGGCTTGCGCACAGCTGTGGTTTTGTGTTCCAAAGTTAAATACAACCATTTTTCAGCAAAAAAATTGCTCACGCTGGTATTCTATGAAGCCGTGGTACTACGCCGAACGAGCCGGCCCGCAAAAGCTGCTGCGTGATTCTACCACCTTAATCTATACGCTATGAAATTTCTCTTTGGAATGGTGTTCTATTATGTTTTTTTTAATTCATTCTAGATAATTTATGTACAATGTTTTAGATTACATTCGCCTGTATACCAGGACTGGTTGTCAGTGTTATTAGATAGCCGCAATAAAGGTGATTCTATACCTGGGGCTAGTGGTGTAATTGGTGAAAGTGGAGCTACAGTAGCAGCACTTAATTCTCTCAAAACAATAGCGAAAGAAATAAAATGCTCGACATATCAACATTTTCACTTATTGCTTTTTGTGGGTGATAAAATGTTAGCATTGTATTCAAGGTAAATTGTTCATTACTAATAATAAAGGTTAAAGTATGAAGTTACCGTTTTAATGAAGTGGCCACTCTGAAAAAAATTAAACCTGCAGGATCCTCGATTCGCGATTAAAACTTTTTTATACAAAAACTATAACATTCTAAATTAAAAAATGTAATGACATTCTATTTTTTGACTTTCAATTTTTCCACATTCAGTATTTGAGTTAAATATCAATTTTGAAATAATATGAGTTCCGGCGTGTATCTAAGAGTTCTAACGTAGCAAACATAGTTCTCAGTATCAATGCTGCGTTTGAAGAGACTAAAGAACGCACTGTGCGGTTCTGGTTTATAAGCTCATGAATCAACGTTGCGGTTTTGGTTTATAAGCTCATGAAATAACGCTCTCTTGAAGAACTACAGACCGATTTCCCTTCTGAGCCGCGTCTACGTGCTGTTTTCGAGAGTCATTACGAATCGTCTCGCACGCAGACTTGACGACTTCCAGCTTTCCGAACAAGCCGGTTTCCGAAAAGGCTTTAGTACCATAGACCACATACATAACCTACGGCAAATTTTACAGAAGACCGAAGAGTACAATCTTTCACTTTGCCTTGCGTATGTCCCTTCAGCGGTGCCAAGTTGACTGTCGGAATATCGAAGTGCTGAAGTGTTTGTACAGTAGGGCTACGATGACTATCCAGTACAGAATCAGAGTACGAAACCTATCCAACTGCAGAGAGGTGTAAGACAGGGTGATGTTATATCCCCGAAACTCTTCACCGCTGCATTGGAAGACGTTTTCAAGCTACTGGATTGGAAAGGATACACAAGGTAAGGTACATGGCATTCCTTGGGGGAGGCCTATATTCAGCAGTGGACTTGTGAAGGGCTGTAATGAAAAGTAGATTTTCTACTATAATCGCAAGCGAAAAACGTAATGGCTGAACTGTGGTCAAATACCAAAATAATGCCCTAAAGTAATACTCACCCATAGAAAAGTTATGGTAACTTTTTGGTGGTCACTTTAGGTGCAATTCACTATAGCTTTTTCAGATCCGGCGTATCAATAACGACAGATGTCTATTGTGAAGAGCTTCGAATAATGATGGCGAAACTCTCGGAGAAAGAATACTCGTCAATCGAACTGGGCCATTATTATTCCATGGTAACGCAAGACCGCGTACTGCTAGAAAATCTGTTTTAACATTACAAAGCCCGCAGAAAGAAAACGTGCGTATGTCATCCTCTGTACTCGCCAGATCTAGCCTCAAAAGATTAGGTAAAAATAATTCAGCAATTTTAACCTTTTCCTGCCATATAAAATGCCTTCATAAACTTTGTGGTGGTCTAGATCCCCAGAGTTATATGGCAAAGGCATAAATTATCTTCCCTCGAGATGGCAGAAATGATTAGACAATGAGGATAAGTATATTTTTCTTACAAAAAAGTATGGATTTTATCAAAATAAAACGGCATTTTCATACTTTAACCCATAATTTTTATAGAATTTAATCTAAGAATGAATGTTATTCTAAGTTTGATTGTTAGTAATTTAAGGACAGTAGTAGTTCCGTGTCCAGATATCCATCGCCCAATAGTCCGTGGTTGTTATAAGAGGCGACTATGGAAAGTGCCAGAAAGACATCATGGACTCCGAACCCGATAGATCGCGGTATATCCATCCCATTACATTTCCGCCATATATACGTATATTATTTACCAAGACAGGTGACAAGGAAAAGCTTAAAAGATACATGACATCTGATACTTTAATCCTCCAATCCGCCTGCCAAGCGAAGCAACAATGGCATATTCTCCCTGCTGGAAAGGCCTATGTCCAGCCGTGGACTCTATGACTTGGTGAAGATGTTTCTTTGGGACCTCCTGTAAATTAACCGGCATTACGTATTTTCAACGACAAAGTGTCGTTATATTCACAACTAGCTGATACCCGCGACTTCGTCCGCGTTGCTTGATATATCAAGAAAACACACATCACTGAACACGTAGTGCTTATAAAATCGTTGTTTCTTAAAACTTTAATAACTTTATATTAAATGAAGTTATCGCTAGTTATAACTAGGGTTTTCGCGTACCCGACTTTTTTAAATACCCGGGTATCGGGTATTTGCAATTTTTGCAGAAAAAAAGACAATTTTCTTATAATAATCATGTTTAATTTTATTACGAAAGAGTGAAGTATGTCAATCAATAAGTCGACTAAACTTATAGTACTGTTGCGCGCCACTATTAATGGTTTATACATGGCAACACTAGTTACCACTAGCGCCCTCTAGTATCGAGTAGCAGAACTAGGAGAGTCAAGATCCTTCTAGAAATTTCGGGACCGATATGTACTCGAACATTCTAGATGTTTTTACAGTAGAAGGTTCTGGAAACTATCTGAGGCCCTATATAAGGCCGGTATAGACCGCGACCGAGTCAGTATTGAATTGGCGATACAAGCGAAGACTTCGAAGCGATACAACTGGGAATTAAAGTGATCAGTAGTATAATTGTGTTTTGTTATTAGTGTGGTTTTAAGTTGTATTTAGTGTTTTATAATTAAAGTGTCAATTTTGGTAATTCACTCGGCAGTTTTTAATTGTCTCGAACCCCAAGCTCGTAACAGTACAATCAGTCACACAGTTAAACAGTCTTGTTCTTATTAACTAATTAGGAATTAAAATTACTTTTTACTGCAATAAATTCTGTTATAAAATAAGAAAAATATAACTAAATAAACTTTCTTCTCTGACACCTTGAAAATTAAAAATCACTCACAGTTAAACAGTCTTGTTTTCATAAACTGGTTAAGAACTAAAAATACTTTTCGTCACAAAAACTTTTTGTAATGCTATAAAATAAAAAAAATCATAACTCAATAATCTACCTTCTAAGAATAAACAATTTTAAAATAAATCAACGTAACGTAATAAACCTCATAGTTCAAATTAAACTTATTATAGATTTGAGGTAAGGGGCTCTTTTTCTTCTTGACAGAAAAGGGCTTTCAAGAAACACTACTGCGTGCAATGAGCGGTCCGAAAGCCGGTTTCTGCTTTTTGTTACAAAATTTCCGGCGGTGGAAAAAGCTCTTTCACTATCAGTTGATGTTGGTTTCACGGATAATAGAACCTTATAAAGCAGCTCAAAATTTTGAGTATTTTCTTTGTAACCTCAAATAACAGAAACAAAATTTAAATAATGAATTTCAAATATAAAAGACATAAAATGACTACTTTTGTACCGGAAATGCTCTCAACTTCGTGCCCGCAATCATGGGCGTTGAAATAGAAGCAATGGCTGTATTTATAGCTTTCTTTAACTTTGCTTCAAATGATATAGCCAATTCATTGTTGGAAACCACGTCACCTGAGTGGCAAATAATCGTCGGAGTCGTCGTTTTGCTGAACTAAATTTTCACCACCTTCAGTATTTTTTTGCCAGCAAAAAGACGGTCAAACAGTCAGAGTTATTTTAATTGTTTATAGTGCAAAGTTTTTAAGACGCTACTTAGTAATAATTTTCCCAGAATTTTGATGAATTCTTCGATCAAAGTGGGTACCCGGGTCTGACAATGAAATAGTACGGGTACTAAAAATTTCATATACCCGGATCTGGGTACCCGGGTAGAAAACCCTACTGCAAACATCTATAATTTTATTTATATAGATAGATTAAAGTAGTAATAAAATTACGACGCTCAAAAACAAGTTTGCTTACTTTAAGCTCGTTCTAACGAACATTTCATTACTGGAGCCATAAAAAGGAAAGGAAAAAAAAGTAATGTGATGTTAGTTGTTACGTACGTTAAATATTATAGGTATATTAATATTTTTATAATATAATTTAGTAAACTTTGTAGAAAATAAAATAGTCTTTTTTTCTTTCAAAAAAGTAAATCTTAATAAAAAACAAAAACAAGAATTCGGTGCGATTGCGAAAAATTACACTAAAGTAGTACGTACACTAAAGCGTTTGCTAGTGGTAGTAGATGATCGCGGGACGCGATACAGACTAGAAATGGAAAGTATTGATCATCGGCAAACAGTAGTATAGTGCAAATAAACTTAGACTTTATACTTTATCGGTATTTTAAAATTTAAAAAGTGGTATATCTCTACTGTACTAGCGATCGCAGTCTATCGAAAACCATGAGATCATTTTGGCTGTTCTCATAGTCAGTCACCTCTTACCACACCCCAGAACGAAATGGGATGATGGATTCTTTTACGCCGCCACCACGCGGCCAATTTGCATAATCTTAGTTCTATAACTCTGACCACTTAGACAATAGGTTGCCTTTATGGTAATGAAGCAACTAAGAGCATAGTTAAGAATTAATTTAGATAAAAAAGTGAAACAATTTTTATTCTTAATATTTCAGTCGTGGCAGTGAAGATCTCATGCCACCGGACTTAATACTCCTTAGTATACAATGCATAGCTGCCCAGGAATATTGGAAAGATGTTAACGAATCAAATTCCAAGGAAGTCGGCCCTAATTCTTGGATACCATGTAAATATTATACATCTATATTTTTGATATCAATTTTTTTGGTTTCATTTGACAATGGCAGCTACCAGCCTGATCGGGATTTCAGCGATAATTATTTAATTTTACAGGGCTTTCAGAAGAAAACAGTGCAATAGTACATCTGTGTGCGGGTCCAGCGGTAGTGCCATGTGCACCGCATTCACTTCACATTGCTGAAGTAGCGCCTCGTATCGTATTCGTAGTGTTGGTAGACATGGAGTTAAGGTAATATTTCTTCTATATTCAAAGCTCAATTGTGTAATCAGCCAGGTTATTAAACAGTTAAACGAAATTCTTACGATTTGCGAGAGTGGTCACAAGTTTATTACTCGATTCAAACTTAATCGCTGTGAAATTCTCTGCGAGTGGGGCTTCGCGCAGGTACAGTCAGGTTCACAATACTATATGTTTTCTTATTACACAATATATAGAAAATAAATCCTTTATCGGCTATACTTTTAATATGATGATAATGATAACCCGAGTGAACGAGAGTAGGGAAACTTCTTATTACCATCACGCAACGAGCGCAGGGTTTATCTACAGTAGCAGCAGATATTCAGCCCCGCTTATTATGAGATCGCGTAGTGCGGAGAGCTCAAGCTGTCACATTGAAACTTTCTTATACTCGTATTTCGGAATAATAGCTATTGTCGATTTTAAGTTAGGCTGAGGCCTAAAATCGTTTCGATAGTTTATGCGTAATACGCAAACAATTATTCTCAATTTACACTTTTATATTAATAAATACATTGTATAGTATACGTTATGTATATTATATGTATATGTTATTAAATACATATAATAATCATCATCATCATCATTACAGCCCTTCACAAGTCCACAGGCCTCCCCCAAGGAATGACACAAAGCACGGTCCTGAGCCACCTGCATCCATCGACTTCCTGCATGTCTTACCAGGTCGTCATTCCATCTAGTGGGGGGTCACTTCGTCCGTCGAGCTATATGACCGGCCCATTGCCACTTCAGCTACTAATCCGTTGGGTTATGTCGTTCACTCTAGTTCTATTGCGGATATCTTCATAGCTCGCTGAGCGACCTTGAGCTTCCTCATGCGGCCAGCAGTGAAGGACCACGTCTCAGTTCCATAGGTCGTCACTGGCAACACGCACTGGTTGTACAGTCTCATTTTCAAGTTTTGAGGTATACCTGACGAGAAGATGTGCCGTAATTTCCCGAACGCTGCCCAGCCGAGTTGAATCCGTCGATTGACCTCTCGGTCGAAGTTGGACTTACCTAGTCGGACTATTTGTCCCAGGTAAACATACTCGTCAACAACTACCGGCATAGGTGTGACATGGACGTTAAACATGATTTTTGTTTTGTCCATGTTCATCTTAAGACCTATCCGTTGAGAGACACTATTGAGGTCATTGAGCATAGTGCTTAGGTTCTCCAGCGATTCTGCCATAAGGACTATATCGTCGGCAAATCGAAGGTGAGTGATGTACTCGCCGCTGATGTTAATACCGTATCCTTTCCAGTCCAGTAGCTTGAAAACGTCTTCCAATTCAGCGGTGAATAGTTTCGGGGATATAACGTCACCCTGTCTTACACCTCTCTGCAGTTGGATAGGTTTCGTACTCTGGTTCTATACTCGGATAGCCATCGTAGCCCTACTGTACAAACACTTCAGCACTTCGATATACTGACAGTCAACTTGGCTCCGCTGAAGGGACTGCAGCACCGCCCAAATTTTGACGGGATCAAAGGTTTTCTCATAGTCCACATATGCCAGACATAGTGGCAAATTGTACTCCTCGGACTTCTGTACAATTTGCCGAATGGTATGTATGTGGTTTATGGTGCTAAAGGCTTTTTGGAAACCGGCTTGTTCGGAAGGCTGGTAGTCGTCGAGTCTGCGTGCGAGAGGATTCGTAATGACTCTCGAAAACAGCACGTAGACGCGGCCCAGAAGGGAAATCGGTCTGTAGTTCTTCAAGAGAGCATTGTCGCCTTTCTTGAAGAACAAGACCACCGCATTTCTGCTCCACACCTCCGGTGTAGTGCCACCATGGAGGACGGAATTAAAGAGCTTCTGAAGGACTTCAAGTACCGGTTTTCCACCCGCTTTCAGAAGCTCCGTTGTAATTCCATCCTCGCCTGGGGCCTTGCCGTTTTTAAGGTGCTGGAGAGCCTTTTTATATTATTAGAATAATCTCGCTCAGACTGACGTCCGGAATATCATCGGAATAGTGTCGGATAACACTTGCTCTTGGATCGTTACTCACACTTGCGTGTGGCTCCAACGATGATGTATACAGCTGCCCATAGAACCACTCAATCTCACTCAAAATCTCAGGTGTCCCGGAAACGACGCTGCCACACTCGGTCTTCAGCTTCGACAGTTGGCTCTTTCTGGCAGACAGATCTCTAGCAAAGACTTTGGAGCCCTGGTTCCGCTCGATCACTTCTTCAATACGAGCTGTATTGCCTAAGTCCCGCCGCATGCATTTGGAGATCTGTCTGTTCAGTTGCCTGTACGCTGTCAAATCTGCTGAAGACTGCACCTTCATTTCCCGTCTAACAGCCATGAGATTAAGAGTGTGATCGGAGAGTTTTTGTGTTCTTCTGCGGCGGGTCTTGCAGAACGTAGCTTCTACCGCATGTACAGTTTCCACGATCTTGTCATTTATAATAATAAATTTTTAATTTAACTTATAATAATAAAGCTTTAAAATTTTAAAATTTTTGAACTGGTCGAGTTTGAATATATAATAATACCAACTTATTATGGCTCAACCCTAGCCACTGTTTCCGTATTCTCGTTCACTATGTGATAATGGCCGGATTACAGTTCTATGCACAACAGCATCGATAATACGATACGTGCTTTGCCTCAAAGGAGGTATCATCATGGTCAAATTCGTATACGATAATGCCTCGTTTTGTACTTCTGATAGTCTTTAAATATGAATTTAAAAATATGTGTGTTTTGTTTCTTTTACAATATTTTTTAAATAAATATAAGTATGAACTAATTTTATAACTGTGGTAATTGTAGAGACATCGGTATCGCTGCACAAATGTCTAGTCAGATACTTTCGAACCTAGAGAGACTCTTGTTACAGAGGAACTTGGAGTTGCTGCCTAGCACACTTGATAGCTTGGAGGCTGCACTAAAGAAGGTATAAATACTAAAAATCCGTGCGAATTGTTTTTTTTTTAAACTTATGTTTATTAAATCAACTTCATTTATTTAAAACCTTTTGAAAAAAATAAGTAACGTGTTTTATCCGAAGAAGTATCTATCTGTATCTGATCGGGTTTTAGACCTTTCCATACTGATGTACAAGTGGTAAAATTAAAAATGTTGTGCAAACGACTTCAATATAACAACTATGACAGAAATGAGGGTGCACCGTGGTATATTGAACACATACAGGCGTGATGTTATGTTGTGTGATTGCGTAAACAATGCATAGATATGCAATAGCAGCAATAGCGGTTTATTTGCTGCCACTTATTGAAGAGTTCCGTTGTCTTTCTCCGAAACTCTCCGAAAATCTTTACGAAACTTAAATAATAATATTTCGGAATAAATCTCTTTCGAACAAAAAAATAATTTTGCAAATCCGTCTATATATGACGGAGTTATGCCCGAACATATGTACATAAAAAATACATAACATCCGAATTGAGAAGCTTCTCCTATTTTGAAGTCGGTTAAAAACCCCAAATCGTTTATTTGAACAAAGTTTTATTAAAACACAAGTTGTTGGATTTCACTGGTCAACTCAAATCGGTAATCGGTGCTAGTACTGTACAGAACATCATCATCATCATCATCATTATTACAGCCTGATGGGACCACTCCTAAACACATGTCGCCTTAAACTCCGCTCACTGATACAAGGTTGCCACTTGAGAAGAACCTTTCTTCCACATTGGTTGCCGGTTCTTCCAGTTATATGGCATGCTCATTGCCACTTCAGCTTATCCGTTGGACTATCTCAGTTTCTCTGGTTCTATTACGAATATCTTCGTTACGGATTTTATCACGCAAAGAAACTTTGCTTAGCCCTCTTCTAAGGTCGCATAGTAGATCATCACAACAAAATACATTGCTTGTCATCTTCACAAGTCCACTGCTGAACATAGACCTCCCTCAAGGAATGCGACAAAGCATGGTTCTGAGCTACCTGCATCCATCGACTTCCTGCATGTCTTACCAGGTCGTCACTCCACCTAGTGGGGGGACGCCATACACTTCGCCTGCCGGTACGAGGCTGCCACTCGGGAACCTTTTTTCCCCATTGGTTGTCGGTTCTTCGAGCTATATGGCCGGCCCATTGCCACTTCAGCTTACTAATCCGTTGGGCTATGTCGGTTACTCTGGTTCTACTGCGGATATCCTCATTTCTAAGTTTATCACGCAGAGAAACCCCGAGCATAGCCCTCTCCATAGCTCGCTGAGCGACCTTGAGCTTCCTCATACGGCCAGAAGTGAAGGACCACCTGTCAGATCCATAAGTCATCACTGGCAACACACACACACACACACACACACACACACACACACACGCACGCACGCACGCACGCACGCACACACACACACACATTGCTTGTACACTTTTATTTTTTAAGAATACTGTGCGAGAAGATGTTGCGTAATTTCCCGAACGCTGTGTCGAGTTAAATCCATCAATTGACCTCTTTATCGAATTCAGACTTACTAGGTGTTTTTTTATAAAACCGAAGCAATAAAAAATCTAATAGTCCACCTGACGGTAAGTGGCTAATATAGTCCATGATGGGCAAACAAAGAAGGATATAGATGCATTGTCAACTTTGAGGACTAAGATGGAATACCCAACAGCCTGTAATTATATTAGCTCTCTACATAATTTTCACAGGAATACAGCAACATGCACAGCGGTGCATGTTACTGTATTCCTAGCATTACTAGCAAATAGCGATTTGGCGGCAGAAATAGCTAGACGTTGTACCTACTAGATAATATATAAAGTTATCTACTTAATACCGATTAGTATAAAATTATTGCAATGTTTTTTCGCAGACAACAGACGCTCTACGCAAAAACAAATCAAACGCAAACTTATGTGCGCGTCTTACGAGCCGTATGTTGGAGTTACGCAAGTCTTGCACGACCACGACTCCGCTAACCCCAGAAACGACGGCTACAGCCATGCACACGGCACTAGATGTCGCAATTGAGCAACTTAAGCCCGACATACCCAGTTTGAAAATGGATCAGCCCTTAAAAGACTTGACAGGGTTACTCGCACCCTATGTCGAGTTCCTACGCGTGAAGGCGATGCGATACTTCAGCTTGGGATCATATCCTTTTAAAATATACGTGGTGTTATTGTAATCTATGTCTATGTATTATGTATTATTCATTGTCGTGTTTAGATTTTGCAAATATTATGGAGCATTCAAAATACCATCTGTTAAGACTTAGGCCTTTGATAAAACAATTTTGTCGATTCCAGGATGCAAATCTACTGTCACACAATTCGATATACATACGTCTACTATAATTTCCTTCGAAGAGATTTTCTTCTTCTGGCCGATTTTATTTTTAACTATCGGAAATTTTTCGAAAAATATCGAAAACTATTTCCCTGCACAGCTATTACTGCCCTATTCGTGTCCGACAACGTGTCCAACAAGGTCCGTCAGGAAGTAGACTAGGACAATAGCGGTACTTCCATATAAGCCAAAAAGCCTAGCGTTTATGTTAAATCCATAAAACCAAACACAAAATTTCAAATTGATTGCTGAAAAAATAACCATAACTTCGCCAAAACCTGCGCCTGATTTTGTATTTTAAATTTGTAAAACTCACTTGCCATCTGCCGCATTTTAAGACTGAAAACGTAAATAGCTTTTAAGAAGGATTTTCATTTTACGCATGTTCCGTGCATTCCCCATGGCGAAATACTTAAATTCTAATTATTTGTTACGCTCTTAACAATATTTTAATTATCATCATAATACTTGCAATCCACCACAGCGCAACTATATAACATGTTTCATCTACTCTCAAACTTGGTGGAGCTGTGTTGTGTTTGTGCCCATACATTACTCGTACTGTTGAATACTATTACGTTGTTATTTCATGAAGGCTTTTTAATGGATATAAGCGCTTTGAATTGAAATGGTATTTGTTATAGTATTTGCGTTATAGCATGGTGCGGGTGACAGCTCACACCTATGAAGTTTCATATTTTTTTAGATAAACTGTCATACAGATATTGTTGTACTTCATAGATGGGTACCGCCCACTTACGAAAGTGATGTGCCACGCTAAACTATGCCATACCATAACGAACAACCACAGACTATCAAAAATCGGTTTTAAAATAAATCGAATATATATAAATCACGTAAATATGTATTGGAATTGGAACTAATCGTTCAACAAATTCTGATTTATGAAAACAAAACTCACATAGACGAATATGCAGTGTTTCCGATGCATGGACGATAAATTATTCGTTGGTCAGCTCAGGCAAAAAAAATAATTATAAAGTAAATTACGCATTGTGTCAAAAAGACGTTATCATAACTCATGTCGGCCAAAATGGCTACAAAAAAACCTATTTTTTATTTTTATTTCATTAGATTTATAAACCAAATTCTCGATTATTTTTACCTTCCGTCCCGATATTTGGCCCATTGGACCTGGCAAAACTAATGACTAACTAATGGAACTCGTACCTTGAAAAGCTGCCGGTGCAGTCTACGCCGTACTGAAAATTAAAGATGCTGGCAGCCATTTTATTTGTTTAAATGTCAATATGAATGTTGCAATCAACATGAAATAGAAGATGATTTTTATTTTCAAATTAATACATAGTATAATCTATACATTGAAGTGTCTGTTTGTAATATCAAAATAACAGCCTTTTACTAAATACATATACGGTATGTACGGTAGTATATACGGTATGATAGTATATACGGTATTTATAACAAAAAGACAAAAACAATTTTTAAAATGTTTGTCTTACTGTCTGTTTGTTCAACAGATAGCTGGTGTTATAAGGAGTAACACAGGCTAATTTTATTTTAGAAAAAAAATTAGGATTCCGCGCAAAAAAATTAAATCCCATGAAATCTAATCGTAATAAATACCAAGCGGGCGAGGTCCAGGAACAGCTATTATGTAACTATTATTTCATAATTTGTATTAAACTAACTTAATTTTGGTTTATAAAGAAATATATATTTCGGTTTTAATTTTTATATCGATAGCTAATCGATAATTTTTGCTTTGCTTTGTGTATCGTTAATCGCCATTTTTAAATCGATTTAACAATGTTCCATCTCTAGACACGCCAAAAGTGTAAGCTGTCACCCGCACCATGCTATAACGCAAATACTATAGTAATTTTCGAAATCATCATTATTATGCTTCATCTACTTCCTTATCATTTTGTATTATTGCCTTGTATTCGTACAATAAATTGTTCGTAACTTAAACAATTGTTTCGCTTAATGTGGGCTGTGAGTGCACGGGTGAGACCGACACGAGTTCCATAACGCTGCACAAATATCTGGAGGAGTTTCCCGGTCTGATACATTTCATTTACGTGGATCGGACTACGGGCAGATTCTTGGCCCCTGATATGGCGGACTGTGCCGATATGCTGACCCCAGAGACGGTGAGTTATAAGTTTCCAAGTTGAAGTAAATGGAAGTATTTATAGAATCATAAAACAGATTTTACAAATATGTTTACGATAACGCGACGTCCCGGTAGCGCAATAGTTAAACGTTAAGCCGCGGCACTGCAAACCGCAGGTTCTAGTCCCACACGGAACATCTATTTACGTGGTCTAGTCTGATTCTAGGGCAGGCGGAAAAACTGTCAATGACACATCGTATTATGTTTGCATCGATAGAAAACGATACCTGTCGCTTTGCATGCATTTCCTTTTCGCTAACGCTTAGCAACGCGTTTATTGGTACGGGGTGCGGTGAGCGACGCGGTCATTCAGATATAACAAACCGGTTTAATCATATTGCGTGGGAAGACTACTTGAATAGGGATTAGCTCCGCTCTGAAATGTGCTTGCGTTTGGTAGTTAAGGAAAACTGTAGAGAACTTATTACACCTACCTTCCGAATTAAAAGGCATCAGCGTTTGAATTTGTTGGAATTGATAAACAAATATTATTCGCTCTTGTAAAAAAAAATAAGAAAATCGAAAATCACAAAAATGTGCTACTTTCGATGTCAGGTATGTACATTTTATATATGGCATAAATTACAATGCCGTAAAGTTATACTACCATCTGTCGGAGACATTGAGGTTTTTGCAGCATTTCTCCTTGTCTTTTATTATGGTGATGGAAGAAGATGGCGAGAGGGAATTTTATGTTACCAATGCTACCTTTAATTTTTATAAGATGTAATTATGAAAACCGTATCGTTTGTTCCGTCACACTTATAAGTTACATACAGGGTTATTTTTCAGAGTAGCCAAATTTTAAACTTATAAATAATGATATACAGTTCAAATATATAAATAATGATATACCGTTATTGCAGTTTTTTGAAAATACGAATAAATAAGGCTTCTAATTTTATTTGAAATTATCCTAAATTGAATGTGATTTATGGGCAACAACGTTTTTGCCTACCGATCGACCCTTACGAATGTGTGCGTGCGCAGTAAAATCTGTTTTTTTTTCTTCATTTATTTATAACATTTTAATAGATACAAGGGTTACATCTAATTAACTTGCAAAAACCTTGTGTATATATATATATACTCACACCAAAATATAAACCAATAAACATGTTTATTATTTAAATATATAAGAAATATATGTGCATATACACCTGCATACATCTATACATATAATAAAACTGTAGAAAAGTCGTGTCTGTAATTCTAATATATTCTTGAAAAAACACGTCCAGGGGACTAATTAAAGGGTTCTGAGGCCAAGTTAGTGGTTTTTAGAATTTTTGTCTGTCTGTCTGTCTGTGTATTCCGGATTCACGCAAAAACTTCTGAACCGATTTACATGAAAATTTGTATGTAGATAGCACGGTCCTCAATGCAGTATTCACTGAAACGATACCAGGAGACAGGCCGCTACACCCGCAGGCCAGGCAGTGGGGGCGTAAGGTGCACATCGGCCCGGGACGATCGTTTTATTGTTATGGAGATTTTGAGAAACCGCTACCTGACCGCTGTTGAGATACGCCAGCGGCTCCAAATCGCAAGAGGCGTTAATGTTAGTGAGCGTACGGTGAGAAGACGAATGGAGGAAGTGAATTTAAAAGCTCGTAGACCAGCACGAGGTCCAGAACTTCTCAGACAGCACCGATTAGCCCGACTTCAGTTCGCAAGAGAACATGTCAATTGGACCCACGAGCAATGGGCTAGAGTGTTGTTCACAGATGAGTGTCGAATAGCTTTACGTGCTCCAGACGGTCGAGAACGAGTGGAGAAAAGAGAGAGGTTTCTACCCATTACCACCACCCAAACTGTGAGTTTCCATGGAGGCCCAATAATGGTATGGGGAGGTGTAAGTTCCGACGCACGTACAGAGTTCGTCATCGTCGATAATCGGCTTACAGCTACTCGATACATCGAGGAAGTTCTTCAGGAGCACGTAATGCCTTATTCGGGATTCATTGGACACGACCAATTCCTCCTCATGCACGATAATGCACGCCCGCACGTCGCACATTGTGTAGAGGAATATCTGGAAGAGGTTGGAATACAAAAATTACAGTGGCCAGCTCGTAGCCCGGACTTAAATCCAATTGAGCATGTATCTTATTATCATGCTCAAAAGAAAGATAAAGTCCAGCTCCAAACCGCCACAAACTCTAAATGAGCTCCGAAATGCAGCGCTGGCCGCTTGGGACAGCATACCGCAAGTTGATGTCAGAAACATTGATTTAGTATTTATTTTTCCCCATTCCGACTGGTAAGAAAGCTCAACTACAATCAAAATAATTATAATGAGTTAACTATCTGGTATACTAATAATGTGCGAACTTTATACTAATTGAAATATACTGTTCGAAAGTAAATACGTACAACGATCAAAAACTGCGGTCGTAGTTGACGATGCTCTAGCACGCACACAATAGCAGCGCCTATACGGCAATCGACGCACACTATGATAGTATCGAAACGACGCAGCGCGAGAAATCAACTGACGCAGGTCCAACCTCGACAAGCGCTCGCACGATAGTGATCGATGATAGTGAGATGGCCGGCGCAGTGAAATATATGGTACTTTTATTTAATTAATTAAAAAATAATAGTAACGAATTAAAAAGTAAAAATAATAGTATAGTTTAAGCAAATGTTGGTGATTATTTTGGTATTTACGTCAAAATTATGTAGAACTTCGGAGATATTGGGGCTTGTATCGAAGCTTTTTCGGTCGTTAATTGAATTATGTCGATTTTTTTCCTTACGTGAAGGACATATATCATCATTCTTCATCATATCATCGACTTCCTGCATGTCTTACCAGGTCGTCACTCCATCTAGTAGGGGGACGCTCTACACTTCGTCCGCCTGTGCGAAGCCGCCACTCGAGAACCTTTTTTCCCCATCGGTTGTCGGTTCTTCGAGCTATATGGCCGGCCTATTGCCATTTCAGCTTACGAATCCGTTGGGCTATGTCGGTCACTCTGGTTCTACTGCGGATATCCTCATTTCTAAGTTTATCAAGCAGAGAAACCCCGAGCATAGCCCTCTCCATAGCTCGCTGAGCGACCTTACCATATGATAATAAAATACATATATTGAAATTGCAAATAATAAAACATCTAAATGTATCAAAATATATCATCATCATTCTTAACGTCCAACATCGCATCGTTTAAAAAAAAGTCATGTACGAGTACCAACTTTTTAAAACAGTCCTTACTTGGCGCTCTTCTTATGTTTTCGGGCAAGGAGTTCCAGAGTAGTGTTGCCTGAATAGTAAAGGAATTGTTGGTGAATCCAGTGAAATGAGATGAAATACTGATCTTATGATTAGATGAGGAGCGAAGAACCTTATCATGAGTTGAAAAGAGATACTGGAATTTGTCCTTGAGATATGTTGGAGAAGTTGGATTATTCAAAATTGATAAAAGAACAAGCAGAATTCTAGAATTTCGTCTATGTCGGATAGTGAGCCATTTCAGGCGTTCACGATAATGAGAGATGTGATCATATTTTCGGAGACCAAATATAATATCTAATACAGTTATTGAGAAGACGCTCTAGCTTGTTAAGAAGATTTTGGTTCAAATCTGGGTAGCACACATCTGTATAATCAATAAAGAGCATTATAAGTGTTTGCACAAGTGTTAGCTTAGTCTTGATTGAAAGAAAGTTCTTCAGACGATAGAGGGATCGTAAGGTGGCAAAGACTTTGCGGCTAATTTCGGTGACAAGCGTACACCAGTTCATTGTGTTGTCCATATACAGGCCAAGATTTTTTCCAAGATCACTGTAATAGACAGCAGGTAGGCTTGCCACATCAATTTTGGACAAAATTCTCGAGCTACCTACGATTATAGCTTGACACTTCGTTGAATTAACTGATATTCCAATATTATCGATACATTCGAAGAGGTACAAATCAAAAGGTTGGTGGTGGTTGATCGTTATTCGACGAAACCATGTTGTTGTGGTATAATAAATAATGAACCTAATGCAATTGTTTAGAAGGCGCTCCAATATATCGAGGAGATATCGAGATAGATCTGGGTAACACACATCCGCATAATCAATAATGGGCAATATCAAAGTCTGGATAAGTAGAAGTTAAGTTTTAAAAGGCAGAAAGTTTTTGAGACGACAAAAAGAACGTAAGGTGGCAGTAACTTTACGGCTTATTTCAGCAACTTGAACTCTCCAGCTTAAGGTATGGTCCATATGTAAGCCAAGAGTTTTGACAGATTTACAAAATTGTCACCCCTGAGGACTAAGATGGAATGCCTCATTTCCAGTAAAAAGGGTCTCCGGTTCTCTACACTCATCATACGAAACACAGCAGCGTTAAGCTGCAATTTTACGATGGTATTCTGTGAGAGCGTGGTCCTTTCCCGGTCGAGCCGACCCATTCGTGCTACAACTATACCAGTAATATAGCTGCAGCATGGCTCTACCACGTAAAAACCTATAACCATTACTTTATATTTGGAAGGGTTAACCGAAACCCCATGTCTGTTCGACCAATCTCTTATGGCATTAACGCTGTGGTTGCGTATTAATATTATCATTAAGGTCGTTAACACTATTATTGTGCACAAGTTCGAAAGAGCGAGTAAAATTGATATGGGGCGATAATTTTCAACATTAGATCTATCTCCTTTGAATATTGGTACAATTCGTGCCGATTTCCATACAATTGGGAATACTCCTTCTTTAAAACACATGTTATATAAACTTTGTAAGGGATGATGTATTGTTGTAGCAGTTGATCTAAAAAAACCGGTGGAATATTATCTAATCCAGAACCCTTTGTGGTATCTAAAGCTTCTTCTTAAGAATTGCGTCCTTTGATATACATAAGTTACTAACAATAAGGTCGACGTTATGATTGGTATCCGGAAGACTATTTACATCGTAATCAACTGGAATACAGAATGGTTCGAACACAGATTGAAAATATAAAGAAAAAGTTTACATATATCGTCTGGGTTATCGGCCCTTAAATTTTTATATATTACACCGTTAGGAATATCAGTCCTAGTTTTTAAGATATTTATATATTTTCAGAAGTATTATATATACGTTATTTCTAATACTGTCTTCAACCATAGTCATATATTTTGTAGCAATCATGTGATTGAGTTCTAAATCGATCTCTATTCATAGCATTGGAGTAATAATCAGATATGTTCCCGTATTTCTTCCACTTAATCCACAATTTATTTTTATTTAAAAAAATATGTATTAATGCCTGTGAGAACCATAATGGAAATTTAGAAGACTTAATAACTTTAGTTGGTAGTTTTTATAATAAAATATATTTGTTCATAAAAATCAGAAACAGCAATTTCCGCTTTGTTATTCAAAAATAATTCCAATTGGTGTTAAGGATATTCTTATTTATGGAGGGGTAGTCAGCTTTAAAATTTAATTCTATCACTGGCTTATTAGAAATAGATATAAAACGATCGAAATCTTAGTCGTCAGATTAATATCAGTAAACCATTTTTTAATTTTACCACAAGTGGTAAAATTAAAAAATGGTTTACTGATATTAATCTTAAAAAATTTGTACAACCGACTTCAATATAAATTATTAAGGATAACTCAAAAACTACTGACAAACCTTGATCTAATTTATATGGGACCATATGAGAAGCACCAGCTTTGAAATAAAAAAAAGAATAATCATAATCGGTTCACCTAGAAAAAAGTTATGAGGTAACACACTTAAAAAAAACATACAGTCGAATTGAGTACCTCCTCCTTTTTAAAGTTGGTTAAAAAGTTACATTTCTTAATAAGATAGTGCCGTGAGTAAATTAAAGTATTTATTTTAAAATACAGCAAGTAAATCCATAAACGATCTTTTATTTACTTGAACACGTGTTATAGTTAAGGTTGCCCTAGTCGGCGGCACGAACTAAGTGGTGGGCGGGGTTAAAATGCATGCTATTTCAGCCGACTTCACGTGCGAAAGGGATAGACGCTGTGATGAGCAGTAGCTAATGCACACACATACGCGCTCTACGCTAAATGACGCATTTGCGCGATTTCCTGACCAGCGCTCGACGTGTGTAGCGCGACGGCACAGTAAAAACATAGACGGCGTCATCGCGTACCTACCTATCTGTAGCGCCTACTATGCGAGTTTGAATGACAACATAAACAAATTGATATTATTAGAACTTAGGATCTGCTGTGTGAAACGTAATTATTACTAACCCAATTTAGTTTTATCATGAAAGTTCTTATGTGAATTTACGTAGATGTTGTTATTATCAACAAATAATCTAAAGGCAGCCCCCACCAATTCAAAGCAAAATATATTTCAAATGTCATTCAATTTGAACCAGTGAATTATAACTAAAGTCAAAGTTTTTGTCATTTACTGACTGACTGACCGATCATCAAAACTAAGGCACTTCTAGCAGACATAGAAGCTTTTAGAATACAATTAGTTTTTAGTATATAAATCAAGGAAAAACTAAAATATTTTTCAATTACCGTCCAGTTTTCTAGATACACCAATCTGTATAGATAACTTTGTAATCCCACAAAAATATATAGGATTACAAAGTTACATATGCAGTGAAGGAATCAGTGTGAAGGAATCGGTGTATATGTGGTAATAGGTAGGTAATTTTGGTATACAAGAAGTGGAAGGTACCGAAAAAGTAGAACTATCACAAAATAAATGAAATGCCATTCAAAACATAATTTGTAAAAAGACCCAAGTTTCGCAACTCAGTTTTTCTACCGTAAATAGTTATGAGATCCATCCACTAAACAATCTAATTACTTGTGAGATGTATTATGTTTTCATGCGATGACCAAGTCTATCTATTTATTTAAAACATAAAAGATGTTTATTGATATGGTCACCATAAGATGTTGTTAGGTTAGCTAATTACTATTACGACCTAAGTAGGACCTGAATAAATTCACCGACTTGGTATTTATTACATGGATCTCACAACTTTTTACGGTAGAAGAACTGAGTTGCGAGACTTGGTTCTTTTTACAAGTTTGTTTTTGATGGCATTTCAATGATTTGTTTTTATTTTTTAACCGACTTTGAAATGAGAAGGCGGTTCTCAATTTGTTGGTTTTTTATGTATGTTCTAAATAGGTATTTACTACCATAGCTAGTTAGCTATATAACCCACAGGCAACTCCCGAAGTAGGTATATGCCAGCCAGTGTCAGGATAACTACTTTTTCGACAGCGCGATTTTGATGTTAGTGAGTCTTTTATGTAGGTTAATTAAATAAAAAAAATGTTAGTTTGTAAATTGTTTATTGATTGTTTGTGTAAATAACAAAATAGCGGTTTGTAATATTCTCTTAGTACTTACAAATTATCAACAATAGGCATTGTGTCTCTACGGGACAAACACAAACGTCTTTCAAAATGGTACGAGGGCGGCACTGAAATTTTCAGCAATCAAGGAAGTGACACAACATTACTATTTAAAATGTATTTATTGCTTTTCAGTATTCTCCGCGAAAATTGACACATTTTTCCATACGATTAAACCAATCAAGCAACCATTCCATTCGGAAGTTAGTCTCCAAATGGCTGTTTTGTAGGCGTTCACAGCTTCTTCAGGTGATGAAAATCTCTGTCCACGCAATTTATTCTTTATTTTAGGAAAGTATAGAAATCATTAGGGCTTAGGTCGGAGCTGTACGGCGAATGGTCTAATAATTCTATGTTTTCTTGCTCTAAAAACTCTTTTGTTCTGTGTGCGTGTGAGAACTGGCATTGTCGTGATGGAGGATGATGCGGCGGTTGCAGTTCTCTTTACGGAGTTCAGAAACGACCTGTGGCAAACAAATGCTAGGATACCACTTTGCAACCGTTCTTTGTCCCTCAAGAGGAATGACATGCCCGTTTTTGAGACAAACGTGGCCACCATTTTTTGCAACAATCCGTGAAAGAACAATTTTGTTGGCTTTAACTCATTTTCGAACACCCAAACTCGTGACTGGTTTTGGTGTTTCGTTCAATTCCATTTTTCAACGACTAAACAAGTTTGACAAAGCTTTGTAACAAGACCGAGAATCTTTTTTAAATAAATAAATGGTATTCGATTTTAAAACCAAGGAGTTTTCGATTAAAAGATTTTAATATGACAGAAACAGTGGAAATATTCCATTCCCGATACTTTTAGTAGCCTGGTAACGTACCTAAACGGAATACTAAGCACAGACTTCCGTACAGAAGTCCAAAGAACACGTCTAGACAAGGGAAGTATTTAGAAGAAAACTACAATTCAGAGATCGATTGTAAATCAAATTCATGTAAGTACGGACACGGTTAGCGATATAAAAATAAAATTTAGATCTTTTTACGATCTTTAAATTTGTTCCTCGCAAATGTGTTGAAAAATGTTTGTCTGTCACACGTGCGTAAATTGAGCTTACAATCGTCGTCTACTGTTTGTAAAGAAAAAACATTTCAAACTAGCATCATAAATACCTAACTATTTTTCTGTGCATTAGGAATTATTTATTTTGAGCTGGTGGCGGTACCACGGCTCAGCCGTGGTAGCTCGGATGAATTAACGCTCGCTATAAATATAACAGAACGCGAGTAACCTGTTCGATCCCGCCGGCGCCAATGAAATTGTTAATTGCAATTTTTCTCATTTACCACGTGCTCGGCGGTGAAGGAAAACATCGTGAGGAAACCTGCATGTCTGAGGAATAAGGAAAAATATTTCGAAGACCTGTGAAGTTCGCAAACGTTCACAACGCATTGGGGCAGCGTGGCGGACACTTCCCTCTAAAACCCCTCAGAATGACGGGAGGCCTGTGGCCAGCAGTGGAATGTATATAGGCTGTAACTTAACTTTTTTAGTGGCGGTATAACAAACCGCTGACGTAAAATTAAAATCGATCTCTGAAAGGCAGTTTCTAGGAAACGAGGATCTATCAGTTCAGGTAGCACACATTTATAATAAAACTTTTCTAATTTATTTATTTTTCTGTGTCCAAAATGTTGGATCAAATTCAATTTTTCTATTTCGATGCCCTTTGTGTCCATACTACGAAATAGCAGTATTTTCTTTGTGTTATTTTGAGTTGGCCTTGTACCTGGTAATAGTAATTATGGGTATGTTTTAATTTTATACCGTATTCGGTCTCCGTACAAAATGTTATTTTTTTTAAATGGATTGCCTCCATTGGTGTATAAGCTGCTGCTGACGCTGGACATTTCACCTCAACAATACTGTCGGTCTCTAGTAAACCGTCAGGAGACGCACCAAGATACGGGTTCTCTATGTCTATAATAAACCGCATGGTGTAAACCGTTTGATCAATTTTTTCTAAATCTGCTATTGCATTCGCTTCATGAGTTTTGCCATATCTTGTTGCGTCGTTACCTGTAAGTGTTGAATATAAAATGGTTTTACTAAAGATGTACAAGGCGTTGAGTCCTTCATTTTGCAAATGGCCAAAAATGGAAGCTGTTAATCTTTTTGCGCTCAACAATCCATAAATCAGAATTACCCTGGGGATTGTTCTTTTTCAACACACAAATTTCTTCAGCAGTTGTTTAAGCATGGATAAATTCCGTTCTTTTTTCGAATTCTTCCTGAGGCATATCAGGAACCTTGATTACATCACCGTAATGTTTGTCTGCCATTTTAAAGCGCTTAGCTCTTTATTACCTTGCGCTTTATCTGCAGCGGTTCTTTTCGTTGTTTTGTTAGTATTTTAGTTTTTTTGTACAAATTTATCGGTATGTATACGTATTATCAGGCGCCTCTGACATACAGCATTTTGCACTTTACGCATAAAAGTATAATCTTTGAATTATAATGTCCTGCTGCTGCAAAACATCTTGCTTCGTAGGTGCCTCTGAGTGTAAAATTTATTTTTTCCTGCAAGAAATTTGGCAACAATTGCATTAAATGTTCCCAGGATTATTTGTTTCTTCAACAGTAAACTTTCAGCATTTTGAAGCAGCCACCCAAGATTATAAATATCGTGCCACATCCTGCTGGATTTCAGTTGCGGAACAAGATTTTCTTCCATTTTTTGCTGCAGTAATATGGTTTGCAAATATCATGCCAACCAAATACGTGGCATGGACCATTTCGTAAGTCTTCTTTGAGAACTAAAAGCTTCTCTGCTGTCGGATCTCAAGTTGCCTTATGTGCAACAGCGCCAGTTACAGCATTATACAAGCGCCGTAGTCTATCTAAAAGTACTTTCCTATTACTTACAGGTACAAAACCAACTTTATTTTCAGTTTTTTTCCGATGTTTCTAAGTTTTCTGAATAATTGAAGTAAATGGTTGCTGCACTCTATTTTCCTAATGTGAACATCGGGACCATATATCAACGAATCTCTGAGAGCGTTCGTTATACTATTCCGTCTCCTATTACTTTTGTGTACTTTACCCCATGCATTTCCATGCTGGCTTTAAAACCGTCGACAATGGCCGATGTCTCCATTTCGGTAGATGGACCAGACCAATTTTTAAAACATTCATGCGTTCGTATTGGCCTTTTTTTATTATTACCTAACGCGCAAATGCAACAGTAAGAATTTTTGACTCCAATAAATAAAACTTTTTTCGTCCGATGCCCTATAATGCAACCCACACCAGACAAAGAGTTAAAATTTGTTCCATAGCTCCGCTTAGCCCACGAGCCATCCGTTACGACGGTTATACAGGGTACACCTTGACTATCGACTTCATGATTTTCAAAAGCAAGACGCCTTTCTTCCGCACCTGCTTCTAACATAAACTGCAATGCTATATCTTTTTGAATTGTATAAAGCTTTTTATTTTTTTTTATATAATATGTTTCACTCATGTTGGGCATGTTTATACATAGCATATTTCGTCAAGCTGAGCCCATCCATTACCAGTTTGTGAAACGCCTTCTATTATATTTAAATTTATTGGGTTTCTTTAGATCCTTGATAGCATGTTTGAGATCTAATTTTTCCATTTTATTGCACAACCGGCATTTAAAATAAAATTCTGAATAAAATCCAGTTCTTAGCTCTTTACAAAATCTAAATGTTGAAAATTACATTGAAAGGATGGTGCGATATATTTTAATTTGCTCGAAGAGATATGCTATATTAACTATCCTATTACCTTCCAAACTTGTATTTCCGTTGCTATTATCCTTACTAATAATCTCAACAGGTAGATTTATATTCAAATCGCTGGATTGGTTGCATGGTGACGTCAGTTCTGTCTGCGTGACCGGTGTGATCCTGTAAACACAATATTTTATCAGAACCGCCAAAACATACGTTTACGAAATTGATTTCTGAAACTGATTATACTCACAATCTGGTGTGTACATGTGCAAAAGCAACGTCAGGCTCTATGATATCCCAATCGCTTTGATGCTGGTAGTTATAGGAGTGCATCATTTTGCGAGGTACTTGTGAACATCTGTTTCTAGTACATCTTTATTAGCATTTTTCCATTTTGAACTTGAGGGGCATTATGTACTTCCGCTTGAACTATCATTTGCTTGATGACCTAAATCACAAGGATTAAAATTAGTGAATACGAATACTGCTATGGGTTCTTCTGTAAATATTACTTTCGACACTGTTTACTTTTCTAATCTTATCACTTACGATATACCCAGAGCACCTAAAAAGAAAGGTGTATGTCACCAGATGATTGCAAACTCCGTTAAATAATAAAGTATCTTGAGAGATTATAAACTCGAATACAACTTAAAGCTTGAGAAATTATAACTGTGAACTGTACATTTATCGACAATGTTATTGGCATGAAAATAATTATTATATACGAAAAGAACTTACGATTCAGACATATTCATTCTTGCAGGAATATTTTCTTTATTTGCATTTGAAAATCTCCTTTACTCTGCATCTCTGCTTACGACCGATACTTGGCCATACGCTGGTCTTTTGCCCATCTGCTTATCCTTGTTTGGCTCTGTAACACAAAAGATTATTCTGTATGTGTACAGGATTCAATTAAATATACCGACCAAGGATGCCATAAAAGCAGTTAACAAAAGGTTTACAGCAAAATACCTGTGATTCTTCACAACGCCCCTAGCTAAGTTGACAACTACAATCGATAACGAATGACGTCACTGAACGTAAGTCACGAGTTCAGTCCAAACAAATAAAAGACGTGAAAGAGATTCGATACGAAACTTTTGTAACTTGGTTAGGGGCCGGCTGTTTATGCTATTGATAACGAAGGCTAAAAATATGTACAACTCATAAACTATATCGTATGCGTAATATCTGAGGTAGGTTGCTGCGCTCCTTAGTTTTATGTAGTTCGTATTATTCTGTAAGAAATCTAATCTGTAAGAAATTTATTCCAAAATATACTATAATACCATATCAAAGCTACTACTATTTTCTTTAGTAATAGGCATCTAGGTACGAATGTATATTATATTACTACTTCATGTCACAAAGTATTTTGTTGTGTAGTGTTTTTTTTTAAAACAACATACATACAAAACAAATTTCACTTATCACTGACTGCCCTTCTTAGATTTTTTATGTACCTACTTATAAATTGGATTAGGTATTAGATTCCTATAAGTACGATTATGAAAAATCTAGAAATTTCTTATTATAATTAAATTAATATTTATATAATTTATTAATAGAAGCCGTGGTAGCTCAGATGGTTAACGCTCGCTGTAAATATAACAGAACGCGAGTAACCGGGTTCGATCCTCGCCGGCACCAATGAAATTGTTAATTGAAATTTTAAGTTCTCATTTACCACGTGCTCGGCGGTGAAGGAAAACATCGTGAGGAAACCTGCATGTCTGAGGAATAAGGAAAAATATTTCGAAGACCTGTGAAGTTCGCAAACGTTCACAACGCATTGGGGCAGCGCGGCGGACACTTCGCCCTAAAACCCTCTCAGAAATGAGCGGGAGGCCCAGCCCCAGCAGTGGGACGTATAGGCTGTAACTAACTAATTTATATAATTTCTGACTGCCTCGTTGGTCGAGTGGTTGTAGTGCGACTGCTGATCATGAGGTCCTGGGTCTGAATCTCGGGTCGACAAAAAATCTATTATGAGAGTGAGGAATAGAGAGTGCACCTGTGCTTGCGCATACATTGGGCACTATAATCCTGTCCTGCTCCGATGGCTAGCCTCCTTGAGGCAGGCCGCCGTGGCCGAAATTCGGTCTGGAGGACATTATTATTATTATAATTTTATATTGTTATGTTATGTCGAAATATATTATTTTTATAATTTTAAGATTTTGATAATCGTGCTTATTGTAGATGTTTTCGTTAGTTAGCAAAGTTAGTTACCTAATGTACTACCTGTATCGAAAGTTCATTATTATGTAGCTACCTGTTTTCAATGTTCTTCAACAAACTTTTGGTACACTTTAGCAGCCATATTCGGTCCTCTTCAGCAGTTGACACAAACAAAGGAAGCAATTTTCTAATTATAGATGTAGATAAAATAGGTATTACCACCATAAATAGATAAATAGATATGCAGGTATAAATAAAAGTTTATAAAGTCACATCATGCTTGTTTTGTCTCATGAATTTTACTTACAAACTAAATTCAATCAAAGATTACACTTACCCATTGTTCCCTGAATTGCTGAAGATCACTTCAATTCACTTCACTGACACAACAAGTTCAAATTCAAATGCCGTCTAATATAATTACTAAATCACTAAAACTATTAAATCGGAATCCAAAGTCCAATGCCAGGTCAGTAAAATTTAAGACAAATCAAAATAATACAAAATATCTATCAATAAGGGAATATCAGAATCCAAAGTTCAAGCTTAGTCAATGTTATAAAATATATTTTACGAATACGTTAGCACACTATCAGTTACATACACAGTACGCGCGTAATTACGATTACGCATGCAGCAGCCGACTGAGCATGTGTGGTGCGCTGCGACCCCTCCGTCCGTCCCACTGATCGGGAAACAATTTGTAGCGAAAGGCAAGATGTTTTATAACAAAAACGGCGCGAAATTTTATAAACAGACCTTTGGTAGTCTGGGTGTCATGAAAATCTATTGAATGTATCTGTTTAAAATAAAATTATTTGCATTCTTGAACAACTAATCTATCCCTGTATGGTAACTGTTTTGCAATTTTCGTTCTTCTTATGGTATTTATTTCCGCCCAAAGATGTGTTAAAAATAGTGTTGAAATTCGGAATTTTCGACGCTTATAACTTTTAAACATCATCTTTTTTTACTTTTTTGTTTCCATACAGGGCTAGATAATGATAAGACAAATTGAAATCATTTTTTATTTTGTACGTACACCGTTAAACAGTGGAGTTGTCGCCAGACTACGTTTGTATGGAAGAACGAGCGACTAGTGTACCCTTAACTGCGTAAATAATACGAGGGCGACACTGAAAGTTTTTAGAACTGGCCACTTGTAAACGATATAATTTTGAAAATGGAACTCTTTGCCAATATATTAATATTATTGTGTATGTATTTTATTAATTTGTCATTTGTTTACGATTTGACGGCAAATTGAAAATTGTCTGTGTCACGTCAGCATGAATTTAACGCGAGAAAATTTTCGTACAATAATTTTTTATGATTTGCATTTAAGTCAACAAGAAAGTTATAATAGACTTCGATTGGCCTTTCACGATGAAGCCCCATCTCGTGCCACTGTTTACAACTGGTTTAATGAGTTTAAAAGTGGTCGCACTAATCTCACCGATGATCTGCGTGAGGGACGGCCTTCTACGGCGACGACTGAAGATAACATCAGTGTTGTGCGGCGTATGATAGAGACTGACAAAAGAGTGACTTATCAGCAGATTCGGACAAGCTTAGGCATCGGTATGAGTCAAGTGCACAAAATCCTCCATAAACATTTAGTGGTCAGGAAGCTTTGTGCCCGGTGGATACCTCATAATTTGACAGAGGCCCAAAAACTCCGTCGTGTTGATTGGTGTCGTGAAATGGTTCAAAGATTTAACGAAGGTGACTCAAATGATGTGTTCGACATACTTACGGATGACGAAAGCTGGATTTATTGTTATGATCCTGAAACTAAGAGACAGTCTGCTGTCTGGGTGTTTCCTTCCGAGGGGTTGTCAACTAAAGTGAAAAGAGATCGAAGCGTGGGAAAAAAGATGGTGGCCTCGTTCTTCGGAAGGACAGGTCATTACGCAACAATGTTTTAGAGGATCAAAAACAGTTACTGCAGAGTGGTACACTAACAATTGTTTGCCACTTGTCTTGGAAAAAGTTCGGGAGAAACGACCTCGCAGTAGGATCCTCCTTCACCACGACAACGCCTCGTCGCACACCGCCAAGCAAACAATCGACTACTTGGCAACGTCAGACGTGAAATTACTGGGTCACCCGCCCTAGAGCCCCGACCTCGCACCTTGCGATTTTTATTTATTTCCGAAAATAAAAGATAAACTTCGAGGAAAACGTTTTATGGACGCCGAGGAAGCAGTGGCTGCGTTTCAAAATGCCGTCGAAGAGACCCCTAAGGACGAGTGGGCAAAGTGCTTTTCTCAGTGGTTCCATCGGATGCAGCGATGTATTGATGTAAATGGACACCATTTTGAAAAGATATGATAAAACTAATAACTTGCTAGTTTGTTCAGTTTTTGATTTTCTAAGAACTTTCAGTGTCACCCTCGTATCTTTATGATACCGTAAAGCAGATAGAGTAAAGCAGCACTTAGACATGGTCCACTTAATTTTTGAAATATCCTGGGGACTTCGAATTGCAATAGCTGGTGAGGTATCAGGGTGAGGAGCCAGAGTTCCATTTTTGACCCATAAATACTTATACTCCTGCATTTTTGCGGTTTCCCGGCACTGGCGAAACAATAGCTTGTTGCTTAGAGTAAGATGTTCGGTTGCGTAAATTGCAGCCGGCGCAGCGGTCCCGATATGGATAATTTGACATAGTCTAGTCCTTTCGTTGCCCGACAGACAGCGATCACATTATCTCGCAGCATTCTGTTAGAGAATTTTACGACGATATTTTTTGGTCGTCGATCCTTTTGGTCGGCGTGTGGAATGCGATGTCAGATACTCGTATTGGATGTTTAATTACATTACCCAAACTTTCCAAGATATTTGTATGTTGTTCCCCTCGTCGCCCCGGGATGTTAGAAATTTCGATGTTACATTGGCGGGCCTGCTGCTCTATAGCTTGTAATTTGCGTTCAAGTGACTGAATTTGAGTAATTGAAGCGGTAGTCTGAGTCATACTATCTTCAACTTTCTTCAAACGTAGGTCAAAATAAGCCTGTTACTCAGTGGAGAAGCAAAGTGTTTTCTCCGTTTCAATTATGGATTTTATAAGGTTATTGTTATCTGTTGTCAGTTTGGTGATGTTGCTACTGATGTTTGTCAATGTAGAAGAAATATTCGACAACTCTTTTGATAAGGCTGAATTTATTGCCGTGGCTATACTGTTTGTGATACATTTGGTAATTTTTTCATTTCAAATTAACATCTGTTTATCAAATTGCTCCTCTAGGGATCTTATTCTTTGCTCGAAGTCATTATCAGGTTGTTCCTTTTGCGTATATTTGTGAAGGTATTATCGATATATTTTTCACCGATGCCGGAATGTTGCTGTCTGAACAGAATTTACTAGGCGGCGTACGTTGTAACGACGGCGAGATGCTATGAGAGACCGTAATGACAATAGTTTAATATCGATGTCTTAATCACGCAAATAACGAGTCCACACACTTAGTTCAATTACAATAAATATCACTAGTTAACTGCGGCATATAGCAACTGATAGCACTACAACTAAAACAAAATCTAATATAAAAACGAAAGAATTACAAAACTTCTTCACAATATTATGTTGATATTGCTTTGGGTGACGTAGGTGCGTGATATCGTGAGGCGCGCGATGAGCACGGTGCGCGAGGGCTACGGCGCGGCGGCGTGGCGGCGCGGCGCGCTGCATGCGTGCGTCGTGCAGTGGTGGGAGCGGCGCGGCGCGGCGCTGCGGCCCGCGCGCCCGCCGCACCCCGCCGCCGTGCGCGCGCTGCCGCCGCCCGGCGACCTGCGCATAGCCTTCCACAGGTACGTACTGTGAGCTGCGCGCTGCCACAGGTACGTACCGTGCGCCGTGCAGTGGTGGGAGCGGCGCGGCGCGGCGCTGCGGCCCGCGCGCCCGCCGCACCCCGCCGCCGTGCGCGCGCTGCCGCCGCCCGGCGACCTGCGCATAGCCTTCCACAGGTACGTACTGTGAGCTGCGCTCCTGCCATAGGTACGTACTGTGAGCTGCGCTCCTGCCACAGGTACGTACTGTGTACGTGCGCCTCATTTCGTCATATTTTCTTTTATTTTTACCCTCATTGCTAACAGTATGTAATTTAATTGCGCACAAAAACGCATTCCGCGTCAATTGTCTTATATTTCCTTAGTAATTTGTACATATTACCATAAACAAAGGAAATATAAGATTTTTATTGTTATATGTTTGTAAAAAATATAATATTGTGAAGTGACAAACAAACTTTTAGTCCATCTGATAGTAAGTGGCTACTGCAGTCTATGGACAACTTCAAATAAAGAAGGCTTCAGATACGTTACCACTTTTCGGACCACTATTTTTTACATAAAGCTTTGATATACGCTCAAAGTGCTCTGAATCGCTGCAAAGTTTTGATTTAGTATAGTTATTATTAAACCTTTTTGTTATTCTCTTAAATACACGAAATTGCTAAATTTCGCATTTTCGTACCAGGCAACTCTTGGAACTCGCATTCCCGAACGACAGCCAAGGTGTGAGTATCAAGGAGTTGATCTGCATACACCTCGGGCTATTACCGGCTTCTACCGCAGTACAACAGGCGCGTCGACTTGCTCACTCAGTACACGAGTTGGTCGGAGACAACCCTGCGGTTGCAGCAGACTTGCTATAAATTTAGCGTAAAAAAAATTGTGTTCCAAAATATATTATTGGTATTTGACATTTATATTATTACTTATAAAATCATAATTATTTTTTAATAATAATTAATAGAGCAGTAATACTATATTTTATTGCGTCTGAAAAGTTACTCATAAATTTTCATGTTACTAATTCGAATTGCCCTTTTGTTTGTATACTCTTACTCTTAGAGAGTTGATGGTGACAAACTTTTAAAATAAAATTATTGTTCAGTAGATGATGATTAATAAAAAGATTAACAGTTCACAATTTCTGCCATTAACATTAGTCGTTTAATAAGAATAACTTATCAAGACTTTTGACAAAAAAGCTATGTGAAATATCATGTCCCCCTGTTATTTTATTTGAATAGCCTGAATATAAAAGGTGCAAGCAAGAGACATTTTCCGGGCTATGCTGTGTTTAAGAATTACTAATATTTCTTTAATTATTACGATTTAAAAAGAATCACTTAGCAATCAATCTAAAGTTGCAAGTTCTGAGTTCTGCGGTCCGCGTTGACTGTTAATCTATGCGATGGCTTAGATCTTCACAACAATAGCAGTCAGGCCGCGACTGTCAAAGAACAACAGTAAGCGTAAAACGCAGAACTTAAAAACGCTCGCTATGGGATTGGCGCCTAAGACAGACAACGTGAATTTTACTATAAAATGCAAGTAAAGCCATTTTTGCCATTGAACGTATGGGATTGGCGCCTAAGACAGACAACGTGAATTTTACTATAAAATGCAAGAAAAGTCATTTTTGCCACTAAAATAATATTGCATGAAAAAAAACGGCGATATTATAAAATAAAATAAAATGATTTTTATCGTTCAAAATAGTTTTCATAAATAATATTACAGTATAAAAAAAACTTAAACACGCATTGATCATGATTTATCCCAATCCTAGTAACAAACAGTACTGGATCATAGTCATTAATTATTGTATTACCATCGATTTTTAATATGCGGAAAATAAAAATATAACAAGTAAGTACACCATTTAAGTACCTACATGAATTTCTTTGAAGGGACATGCTTCGCGATATTATGTGAAGCCGCCTCCACATGCTTGGCAAACAACGACAACAGCGAACACCAAACAACAAACACGAACGTATGGATGGGCGTTTGCCTGTTTTTGTTTGTGTTTGCCAGTGATCGGCGTCGGTGTCGGTTTTTGTGCACAAACCAAAGGTTGTTCGACAAACTTGTTTGCGATGAATCCAAACGCTTGGCAATCAGTAGTAGTAGGCGCGAGTGGCGGACGGAGTTACTAGTGGTTATTATTATTATTATACCCTTCGATGTGCCATTGTGTATTTAGGTACTGGTGTATTTTATGTTCTTTTTGGTTTTTATCTGTTTTTTAAAAATAATTTTCAATGTTAAATTAATTACTATGTTATTAATGTTTAATTTCATTTTGCCTTTTTTTAATAAAAATAGGTCGACCCGAAAGTAATCGCTGCCACAAGCTCGTCGTCCGCCATGTTTGCCCATTCGGAATATACTAGCACGTTTGCCAAGCATGTGGATACCGTGTTTGTGTTGGGTGATTTTAGTCGATGTTTGACACGTGTTTGGTGATTCTTAGTATTTGTGGCAAACACCAAGCATGTGGAGGCGGCTTTACGACTATGAAATTATATACCGACTTACAAAAATTGCCATCAGCTCCCTAACCCTTAACTATATATAGAATCTTGTGAACTTGTTTGCCATTTAAGGTAAGGATAAGCGAGAGTTAGACTTGTGTAATAGGTAACTCGTTTAATAATAAAAGTTGTACTTGTAACAGAAAATAATGGTGAGCATTTCAGTGAATTATTTTTTATTTTTATTATTTTTGTTATATAGTTCATAATATTTTTATTATGTTAGTATGAATAGCAATAATAGGATTTGCAAATGATAAATGAAGAGGATATCTGAGCTGCAAGAAATTTGAAGATTAACAATCTATTGTTGTTGTTTTGTGCCCGAACGACTGAGCTAGGATACCAAGAGGGGCAACTACAGGTAGGACTGATACCTATGAAACATTTATGAAATCATTCCGTATCACCCTGCATCCTCCATCAAACTGTATCGTATTTAATTTTTTAATTACAATTTCAACAGGATTATGGCTTTTCCATCAATACGTTTCCTTTTATTTTTATGTTCGTTAAATTTGTTTACTGGATGTCTAATAACAGCGGACAATTTTAATTATTTTAGATGATTCCTAGTATCCTAGTTTTTCAAATCATTGAATAAATAAATAAATTAAGTGCAGATTTTATTGTAAAAAAAATTTGCTCTAGTGTCATTTTCCAGGGAGAAAACAGAGGAATACGTTTGGTATGGACTTAACGCCGTCCGGATATCCCCATTTATAGATATTGTTAATTTCATTTTTTAATGGTTTCCAAACTATTTACTTTGTTATTTTGTTAAAGAAAATATAATTTGTTTAAATTGTGTATATAATATTTCAGTTAGATTTTTTTTAATGATTTTTATGTATTGCATTAAAAATTTATAAATTATCTCAACATTCCGAAGTTGTAATTTACTTATATTATATTAAAAATATACTGAACTAATTACAGTTTTATTTATTTCAATAATTATAGATTTTATAATGTTTTATTTCAATTAGGTTGTCTTGTAAAAAATAAAACACCGATAAAAACTGACTTAAACGTATTGACGTTACTGATCCTCAGAACTCGGGCCTTATAAACAACATAAAAATTATTTTTCTCTAATAAGTATTTAGGCACTTTTGATATTTATTTTTGAGTTTTTATTCAAGTATGGCCTCTCAAAAAGCCAAAAGGTACTGCATAGCATACGGGTGCTTAAATAACAATAGGAATGTCGACTTTTCATTATTTACTAGAATAGAATAGAATAGAATCATTTTTTATTCAATATAGAGTACATGTGTAATCCTTATTGAAAGTCATTTTTTACTTTACCACGGGTTCGAAAAAAAAACCTCTGTTCTAGGAAGAACCAGCAAGAAACCCAGCGGGACTTTTTTTAAAGTAAATTTTACATTAATGGTTGCACAAACTATTTAACTACAAAATTTATTTTGGAAACTGCTTGGAAGCGACCACCTCATTCCCAGGGGTTATTATCAACCATGCATTCATTTATACTTTAATAACCCTTTTTATACAGTTTCAGCTTAACAAAACATTTAAACTTGGTAATAGAGAGCCTGTACACTTTCCGGGACCTTGTTGTAATAGCGTATACATTTCCCCAAGAATGAATTACTGACTCTGTGGAATCGAGAAACTGGTATCACTAGCTTGTGTTTACAGAGTGTATATCACTTTTTTTACTAAAACTACCTTTGTTTTTGTGAACATACATTAAATTTTCGTAAATATACTGAGAGGCCAAGTTAATATATTTATTTCTTTAAATTTATCTTACCTTATAAAAATTGTTTCTGAATCAGCCGCATTTCCCCATAGCAAAATCCCATAAGACATTATGCTATGGAAATAACTGAAATAAACTAATCTAGCTGTCTCGACGCTAGTAAAACCTCTAATCTTTTTTACAGCATAGGCTGCAGAATTTAGTCTGCTTGCTAGTTTGGATATATGGGGGCCCCACTGAAGCTTTGCGTCGAGTGATGTCAAGAAAAAAAGTGGATTCAACAGGGCTCAGTTCTTCCCCATTTAAAAACACATTGGTACCCAGATTTTTAACATTCGTTGTTGTAAATTTAATACATTTAGTTTTATTTCCGTTTAAATGTAGATTATTAACGTTAAACTAATGCACTAATTTTGATATAGCATTATTCACTTCGTCACATTTAAATGATTGACGTTTAAGTTTAAAAATCAAGGAAGTATCATCAGCAAATAATACTATATCATGATTATCCCCTACAAGGGAAGGTAAGTCATTAATATATTCTAGAAATAGGAATGGGCCGAGAATCGAGCCCTGAGGGACACCCTTTAGTACAGGTGATCCGGAAGAACTTTTACCATTGATAATAACTTTCTGCATTCTATTACTTAAATATGAAATAATAAGTTTAAGCGCTGTGTTCTTGATACCATAGTACTGTAGCTTCCTGATTAATGTCTCATGGTGAACACAGTCGAAGGCCTTGTTCCTAAGGATACCGAAAGGTAATATATTATTATTTATAGGTAGATCTAGATAATTAGGTACTTAGTTACTGACGCCATAGTTACAGATTTATTATTTGATTAGTGACCCGACCAAAGCTTCGCAGTTTTCGATTTTTTCGCATATAATGCCAATGACCTTAAAATTTCGTTCAGTGTAAGTAGACCTCCCAGTACTAGTGACTGCCTACTAATGCAAGATCAGCAATACTGGTTTTTAGTTTAACACTTGGTCGATAAAAGAAAGATTCAAAGTAGCAGCACTTCTCATTGCCACTCTTTCATTAATAATGAAGTCGCGTGTCGCATGTTTGTAAATAGCAAAAAATGTGAAACAGACAAGTGACGGCTCCGTGGCGCAGTGGCTTAGTAATGAGTTTCAGCGCTAAGGGCCGCGGGTTCGAATCCCGGACGGAACAAGTATTTGTATGGCCTACAAATAATTGTTCTGGGTCTGTTCTATGTATGTAAACTGTCAGAACAGGAGAAAATCCTAGTGTGGAGGTAACGTATTTTAAAAAGAGAGCAAGAGAGACAACTAATGAAATTAAAAATTTTGTACAACCGACTTCAATATTAATACGCATTATTAAGGATAACTATAAAACTACTGGTCAGATCTTGATCAAATTTATATGGGATGTATACATTATAAGCACCAGCTTTCAAATAAAAAAAAGAATCATCAAAATCGATTCACCTAGGAAAAAGTTCTGGTGTAGTAACACATTAATAAAATACAGTCGAATTAAGTAACACCTCCTTTTTTTGAAGTCGGTTAAAAATGGTAAGTAGGTAAATTGTCTGAGTTTCAAAGACGTTCACGTTGTTATAATCTTAATTTTCCTCGATGTTGCATATTAACCTTCCTCACATTGAACAATAAAGTTTTTATTATCGGCAAATAGATGGCTCCGTGGCGTTGCAGTGAGTTGCAGCAATGTGTTGCAACGCTGGGGCCACGGATTCGAATCCCGCACGGAATAAGTAGTTGTATGGCCTACAAATAATTGTTCCGGGTCTAGATGTTTGTCCTTGTGCAATTTATGTTTGTTAACTGCCTCCACGATACAGGAGAAAATCCTAGTGTGGGTAACGTTTTTTTAAACAAAATAAAAAAATAAAAGAAATACTAATACATTGCATAACACCTCGGTGTATTCTACTATATACACCAACTAATATCAAAGGATTCAATTTGTTTTCTCACAACACCTAACCCTACAGTAGAAGCGGTCTTAACAAAGGCGCGTAAAGGGCGAAGTGATAGAGACACTCGCACGCGGACGTAAGGTGCATTTTGATTTAATACGCGCGCCGCATAATTTTTTTTTCGACGATATAAACGGTAGGCTAATTTCACGAAGGTCACTTCCGAGGCGTGCAAAGTATAATGAACATTAGCGATAGCGATCTGTTCTTGTACTAATTTATTCTGTGGTGCTACCACATGAGTAAAGAAATTGTACAGAGGCAAAGCTTCTAAGAAGCTGTCAAAATTTTTATCTTTTTGGTAGGGTTGGCACAGAAGGATAAAATTAAATAAACAAAACGTTTAACAGCATTTTAATAGATACTTAAAATATAATATTTTTTTACAAACTACATATTCTAAATATTTTTCTTTTATAATTATTGTTCTTCCACAATCTGTTGTGGCTTTTAATTAAATGATAAATTCTAAATTTAATGTAAAGTTTTTTTAATGATCTATTGGAAAGCACTCGCATTTCATAACAAATATAAACTCATGTACACGTTTTAATATTTCACTACCAATATTTACAATGTTTCTTTCGAGGTCAAAATATTAGCGAAATTTTTGCTCAAGCAATTCAACAAACGCGATACAATTGTCAGGAAGTATCATAAAAAAACCCGATTGAACACTATCTTTATTAAATTCCTTGTAATGGCTGAAAAAATAATATTTTCCCATATTTATAGGTTGTTCAGATCTATTAACGTACGGTTTTATTTTCTCACATTTGTGGTGTTTGAGACAACATTTTCTATAGAAATATTCCGACACATAGACTAAACTATTTTTTTCTGGCAAATCAAATAGATAATCATTTGTTCCTACTGTTAACACAGGAGCAGTAACATCGTTAGGTTGCGGTGACGCTGTATTAAAATACGACAATAGTCCGGTTTCATAAGTAACATATCGAAATCGTATTCACAATTAGTATTTTGAGGTTTCCCTAAGATATTGGTTACACGGAGGTTACACGCTCAATCTGGCGTCAGTTCAATCCAGTCAAAGTTGTAAACATCTTACTGAAGACAATACTAACTAGTCGACATGTTGGTTCCTGGCAGTTACCACCCGCCTCTCTGACTTTTCCAAAGAAATTTTGGAGACAATCTTGATTGAGACGTCTCAATTCTTCACGAAGAATTAAAATTTCTTCTGATTTTAATTCTTCATTAAGTTTTATTAAAGATTTTATAGACACTTGGAGTCCGTGAATGAAATTCATGCTATTTGTTACGTCTTTCTGCCTACCACTTCTTATTGATTTTAAGTTCCTGAAAAATGTTAGCATTTCTTCTAAAAACTCAATTTGATAACTATCGCATCGAAAAGCTCTTTTATATTTATTAGGAGATCGCAGTGTACTTGAGTGTAAGAAATCAAACAAATTATTAATTTTATTTACAAAATCAGCGGTATCTTTTGCGGCAACCTCGATAAGATTTAAATCTACGTAGTATTTACACTTTTTATATTTCATTTGATACGACTTAATCTTTGAAAAACAAAATTTGACACTTATTATTTTTTACACAACCCTAAATTTGAGCACTGGCCGAGCCGGTTTAAAGCAGTTTGTGTACGTGACGAGCCGCCAGTACTCACGCACACACGCGCCTCAAGCTTGTAGTAGTGTACCTATCACAGCGCGGTTGTATGAAGCTTTGCGCTTTGCCTCTGTACGGTACGGTTTCTTTACTCATGTGGTGCTAGTAAGAAAATGAGTTATCTATATATACAAATAAATAAAATTGAAGTGTCTGTTTGTAATGTCAAAATAGCAGCTTTTTACTAAATGCATATGAAAGTGTATACGGTACATATAACAAAAACAATTTTTAAATTTTTGTCTGTCTGTTTGTTCCGGCTAATCTCCGAAACGGCTCTACCGATTTTGATGGGACTTTCACTGGCAGGTAGCTAATCTTATAAGGAGTAACTCAGGCTACTTTTATTTTAGAAAAATAATTAGGGTTACGCGCAAAAAAAAAAAACCCTAAATTACACGCGGGCGAAGTCGCGAGAAACAGCTAGTCTTCTATATGATTAACTAGCTGGCCCTCGCGACTTCGCCCTCATAGAATTTACTACGATTTCATAGGTATTAATTTTTTTGCGCGGAACCCTAATTCTTTTTCTAAAATGAAAGTATTCTAAGTAACTCCTTATTATAACATCAGCTATCTGCCAGTGAAAGTCCCGTCAAAATCGGTCCAGCCGTTTCGGAGATTAGCCGGAACAAACAGACAGAGAGACAAAAATTTTAAAAATTGTTTTGTTGTTATTAGTACCGTATATACTTTCATATGCATTTAGTAAAAAGCTGTTATTTTAATATTACAAACAGACACTTCAATTTTATTTATTTGTATAGATACTCATATATAAAAGATGTCCTGAGTGGCTCATCTATCATCGCACAAACCAAACCGCTAAAACTAGAAATCTGAACTTTAGACAGTAACTGTCTTTTATGACGTAGGCATCCTCTAAGGTAGGATTTTAAAAAATTCAACCCTTAAGAGGTGAAACAGGGTGTTACAGTTTGTATGAAACTTTTTAATTTACGGAGCGATTGACTCGAAACTGCTGTACGTACTCTGTAAATAAAATAAATGAATACATATTTGCTGTTTTACAGGTGTGCAAGAGTTTTTTTAAGGGTGACAAACGAGCACACAGTCCACCTGATGGGAACTGGTTTCTGTGGCCCATAGACATCTATCCTCGATTACGAATCAAAATGCAGATGGGTTGTCACCTGTGAGGACTGAGATGAAATGCCTCGTTTCCAGTAAAAAGGGTCTCCGGTTCTCTACACTCACCATACGAAACACAGCAGCGTGAAGCTGCTATTTTACACTGGTATTCTGTGAGAGTGTGGTCCTTCCCCGGTCGAGCCGACCCTTTCGTGCTACAACCATAGACTTAAAATATACTGTACGCCAGTATATTCTAAGTCTATGGCTACAACTATACTACTAACATAGCAGATGCAGTCAAGTGGAAGGAGATGACACTAGGGTACCCCAGTCCAATGATGAGAACATTATTTCAGGTGCGGCCGATCTTGTCTCGCTTTACTGAGCACACCATGCATTTCAGGGCCAATTTAGGCTTTCCTTTCCAGTGTCATTCGATATATCGACGCCGAGGATTCCGATGCTGACTGTGGCAGCAAGGGGAGTGCCTAATGGTTTGCAACATACGATTGATATGCAGAAGATACTATGTAAGTGATAGTGCACTCAGCCTTGAGGAATACAGCATTAATATCTTGTAGTAGGAGCATGCATTCTCTACTACAACCTTAATGCTCCGAACTGCTAGAAAACTGGTGATCCAATTGCACAGTTTGAAGCGCCAGCAGCCTAATGGCATGAACTCAAAAGGTCGTGGGTTCGAATCCGCCATTCGACTGCTGTCGTGAACGACTCCTAACACAAGCATTTTAAGCTTACCAGGAGTGGTTAAAGGGAATATTAGCAATGTTAATAGCATTGCATGTCTCGCGCTCAAAATGGATGTCGGGGCGGTGGTCGTGGAACCAAAGAACCACTTCTCATTCACGCGGTCATTGGCAAAGTGGTTAAGCTCAACCATCGGAACTTCTCCGCCGCCTTGATAGACTACAGAAAGGCATTGGACTCGGTGCCCCACACATGGCTAAAGAAGGTCCTCGAGCTGTACAAAGTTGACTGTACAGTTAGAGACTTCCTCGCGCAAGGATTATGGGGCAGTGGAGTACGATCCTTTGTCATCTGGGCGAGCGGATAACGGCTGCGGAGGACCACATAAGGATAAGAAGGGGTATCTTCCAATGCGATTGTCTGAGTCCAATCTGGTTCTGCCTCTCTTTAAACCCTCTCAGTACCTTACTAGAGGGCTCCGGGAGAGGATTTCAGGTTCGGAAAGGAGGGACAAAAGTGACCCACCTTTTCTATATGGATGATCTCTTTAAACCCTCTCAGTACCTTACTGGAGGGCTCCGGGAGAGGATTTCAGGTTCGGAAAGGAGGGACAAAAGTGACCCACCTTTTTATATGGATGATCTCAAGTTATTCGCCTCCAGTCGCTTTCATCTTGTGGAATTGCTGAACATCACTTGTGAGTTCAGCAATTCTATAAGAATGGAGCTAGGGACGGATAAGTGTGCGGTCCTCCATGTCGAAAGGGGTAGATTGAGAAAGCTTGCTTATTCTGAGGGCATAGACTTAGCTATGCCCATAAACATAAGGACCCTTTCCGAGGCTGAAACATACCGATACCTGAGTATGTCACAGAACATGGGTATCGATGAGGCAGGTATGAAACAGTCAGTTTGCGATGTGTTTTATGCACGCTTGATCAAAGTGCTTAACAGCCTTTTGTCGGGCGTAAATAAGACACGCATATAACGGTTGGGTCATGCCTGTCCCCTTGTATATCTTTGGCATACTCAGGTGGACTCAGACTGAACTTATCGCCCTGGATAGAAAAGTCCGCACTACCATGAAGTCCCATAGAATGCATCATCCGAGATCGTCGGTAATGAGGCTGTACTTGCCGCGAAAGTATAGTGGGCGGGGCTTTTTAAACGCTCTCACCATGCATAATCGCGAAGTGTGCAGCCTCCGTAATTACTTCCTGACGAGATCGGATGATTAATTTTATAAGGACGTCATTTCTTGTGATAAATGACTTACACCTCTATCCTTAGCCAACGAGCAATGGCACGACTCGGCAGTACAGAGCATTTCCGACTGGGAGACCGTATGGAAAGAGAAGGAGCTCCACGGGAGGTTCTACAAGGCTCTACATAAGCCGTTTGTAGATACAGTTGCCTCCCTCAACTGGCTATGTTTCGGTGATCTCTTTGCGGAAACTAAAGGGTTTTGTCTGTGCGATACAGGATCAGGTTATTAAGACCAACAACTATCGGAGATACATCCTAAGGATGACACCGTCGATATCTGTCGAGCTTGTCGCCATCCTGTTGAGTGACTACTTAGGCATGTCACCTCTGGTTATTCGGCGCTTTCCAACTCTGAGTACATGCACAGGCACAACCACGGGGCACAACTTAGTAGCCAGGATTCTACACCAGGAGCTCGCTCTGAAATACGGCCTCGTGGATCGGAAACTGCCTTATAAGTACTTGCTGCGTGTGTTGAACTTACAATTATTGATTTTTAAATAAAAATCGTTATTTGGTTGTGTCCTTTTATTAATTAAAAACAAATATATTATGTAGTTAGTTTTACTGGTGTTGAGAGTAAGAAGTTTATTATTTAAACAGTCAGAAACTCTAGCAAATCTCTGCTCCCCTAGCAGCCTCCCAAGAAGTGCTCTTAAATACCAATTACTATAAAGAACTCAAGTATAGAATGCAAAGAGCACAATCAGATGCAAACATTAATTTGTTAAGAAATAAAGTATTAAGAAAAAAAAATCGTTAAAATCGGTTCACCTAGAAATAAGTTATGAGTACAGTCGAATTGAGTACCTCCTCCTTTTTGAAGTCGGTCAATTAGTTAAGATCGTACATAACTGTAATCTAGTAGAATACAAAAGAGCTTTATTGAAAAATGAATTCAGCTTATGTTAGATAAGTTACATAATGGTTTAGTTCATAAAACTAAAACTAAAGTAAATAGCTACATACCTAGTAATTAAATTGCAGTGTAATTTTTTCCCTAAAATGCTTTTATTTCGTTCTACTGAGGCTCGGAGTTATCTTGTTCACCATGGTCTTTGTTATCTTTGGATTGTAGAGAAAGAAAACGCAGTCGAGTACCTGGAGTGTTCCTATTATATTTTCGACTCGAGTGCCGAACATGCAGAATTCTCGTGGCGATTTCGTGAGGCGTGGTTCACAGTCGCTCGATCTCTGTTGAACGACCAAAACGCATCTCATGCTTTCTCATGAACACTTGGACCTCTTTCTTGGCCGTGCCACGGAGGCTTCATTAAAGGCGAGATATGCTCTCTATTGCGGTGAGGTGGATCTTCGTTTCAAGTTATGCAGCGCGAAATTTGAGCCATTTCCGATGATCACCGATGAAGTTTGGTAGTTCGGTTTGGTATTTTAGCGGCTGATGATGGCTGATTGTGTGGTCTGGACTGCGTGGGTGATGGTGTCCATCAGTTCTTTTTGCAAAATTCTTTCTTTGTTGCAGTCTCCACATCGGTCCTAATGGCTAGTTTTTGTGATATGTGGAGATGGTGCTGCCCATGTTAAGGTGATGACTGCTGAAGTTGATAGTAGGTAGGCGACGAAATCTCTATGGCCAGGATACGGTGTCGATCATTACTTGTGTCGGTAGCGTGTTCATCGTCTTCGGTTACCAGGTCCTTTGCGGTTCGATTCTAAAGTTTAGAGCTGGTGGTACAGATGTCACTATTACAGAAGTATGTAGTTGTTGCAGCAATAATGATTGAGAGCAGTGACCACCGCCAGTTCTAACGCCATGGTTACGTACGTAGGATACGTCTACTTATTTTGCACTTGATTCTACTTCTAATTCGGCGAGGCGGGCGACAGCTAACTCAACATTGAGCTGCGCGAGATTGACCTTGGTCTTGGCGATGCAGCGTGATTTCGACGAATTCTTTTTATTCTTCAAGGAAGGTGGCTTGTTTTGGGACGTTGAAGGAGGCTCCCTTTGCACGACGAATTCGAAGTTTTGTTCCTTAGTTTTGTCACGGTGGGCGCTTCTGATGAAGTTGATAGGCGGTTCGGATTCGTAGCGGTAGGTACGTTCAGTATCAGGTCATGAATCGTTCAGTATTGATTATGGGTGGTTAAGTTCGGTCGTGTTTCGTTCACTATCGGTCGTAGTTCTGGTTGCCCCTGAACTACCTGTGCCATCAATGGTAGTCTTTTCCATGGCGGTGGAGGTTCTCCTCCTCTTTTCAAGTCACAGTATCAACCGTGTCACCTCATCCTACTACTTAATATTATTTTTCCACTGCTTTATTGTTAGAACTTTCTGCACTTTTACTATTTTTTTTATAATTTATTTAATGAATTGCGGCGCGCGGTTTTGACGACCGACCAAGAATAGCGAGATTTTTCAGGCGTTTTCACTGCCTTCAATTTGATGTAGTTCTTTTTGAGGTCAGTGGCTATCACTTATAATTATTAGGGTAATTTAATTATTACGTTATTTCATACGGTACCCTATTACTAATCCTACGCTGTCCGTCCATTCGCCCTACTTATAAATGGCCATCTTTTAACCATTTTAGGCAGCCGATTGAAATTTTCATAGAATGAATATTATTATGGATGGATTTCGTTTCAAATTTCCCAACAAATAATAAAAATATTTGGGGGGCCTCATAAAAGAAACGGATTTTTTTTCAACGTTTTTGTTTTAGCTCTATTTTATACATTCAATAGTCAAACTTGGTGTAATTATATTCCAAACTCTAAATCTCTAAAGTATAACAAAAATAATAAAATTAGACTTAGATTAGAGGCGGACTCGAAAGGGTGCATAGTGAGTACGACGCGGAACACTTGGAGCGCGAGTTGGACTCGACCTGTTTTAAAAAATAACAAAAATGACATAGACTCTCACGCCTTACACCCAGAGGGGTCGGCAGAAATTACGGACTTCATTAGGCATGATCCTCACACACCTCTTGCTTCTTTCACATGCATATAATATCTATGCATACATGTTTGTTGGTTAAGAGTACTCTTAATTTGGCCATCATCAACACATCACCAATTTGGTGCATAAAAACCTGTCTAGGGGACGCCCCTTGCCGACTCTGGCAGTGTAACTTTTGCAGCAACTATTTTTACTTTGATACTCTTTCCTTCTTTATTCTTTATAGTGTCTAAGGGCATTTCTCTATTAATTGGAAAATCGCTGTCCCAGGCAATTTTTTTAAAATAGATCTTATTATTGCTGAGTTTAATGTGTTAATAACTACAATATATTAGCTATTCTTGACACGCCATAGCCCAAAATAGTAATATAATATTAGAATATTCAATTAAATACACTTCAAACACCTCAATCTACAGTCCCCTGTCGTAACCCATTTCCAAAATTACAAGTCTTAATAACAAATATTCATTTTCAATATAATTATTTCCGGAATATATATAAATAAATAATACTAGGATACAGTAAGCATCTATAAAAAACACAATCATGTTTTTAAAATAACTTTTTAATTCAAAAAACAGTAACCAAATGCTGTTCTCAATTATTTGGAACAGTACCCTGTCACGATTTGAAAATTGCGCTAAAATCACACTAGGCATTGGAGAGGTTATTTATATCGTGAAAAGGAAAGCAATCGATGTGAAGTTAGTTCGGTAATTCGGTTGCAGTTGCAGAGCTAAGCGGGCTGACGCCATTTTGTGCACTGTCACCACTGCGTTTGTAAGTGAACCACGTGTCTGGGCGGCTAGATGAAACAGTCCACTGGTAAGCATTTTTTTTATAGTTTAACAAATGATAATATATTTTTTCTTAAATAATTACTTAGCGAGTATGTTATCATGTCTGATTCTTCAATTTGAATAGATTGAAAATGATTTTATGCTAGGAACTTTCTATGTAAAAATACCAGTCCCTGAGCACAGTCCTCTGCCTTTTTATAACACAGGGGACTGTTTCTTTTAGGTATTGCCTAGTCTAACCTACCATATTGCGCAGCATTGACCATTATCATTGAAAATATTGTCTTTCCTGCAGATAATACCCTATAATGCCACCTAAAAAGAAGCCACGCAAAACAAGGGAAGAAATATTAGAACAAAAACGATTTAAAAATTAATGAGAAGAAATGAAGGAAAAACAACGTCGGTAATATCAGATGAAGAAAGAAAAAGGCACTAGAAAATTAGTTAAGGACATGAGTCGTCGTGAGCACAAGGCTGAAAAAATACTGGAGAGATAATTATGCTACCCATCGTGCATAGAAAAGTTTTGCAAGAAGTCACAAATACTTTTGTTAGGAAAAATACGCTCCGGCTCCTTTCAGATTGCCGGAAAATGCATTAACTGATATAGACATAAATGCATTGCAGTGAAGAGAGATTCAGGCTGATCATTTTGGTAGGTCTAGACTGCAGCTTAGTCTTCACACTCTCGTAGTTTACATCAAAGGATCTAAAAAGTCCTAATTGTTCTGTACTGTACTGTACTGTTTCCCAAAACAACACACACTCACCAGCTGCTGTATGGAGACACTTGAAGCCAAATTTTAAATCTTTACCACCATACATAACCTGCATTCATTTCGTAATGTATTCATTTATTTCGTAGTATCATACCGGAAAAAAACTTTGTTTTATATTTTGCATCAAGGCTTCATGTAGAGGTCCCAAGTACAGAAAAGTTTTTCTGGAACTTCTCAGAAAGTGGTCATGATAAAAGTGCTGCTGACGGATTTGGCGCTACATGCAAGAGAACTGCAGATGCTGTCGTTGCTGCAGGAAGTGACATTGATAGATTGGAATCTTTTATAGAACAAAGATATCCTAGAAGCACAATGTTTACGATTGACAAGACCATTCAAGAAATGACTGAAAACTTTCAATTTTAACCTCAAAATACATCAAGTTAAGGGTAAGATATCACGATGTCCATTGGGATCACTGCTTGGCGCTGCCAAGCATTTTATAATGAAGAGTTTGAGATATAAGTTAATTTTAATAATTTCCTGAAGTGCAATGGTCAGACTGATTTTATTTTAAGCTGCCAGTTAAATATTTTAAATTAGGTACTAATGTCAAGTCAAAACGTTAATTGTGAGATTAGATAGTAACGTAATGTTGTTTTTGTTATAGTACCTATTATTTTTGTAACTCCATAAGTCTAATGAGATATTACTTCAATTAAGAAGAGAAGTTGATTTTGAAAAGTTTAATAGAAGTGTTCTATAGAATTAAGAAAATTATTTATAATTAGTTTTGTGTTCAGTTTTTGTTGGTTTATTCGTTCATACAAATATTGTAAAAGTAATAAATTAAAACAAAGACTTTGTTTGCTTATATTCAATGGAAATGTGTTTTTTTCTTTCATATAAACATTCCCCTGGATTACATAACAGTCCCCTGTCGTGATTTTTCATAAAATTGGCCATAACTCACAAATTAAGAGGATAATATGTGAGCTTTTTGTAAAACATGCTTGGGACAGTATATATATGAGCCAGTTTCCAATTAGTAAAGAAACACCCCTAAAGAACCAAAACATTTCTTCCTTAATTTTGGTGAAAATATCTAACAAACAACACCTCTTAACACACACTTTTTCACTAATCATTCATAATTACCATTAACATTCTCTTTATGAACTGCATTAACACACCATTATTTTTACTCATGCTTCTTTCTTTGTGTTCAAATAATAATTGATATTCATTTTTTTATTCCCCTTAATGGATAATTAAAAGATATTTTTTACACATAATATGATGAATTTATTACAAAAATAGTCTGTACAACATAGCCTTAAGGACTATTAATCTATTTGATTAGAATGAAATTTAAGTTCCTTTTCAGATAATATGGAGGTACATGTAATGTGGTAAAAGACTTTAATGTTTGAAACAAACAGTAACATTAATTAGATAGAATCCATGGTCATTAATGTTACACTAGTATATTTTAAGAATTTTCAGGAACATGCAGCTAATGGATTTCAAAACTAAAGTTGTATGTATTTAGTAGGTACTTCCCACAATGTACATTTATTAATCTCAAAAATAGTAAATGATTTTTCAGTTATACAATTAATTAGTTGTGTATCACAACTTATCCAATAACTTTATAAGAAATCATAAGTATACAATACTTAGTACAAATCACATAACAGCACCAGGATGCGACAGTTCTTCAAATAACTATTTTGAGAATTATTAAAACAAGTAATAAAACAAAGTAACATTATTAAACAACAGATTAAAAATGATTTTAAGTTACAAAAACGAATGAAAACATAAGTGTATTTATTTATTTTTGTGGTAACTAGGAAAGTGGAAATTAACATTTCAAGGCACTTATTTAATACTCGGGAACTATCATCCAAACATTTAACATTTTCATTAATGAATACAGGTTTTTTAATATGCTTGTCATCAACGTCAAAATTAATCAAATCGTCATGAAATTCATTGGTTTTCTGAAACAAATAGAACATTTAAATTTATGAGCATCATCATCATACACTTCATCACATTTCTTATAACACAAGTTTGTAGAAAAGCATTCCAAAGAAACTAATTGAATGTGGAACTTACACTGGTTGAAGCGACTTCACAACTTTTTTTTAAGGCAGCTGCATAGTTTAAGTTTGACTGTTTGTTTGAAGTTGATGTTGTTAAAATTGGACTTGGACTTCTATTTTTTATTTCATTCTCTATTAACTGTACTGAATTTTCACTATCAGAAAGGTTGTTGGTATTATTAAAAATGTTAGGAATGCTCAATATATCTACACTTGGTGGAGATTTTAATGCTTCAACACATGCTTCAGCCATTTCAACTTCTCTGTTCACCAATTTCTCCTCAACTAACTTATTATATGCATCTTGTAAGTCAACCACATGTTTATCAGAGAGAATAGTTGTCATTTGCTTTATCTCTGCTTCAAGTTCCCGGATTGTACTCTCATTTTTGGCTGCTAGCTTAGCTTCTTTAATAAGTTTGACATCAACAGCCTCTTGTATGCGCAAAATTGCATCATTTGTATTGTTACTCTGTACATTACTTTCTTTAACAATCTTGTTGAATATGCTATGTGGTGATACTTTATGAGCCTTTTTATATCCTGTCAGCTTCTCACCTAGATTAGCAGTAACATCTTCTATATATTCATACATGTCAAAGCAATTGATTTTTCCAAATCTATATGTAAATGTGTGTGTTGAACCTGCAGATGAAGTTCTACATGATAAATTGCAAGTGACAAAATTTTTTCTTCCATGGGACTTTTCAAAGTACTTTTGTAATCCTTTTGATATTAACTTATCTCTAAATGTTGGCTTAATGCTACTGTTTTTTCTATATTTATACCAGCCAACAATTTCACTTGCGGTGTTTGAAAGCAAATCTGACAGAACATCTTCCTTTATTTTACCTGTTGGAAAATAAAACAAAGCCACTGAGGGCAGAGGCAATACCGTTCTAATGAATATTTGGGTGTCCAATCGCGCACTATCGTTTTGAGAATCTGATATGTGATTCGTTATTTCAGAAGTGACGTTGCCGAGTAAGAATCCTTCCTAAAAATACAAATTAATTAAAAGCGAAATACTTCAAATTAAATATAAAATCACTTTGTTTTACATACCTGACTATTTACAGAATTAACACATTCATATAATAGAAATGAGAGAGCGGTGCCATTAAGGGACACCTTTTCTGTATAAGCCATCAGAAACTACAAATGACACATTAATATTAACACAAAAATTACATCATCTTTACTTATAAATTTTTGTAAACTATTGTTTATGAGACGATTTTGGAATTCATAATAAATATTATAAGCTTGTTTTCTTGTTTTAATTACTATTATCAAAAAGAAATTCGGCTATGTAGTTAGTCTGTGAAGAAATTAGATGTATTTTTTATATTAGGCAAAGACGTTATATGCCCATACAGCCTAGTCTGACGTGTAATTTCTTTTTTTTATAAAACTAAAAAGTGACCAACGAACTTATACCGTAGATATAGGATTGACTAAGATACTAAGTCCATGACTTAGAGTCAACCTGGATGGCAATGGCTACAGATGAGTTATCATATTTACCCTTGAGGACTAAGATGGAATGCCTCACAGCCTTTTATTATACTAGCTCACTTTACCCTTCAGAGCAGAACACAGAAGTGCAAACACTGCTATTTGGCGGCGGGAAAAGATAAGAGGATGGTATCCACACAGACAAAGTCCTAGACAGAAAAGGAGACCTCCTAGTAAAAGTAACGGTAAAAGTAAGTATGTTCACAACATTCGTCATATTGTAGTTTTGGGAGGTTTAACGATAGCTTTTAATTCAGCGGACAGTTGATAATGATCTTATCTTAAGGCGCATTAGCGGATAAAAAAATTGAATCGGTTTTTTAGCAAAATCTACTTCAAACCATAGACTTAGAATATACTTTCTAAGCCTATGCTTCAAATCATTATTACCTTATCCCTTTGGATTAATTAAGAGTATAGCTTGATTTAACGTTTAACAGGCGGAACCTCCTTAGTAAAAATAAAATTATGAAAGAGTATGATGCATATGCATGGACTTAGAATATACCATAGACTTAGAATCGTAGACAGAGAATCCAATAGCGTAACCGCGATTCTGCTTTCATTCACGCATCACAGAATAGGGAGATTTTGTTTGTGAAGCGTACGTTAGTAATTCTAGACCACTTTAATCACATGTTATTAGGATAGGATAATTAGAGAAAATGAAACAAATAGGTAATATTAATAACAAATATTAAAACATATTTATTTGTTAAGAAAATCATAATAATTACACTTATAGGGATTGGTTATTCCAATTTAATTATAATTGTCCTTGAAATAGAAGTAATTTAGTATGAATATTCCTAATTTTTTTGACGGACACTAATTTTTGTGGTTTCATAATGTATTCTTATTTCAAAATATATTAAAGCGACAGCTTTAATGTGAAGTATTCTGTGATTATCAATATAAGGAAATCTTTATTGATGGGATCGATCGAGTTAAGTAGATTGCTATTCTTTTCGTTCACAAGAGCTTTGGCCTTAACTCTTCAAGACTTTGTTCCAGATTTGCTACTTTTATTTTTAGATGCCTTGTTTTCTGACGAAGAGCGCGCACCATTCTCAACCTCTTCTCCAACAGATTTTGATGCTGTTTCACTTCTTGGCGTACCCAGTGGCTGAAACAGAAAGTTAAAATGTTTTAATCCATTAAACATATTAGCGGCCGTTATTGATCGCAAATAAGAGATTTTCAATTGTGTTCATAATGTCACCTATACCATATTCAGCAAAGCAAAATACAAAATGTAAACAAGGAAACCAATGGCTCTCAAAAACAACGACAAATAATGCTGTGCGTAATGTCAGCTAATCAGTCAGTGAGTGTTCAGCTTCTTTTACATATACAAATTTATAGGTAAAGATAACATACGCTACTGTTCAGTCTCTGGTTTTAGTGGATTTTTTTAATAGAATTGGGTGACAAACGAGCACACAGTCCACCTGATGGTAAGTGGTTGCTGTGACCCATAGACATCTACATCTATCTTCAATAAAGAATAAAAATGCAGATGCGTTGTCACCCGTGAGGACTAAGATGAAATGCCTTTTTTCCAGTAAAAGTGTCTCCGGTTATCGACACTCACCATACGAAACACAACAGTGTTAAGCTGCTACTTTACGCTGGTATTCTGTGAAAGCGTGGTCCCTCCCTGGTCGAGCCGACTCATTCGTGCTACAACTATACTACTAATATAGCTGCAGCATGGCTCTACAACGTATGAAAATGTTTAATCCATTAGCCTACTTGTATGACAGTTAGGTACCACCAGTTTTCGTAAGCGGCACTACACAATCTTTTAAAAACTTAAAACCTACCGCAAATGTGCTTGGTAGTTCCATAACTACATCATCAATCTAATTCCCATTTTTAGTAATTTTAACGTCCCCCTGGAAAATATCACATAATTTGAATATTATTTAGCATTCAATATAAACTGAATAAATGAAATGATAACTATAACTTTTATATCAATTCTTATCACTAGTACTAGTGTTTAGTTAGCAAGGCAATGAAAATTAAAGACGCACCGTATTTGGTTGTTCCATCACTAAATCATCAGTCTCAGGTCCTTCTATGTTTGCAATATCCTCCTGGAAAAATGTGACATTTTTCTATTTTCTTATATATATTCAGTGTAAAAGAAATAATGTCTTTTAAATTCCCTTTTAACCTATCACATTCCATCATAATTATTTTTATTGGATAAGGTGCATTACGAATCAATTCAGTTCTTGTCCTTTCTCGGACTAACAAATTCCTTGCAAAGTACCTGGAGCAAAGTCGAGAGTATTTATTATGCTCCCAATTCTTTTTACCGGTTGCTAAAACTCATTTTCTTTTTTTTGCAGAATCAATTGTGAAACTAGCAATTTAAAAAAAACATTAAGATGGATAAATTTGAATGACATAATAAGCACAGGTATATTGACACAATGGTAAATATGTAGTATAATACATTAGGTACTCTCGCTGTACGCTAAAGTTTATAATTACCTGAGGTCGTACCTCGGGTAATTATAAACTTTAGCTGGCAACATAGGTTTGAGATTATAATATCGCTAATAATGATAATATCATTATAATTTATAGAACAAAATGACCGTGAACATCGCTTTAATTAATACTTCCATGTAAATTGTGATTCAGAAAGTTATTTAAATACATATTCATGACATAAGTTTACTTATGCGTGAAATTTAATGCCTTAAATTTTTCGTTCACTGCGGCTTTTACAGCCCATAACACTGCACGACGTTATGATAAGGTATAAAATCAAATAATTTTCTAACTTAAAACGTACAATTATCGAGTTTTATTTGCAAATAAATTTTTGAACAAAATAATAAACATTGAAACCCTTCGTGACAGTTGCAGTGTATGCCACTAAATTTAATGCCAAACAGCTTGTGGTACGGGAATAAGGAACACAATATAGTATCTCTTTCTTACAAGTGCTAATATGATATATGCGTTCTTTGTTTTGATAATGATACATAACATATCACGCTGTCTATTGGATTCTCTGTCTACGCTTAGAATATACTGTCGTATAGACGACCTGACAGCCCGAAAACGCGCGACTAATTTTGATTTGTCATTGTGTGCGTTAGCTAGTGATGGACATTTTACTTACAAGGACTATCGAAAAATGAATGTTAAGGAAGCGGTAAAAATATTTAAAAAATAGTGTTGTACACGAAATTGAATAACTTCAAAAATTAACTGAATTAGTATCATGATAGTTCTAAAATAATTAAAAAATATTCATATAACATGTTCCTAGGAATAAGCTGAACCTACCTGCCTTCTGTTGGATTTTAATGCAAATGTAAAAAAGTCCCAAGTGACTCTACCAATAAACTTAAAAAAACTCCCCAAGAATCAGATGGAAATGTTGTATTTTCGAGTTATGATATTTGGAGAAAAATATTAACTACCATGGACAGTTTACCCGGAATTTCTTTGTTAACATATTGTTAAAATAAATAGGTAGATACTTAACTAAGTATATACCTATTTGTATTTTATATATTTTATAAAATGTTTTGATGGAGAAATAAAAAGGGGACATGGCGTACATAATGGCTGCTTTATTTTTCATATAAGTAGTTACTTTAAATGATTACAAACATTTAATAATTAATAATTAATAATTAAATACATTATAGAAGTTTATTTTAACATTCGACTTAAATATGAATGTAAACTTAATAATTTAAGTAAGGAAACTTGTAGGAATCAGTTCAATAAGACTGCTATGTTTAAAGGCCAATATGCATATGAGTCTTCATCATGCTTCATGTTTATATTCTTTCGTCTGCTCCTAAAATTTTTAAAGTAATATTAAACTTATTATCATTTTAGCTGCATGAATTTTAAGAACATAATGATCTTAACAGAGTAAAGTGCACCAAGTGTCTGAGGGTACAGATGCACTCCCTATTCTCTCAATCTCGGTATGTTAAGAAAATGGTCACTCATTCATGGACTGACCGCGGCAAGTGCAACTTAATCTCGTAGATCTATTGATCCGCGCAGCTATTACTTAACCACGAGTTCCTCTTCTCTACGACTAACGCTGTAGGCGATTAACCACGCTATTTAAGCCCTCGGCACTATGTCCTTGGCCATCAAGCATGAATCGGACATCGAGGATTGTGAGTATCAAATACTATGGAATTTATACCATCCTGGCACATTGAACGCGCGTCTCATGCGCGGGCGTCTAGTAGCGCTTCAAGAGCATTACTAAATATATTACATCTAACTACGCTAAAAGTTTTATCATTGTGACTTGGGAATATAATCCGAAGCTCCGCGCAACCCCTTGGGGAAAATAGCGTGATCCTATGAATATTTCACTAGTGTGACCGTGAGGTGCGGGTGGTGAAGTAAGGTTATACATTTTTTTTTTGGTTGATAAATAGATAATAGTTAGTTGGGTTCATAATTGCTATAATAGGATAATCTCAAGAGATTTTTTATCTTTAATGTACTACAGTTTTATAATGTAAAAAATCCGTCTCTATTTTTATCTAAAGTTTTGAAAGTTATACTTTTGAAGTCTTATTATAACAATATTATACTTACTGGTACAAATAATGTAGAAATGGCTCCTTTTAATAAAATTGTCTTTATTCTACTTTTTCTTTTATACTTCTCAAGTAAATGTTTGCTGCAAATTGTTGAGTTTTTCTTTGGATTCCAACCAACCCGTCCAATTAACCTTAACCATTTTTTCTAATTATAGAATCCGGAGGGAATCTGTTTGACGAATGGCAAAATAAAGTTACATTTTAGAACGCAAACCGAGGATTTATTTTCTTGTTGTGTGGGCATGTCTATCGATTCATTATAAACATTCAAGATAAATATCGACATTAATTTTGATATAGTTGAGTCAATTCCTAGCGTACATGTAAAATATTTTGTATAAAAATGTATTTACCTAATTCATGCAAATTATCAACAACGTGACTTTTTTCTTTGCAAAATATCAAAATTAAAATTGAAAACATTCTATATTTTAAACAGTATATAACATAAATTTTAGCCAAAAATAAACGCATCATAACATTGACGACGTCCTGAGAATTTACCTGTGAAATGTGAAATTATCAGGATTATTTATATTATTAACACCACAGTTACTCACAGAACAAGTAACCATTTTGGAAAAAAGTTACTTACTAAAAATAACCACTGTTACACTCTAAAAAATTACAAAATATCTAGGTGCTATTTCTTGCGTGCCGTCCTTCAAAATTGGTTACAGAGTCTTGAGATTGGGTATCCTCTTCTATCTTGCATTTTTGCCATAAGGAATTTTCTTCTCCCTTGCACACTATGTCGGTCTATATTACCCCAAATTTGCAAATAATCGCTTTCAGAATTAGTGCTCGCTATCTCGTTCCCGAAAGTAATTCCTCGGGTCACCTGCACACGCTTTTTAGTAGGCTAAAAAGCCTACTAAAAAGCGTGTGTAGGTCTAGGTCAAACCGATTCATTTAAAGATTGCCCTCTTCAATTTCGATGTGATACATAATAGGTTCATAAAAAAATTATGTAAACTTTTTTGATATACGGTTGAGTCTTGCTTGTAGTATTCTTATGAGCATACAATATTGTTTGCATCTGAAAAAATAAATAAAGAATACTAAAATTATGTTTTTTAAATATTTTTATTAAAGAAATAAAACGTACGTAGTTCCGATTACTTTCTAGGTATATCCACCTATTACCCTAAATAAGTGCCTCATTTTTCTTGTATTCGTAAGAGTAACTGCTGAACATGTGGTCACGGGTTCGAATCCTGGGTCGGACTCAAATTAATGATTGGATTTTTCTGTTAAGAAATTCTCAGAAGCAGCTTCGAGTCATGAAGTTGCCATCAGTCCACCACCGGTAAGCTGTTGGTCTTGCGCCTGGTCCCTTTCCGGTCGTGTCGGATTGCTGTCCCACCGAACTATGAGAGTGAGGTAATAGTGAGTAAACTTGTACTTATGCTCACACTCATGGACTATGACCCTATCCTACGCCCATGGGTAGTATCTGTTCATAATGAGTCTAGAGGACATTACTACAAATAAAAGTCCAAAAATGGAGTTCAATATATTACAGTTAAAGCTATAACTAAACAATTTGAAGTTCTGCATTGCAAGAGGGTAATCTTTGAATGGACTAGTTTAACCTAGAATAATCTGCTAAAAGCGTGGGTTAACGACCGGAAGAAGTACTTTCAGGAATACGATAGCGAACACTAATTATGAGTATAATTATCAAACGATATCTGCGAGTAGTAAGTACCTCTGCGAAGTCCAGTATTAGGATCATTCTATCATTATTATTAGTAGGGCTTTCTCCAGTGTTTAGAAGCAATGACAAACGTCCAAACCCAGTACATTTATTATAGGGCATAGAAACAATATACAGTAATCTATGACTTGTACCGTGCGGGATTAAGCCCGCGGTCCTGCAGTACCACAGCCAAACGCTTAGCCACTGCGTTATTATGAATTAATGTGTACCTAATTACAATAATATCGTGCATAGTTTATTTCATTTTATTTTTTTATACGTTTTTGAATGGAATACTTCTTTAGCATCTTTGTGAACTGGGTGAAACGAAAAAACGCTAAATTATGAAAAAAAAAACACTGAAAAGAGACAAAAGTAAACATCTATAGGATTTAGCCTGCTAGAGACTGAGATAGAATACAGTGTAGTATGCAACAGTAGTCTAATGGCAGGGTGCGAATCGCGAACTCGAAAGGTTGTGGGGTCGAATGCATTTTTTATTAAAGGGAATTTTAGTACTGTTAATAGCATTGCTTGTATTTTTTTAATATAGTGTTTCCTATTATTTCGGTCTCCTCTTTGTGCGGTGCTAAACTTTAACCGTTAAAATAAATAGCTAAAAAAACATTAACAAATTTAGAAATAAAATTAATTTTCATAACAATCCACGATTTCATAGCTATTATTTATGTTAAATTTTTCGTGTTTATGACATCTAGCGCCTATGTTATGTACCACTTTAAGAGTCAATCAATTTATGTTCGATAAATTGACTTTATCTATAGAATGAATTAGATGGCGCTATTATAAAGCAATTTTACTCGAAAGAAAATATTCTTTTGATTTATTACACCAAATTTAAGTCTAAAAATAAAGATTGTTATAAATTAACTTGTCATGAAATTAAACTTTTGTTTTGCTTGTGGCTGAAAATGAGCATATTAAATAAATCATTTGGCGTGAAATATTTTTAATTTATATTTAATTCATAATAATTTTAAGGTTTCACTTCTACCGCGTGTAAACTGCACACATGTATTTTTCTACCGACTTCAAAAAGGAGGAGGTACTCATTTCGATTGTATGTTTTTTTTTATGTATGTTACCTTATAACCTTCTTATTAGTTTGTGCTCATAACTTTTTTCTGGGTGAACCGATTTCGATGATTCTTTTTTATTTGAAAGCTGGTGCTTCTCATGTAGTTTTATATAAATTTGATCAAGGTCTGACCAATAGTTATTGAGTTATTCTTAATAATTTAAATTGAAGTCGGTTGTACAAAATTTTAAATTATTAATACCTAATAATTGTGGGCTTATCACAAATTTAAGCGTGTAAAATACATAGTTCTTATCCTGATCGACATTTTTACTCAATCCACACATTAGAAAAATGTTTTATTTATAACACAAAATCATTCAATAATCAGACTCAGAATTTTTATTATAGAAAATATCGATAAAATTATTCGAAGTTAGATATTTAGAGCACTATAATTGACATATACCAAGTACGTCCATGCATATTATTATTATTCATTCTCTTTAATTCACTTATGTTGGCAGCATTATTTGTCATTTCTCATTTGTCAATTGAGGTTTTGGCGGGAACTTGACCAGCGGTGGTTTGCTGCTCCTGTATTATTGTTTAAATAATGGTTTGAAGTGGATTTTGATATGTAAAAGTGGTGCGATTTTGTGTATTAAATGTCTGCGCACGTGAACTATTAGTGGAAACGGTGAAACAAGTGCTCTGATGGTGATGTGATTCTCAAGATAATGTGTCTGTCTGCTTAGGCGCCTTGAGATACCATCGCCAACTGTCAGCTGTCTGCTGGCTCAAGTTGCCGTCAAAATCTCCCAAGGGCTGCACAATGTGACGCATCAACATATTGTGAAGCAGTGTACTATGAAGGATAACTATACATTGAACTTCAGGCTCAGAACCCAAAGCCGTAAAGCCAGTTATAAAAAAATATATTTTGTTTTTGTTTACCTGTCAACCTGTCACTGATCACTTAACTCAATATAAAGAAGACTTGGCTTTAGCCTTTACGGTTTTGAAAATATGAAGAATTAAAGAAAATAAGACTTGGCTTCGGCCTTTATGAATTTTGAAGAGACGGAAAGAAGAAAAATAAGACTTGGTTCCGGCCTTTACACCTTAAAATTCTATATATTCAAAATAAAAAAGACAAGGCTGTATGGCTTAGTTCCTTTGCCTGCTCTCTCGAGCGAATAATAAAAACAACAACAATTTTAGTAATTCTTGGCCACAGAGTACTTTTTCTATGCTTTTTAACAGTAATCTATGTTTTTATATACCTGGAAGTTCACTATCACTACATACGATATTTTCAATAAATACCTAGTAATGTTTTCAATTATCTTTCGTTAGAGCAGAGATACTAAGGCATTTAGAAAGTATGTGTGTAATCACAGAACATATATAACCCTAAAGGGGTGTGTAATATACTATGTAGTGATTACTAAGATTCTCTTTGATTATAGAAATAAAAAGTAGTAGTCTGCCGAGTACAGACTACTGCAGCTTGCAGCTGCGCTGGTAAGATTATTTATAGCTTATTATAACTGTCTTATTTGAATGAATCCTATCCTATTATAAAATATTTACGCATGTTATGTTTTTTCTACAAGATTTCCATAAATTAATAAAACAAAATAATTTTCCTTCAAATATTTGTGATATTTACTCTAAACATATTTTGCTTGTAACAAAACTAAATACGTTAAAAATACCACCTTACAGTGAGGTGATACTATGCCCTATATACACCAACATAATATTATCTATCATCGGTTGAGAACCAAAATGCAGATTCTTTGTCACCCGACGACTGTGAAGGAATGCCCAGTCACCAATAAGTCTCTGTTTCTCTACACTCACCTTAAGAGACACAACAGCATTAAGATGCTATTTTGCGCTGAAATTCTGTGCGAACTTGGTCCTTCATCTCTTGAGTAGACCCATTCGTAATAGTTACAGTCTATATATGTCTCACACCTGGGCCTCCTCTCAGTTCTGGGAGTGTTTTTATGTCAATGAAATATTACTACTGCTTTGATATTTCAGGTGCATGTATAAAATTTTGAGAATAATTATAAGACTTCAAAAAAACCAAAGAAGGAACTGTTTAAGCTTAAGCTATCAAATTAAGTCTATAAGACAAACTCATAGCAAAATGGAGATTTGCAAAAAAGATTTGGTCACTCAAGAAAATTCTAAGTTGTCAAAAAAATATTACCGAAGAGCTGAACACAGGTAAAGAATGTTTAAAGTCATATTTTTAAGTTTAAGCTATTATTAAACCTTAAAGTTTAAAATTATATTATACAATAACATTTTGTTAGTAGTAAATTTGATGAATATATTCAAATGAATAGTTTTTTAAAAAATTATCAGATTAATGGTGCAGTACCAGACATTTCCCATTGTTGGTCTGGGTATAATATGCCTGGGGAAACAAGATGGTAATATCACCATTTATCAAAAGCCATAAGATCTTTTTGTCATGTCCCATAGTCTCCTTTTTCAACACACAAGATGAAATGGAGTAATGGATTCTCTTATGCGGCTACCTCACGGTAGATATAAATATTATTCACATACAGTAGAGATGATCGCTTAACCGAACTACTACCACACTGAGATATGACTGCCACAGCAGCGAGCTGCGAGTTGAGTGAGAGTGAGGAGTTTTTGTACCCGCTGTAAAAGCCCATCAGCTAAAGAATGGAAAAGGAGAGAAAACTTTATTGCTCCTTGATAATGCACGAAGTCATCCATCATGTGACATCCTAAATGAAAAGGATGAATTTATAAAAGTGATGTTCCACCTAACGTAACCCTAATGTTGCCCTCTCTGGCTACACACTGCTCTACTCGCGCAATTAATCGTCGTTTGTTGATGATGACATCTATTCATCGAAATAGAATAGAATGACGCTTCCGTAACGAGCGCTCGATTCCAACTGTGTTCGACTCATATTGCCAGTCCTTTGACTCGCGCCCAAAAAACCGACAAAACGGAGCGATGGGCATGACGAGAAGCATGATGTGCGGCATTACGAGTATTGTGGCCACAATATGTCTCTGCCTCCTTTCCTCACTACTTCCCATGCCACTCGACGAGTGTGTGGCCAGGGGATAATAAACAAAATTTGTATTACATACCATATGTTTTATTGGTATATTGGTACATAAAATTATACAGTTCGATTATCCGAATAAATCGGTTTTCCGAACACCCATGTCCCCCAATTAATTCTATTATCAACGCTCGATAATCGACGCTCTACTGTAATATTATATGTGTGTGTACTTTAGTATACTTTAACTTGTGCAAAAGTAAAAGTATACATCACTATTTTGCAAATTAGATTTTCTCATATTTTTTTTAAAAACCAAACCTCCACTAGAATTTTCGACTGTATCGTGGAGGCATTTCACATTCATAGAGCTTGTAGAAGACCACATTTTTTGTGTGGGACTTGATTCAGTGTTTCCGCTGAAAATAGGCAGCAGCATGCTTGGACTCCAAGCCTGTGAATATTGGTATTCTACAAGACTGCATGCTCTCAGCTACATACCCTGTTTCTTCTGCATATCCGTTTAATGACGCCAACTAGTAACATTCAAAGTTATAAGTACAGACAACAGCACGGGTGATGCTCTATACACCAACCGTGCGAATATTTTGCATGCAGTGAGTCTGTGGTCTGAAGTTGGGTATTTGTTAAACAGTCTCGGCTTGGATGCGACTAAATCTTTCATAATCAATCACTTTAATCCTCAAAATACACAGATTTGTGCACTTACTACTGAGAGGAAACCCTATATCATATCTCCTTTTTTGAGAGTATTCCCCTTGTTGCTTCAATCATGCGTAACAGCTACTAGTCCACAGTTGAATGTGAGGAATGGCACAAAACATGGACCTGAACCACATACATCATTTCATTTAGTTACAAAAAAAAATGAGAAGGTTCTATGCATATGATATTTTTGTCATGAAAACGTCTATTCGCTGGTTGAAAGCTGGTGGAACTTTTTAACTATTACTTCTTAAAAAATAATCATAATGCTAAATGGGTAACCAATGAGTAGAGCATCGGGTATAGCATGTGTTAAATGTCTGTACGAGTTCGTCGTGCAACATTTGTTTTGCCTGTGACGTCATCGGACTAGTGTAAGCGCAAAATTATAAAAATTTAGAATTATAGAAAACACGTCATAGTAGCTCGTGTCTATAGGAAGCCTAAAAAGTAGTGTCCGACCGAAACAGGATTTTAAACCGAAACCGAAAACGAACCTTCGGTCTGGGTGTTAGTTTCGGCCGAAACCGAAACCGAAAATTATTTAGACATGTATTTTTTTTATTGTATACTGAAATCTGGTATATTTTTTACACATATACAGATAGGTAATTCATTTTAATGAAAAACAGTAATTGTAGTAGTCATGTAGCAATATATTTATTTATTTTAAAGTAAAAATTAAACAATTTAATATTAAGAAATACTTTTTTAGTAAATTTTGTCAAAAATCAACACTTACACATAAAAAGTTACTCGCTAATTTCTCAATTTAGTACATACCACCATATTCTCATATATTTTGTTGTGTTCACAATATTGTTTAAACTAATATATTATTCAATGAAATCTTCATTTAAGCATTAACCAAAAATAATTATCAGTCTCAACAAAGATTATATTTCACCAGCGAATAACACACACGAGTCACGAACTCATCCGAACGACGCACGATAATACACGAACACTGAGTTTCGGCACCGCCGAAGATTCGGCAGATTTTTTGCCGAAACCGAAACTATTACTGAAACTAGATTTTTTTGCCGAAACTTGCCGAAACCGAAACCGACTCTTCGGTCGGTTACTACTAAAAAGCGTTTAAAAAGTTCAGTGTCACTGTTCAGTTTAGTTACAGTTTAGCGAACACGAGAGCTTCGGCAACATCTAATAGGAAATTAAAAAACGGCACGGCAAGCGACGTTTTCATAAAAAAAAATCTACTGCACGGACATGAAATGCTCGTTTTTTTTAATGTATATTCACCAATTCCTTAGAAACGGCTGAAGCAATTTAAACGATTGCACGCCTCATAACGCGAAGCATTATTAGGTAGTGCTTTACTCTCGACACGTCAAGGTCAAGCAATTTTGTGTTCTCAAAATGCCTCTATCATAACCATATTGCACTTATACGATAATATGAGTAGCCGTATATCACGAAAACACTGTAATTAATCCATCTTATATTTTCTAAAAAATCATTTTATAATTGCTACTTTGAAAAAAAAACGGTTTGAAAAAAAATTACTTCGACTTCTAGATGTTGATTTTGTATGTGGTCACGATAACTCCCGAAAAAATTGACGTATCGAGACCGGTTTTTTTTAATAACTTCAGAATTACATCAACTGGTTCCCTATTTAATATCAATAGCCTAGTATGCGTAGTTTGTTAATAAAATGATTTTCAAGTTTTATAAGTTTTATTGCTATTAAAAATTTAAAGAAGCTTTCATATTTTTTTAGCCCTTGATAGGCAAAGGACATATGTACCATACAGCCTATATCGATTTTTATACTTGGTGTAATCGATTTATTTTGGTAAACATTATTAATTTTTTCCCAGTAGATGACTAAATTTAAAACACGTAAATAATATATTTTAAACGTCAGGAATATAATTTATTTTTCCCCAAAATTAAATAAAACGCTCATGAGTCTTGCACTTTTGGATTTTCCAAACTATTTATTAAATAGGTTATACTTCAGAAGTAGTCTATTATAAATTTAAAGAAAAAAATCATCGCTAAGAGTGGAAAAATAAGGGATGAAGATTTTAAACAACATTCTAGTTCTAGTTGTTACTTTGAACATGTTGTTTCCTTAGACCTTTCAGAAGGTAAAATAATTTATTCTTAATAAAAAGTAAAAGTGACACATACATTATGCAACATAGAGCCATATCAGCCTTTTAGTGCCAATTTCAACTTTAAAAATTCGTGTTATTTTAATTAGAGCACAATTTTTGTAAACACTTGTTTAAATCGAAATGTAATGAATATATTAGTTCCTATGGTAAGGTATTTACAACCATATTAGTTCAAGAACCATTTCAAAAGCGACAATAAACAAAAAAGGCGTTATGGCTCAAATTCCAGCCACCCTGTACCGAATGTCGTCCTTATGTGTACCTTATGCCAGCCTATCATAGGGTTATATCCATTGAGTTTTTGACAAGTACCTTTGGTAGGTAAAATAAGAGAGACACAGATTCAACACAGTAACAACTTCTAATTTTGAATCATGCATGTCACGAGCACGAAATATGAAGACAGAAAACAATAATTATTTTATTTTAATGTTTTACTACGAAAGTTAAGTTTAAGAAGTTTGATTGTTCTTTTAATATTAAACAATTACATAGAACAAATTGTGATAAAACTTTATGTAGCACATTGATTTCTTATAAATTATTCATCCAATTTTTCGAATCAATATCATCATTATCTACAACCCATCATAAGTCCACAGCTGAACATGGTTTCCTCCATAGGTTGCCGCAAAGCAGGGTCCTCAGGCACTTTGCTTTTCATGAGTTTTTCTTTTATGTACTAAGTTATAATTATTTTTGCTTGTTTTTGTCTTTCTCAAAAATAATGAATATAAAAGTTGTTCTTAATACATCATCATCATCATTACAGCCCTTCACAAGTCCACTGCTGAACATAGGCTTCCCCCAAAGAATGCCTCAAAGCACGGTCCTGAGTCACCTGCATCCATCGACTTCCTGCATGTCTTACCAGGTCGTCACTCCCATCTAGTGGGGGGTCGCCCTACACTTCGCCTACCGGTACGAGGCTGCCACTCAAGAACCTTTTTCCCCCATCGGTTGTCGGTTCTTCGAGCTATATGGCCGGCTCATTGCCACTATAGTCGGTTACTCTGGTTCTACTGCGGATATCCTAATTTCTAAGTTTATCACGCGGAGAAACTAAGCATAGCCCTCTCCATAGCTCGCAGAGCGACCTTGAGCGTCCTCATACGGCCAGCAGTGAAGGACCACTTCTCAGATCCATAAGCCATCACTGACAACACGGACTGGTTGTACAATCTCGTTTTCAGGCTTTGAGGTATACCTGACGAGAAGATGTGTCGTAATTTCCCGAACGCTGCCCAGCCGAATTGAATCCGTCGACTGACCTCTCGGTCGAAGTTGGACTTACCTAGTCGGACTATTTGTCCCAGGTAAACATACTCGTCAACAACTTCGAGTTTAGTGCTCCCAACAACTACCGGCATGTGACATAGACATTACACATGATCTTTGTTTTGTCCATGTTCATCTTAAGACCTATCCGTTGGAAGACACTATTGAGGTCATTGAGCATAGTGCTTAGGTCCTCCAGCGATTCTGCCATAAGGACTATATCGTCGGCAAATCGAAGGTGAGTGATGTACTCGCCATTGATGTTAATACCGTATCCTTTCCAGTCCAGTAGCTTGAAAACGTCTTCCAATGCAGAGGTGAAGAGTTTCGGGGATATAACGTCACCCTGTCTTACACCTCTCTGCAGTTGGATATGTTTCGTAATCTGGTTCTGTACTTGGATAGCCATCGTAGCCCTACTGTACAAACACTTCAGCACTTCGATATACCGATAGTCAACTTGGCAGCGCTGAAGGGACTGTAGCACCGCCCAAGTTTTGATGGAATCAAAGGCTTTCTCATAGTCTACATACGCAAGGCAAAGTGGCAGATTGTACTCTTCGGTCTTCTGTGCAATTTACCGAAGGGTATGTATGTGGTCTATGGTACTAAAGCCTTTTCGGAAACTTTACCGGTTTTCCTCCCGCTTTTAGAAGCTCCACTGTAATTCCATCCTCGCCTGGGGTCTTGCAGTTTTTAAGGTGATGGAGAGCTATTCTAATCTCAGTCAGACTGACGTCCGGGATATCATCGGAATTGTGTCGGATAAGACTTGCTTTTGGATCACTCACACTTGCGTGTGGCTCCAACGATGATGTGTACAGCTGCCCATAGAACCTCTTAATTTCACTCAAAATCTCATGTGACCCGGAAACGATGCTGCCACTCTCGGTCTTCAGCTTTGACAGTTCGCTCTAAGACTTTGGAGCCTTGGTTTCGCTCGATCGCTTCTTCAATACGAACGCAAGACCGCATGGACAGTTTCCACGAGCTTGTCATTCATATCTTCCAGTGCATTGCAATCTTCTAGGCACTGAAAACGGTTTTGTAACTCGAGCTAAAAGGTTTCAGGACTTTGGATTAGAGCACGAGGGGAACGGAGCGTTGAGACCTTTGAACTTAACGTTTAGGTTCAGTATGCCTCTAACCATTCGGTGATCGCTCCCAGTTTTTATCCCCGCGATCACTGAGACATCACTGAACAGTTGCCGTCTAGTCGTCATAATGAAGTCAACCGTCGAACCGTCGGGGCTTGACCAGGTCCACTTTCTGTGGGGCCGCTTCTGGAAGAAAGAGTTCATCATAAAGAGTCCCTCTTTCTCCATGAAGTCGGCCAGCTGCTGGCCCTTGCTGGATTCGGTTGTCCTATTTCAAATTTCCCTACCTTCAGCTCACAGTTTTCTCTTGTGCCTAGTTTTGCGTTGAAGTCTCCTATTAACACCGTATAGTGGGTTTTGGAGGTATGCATGGCTTTAGAGATATCCTCATACATTTCCTCCACCTCCTCATCGGGATGTGTCGAGGCTGGTGCGTAAACCTGTATGACCTTCAACGACTACCGTTTCGTGATTCTGAGTATAAGGTACGCAACCCTCGTCGACACACTCAAAATCTTAACTACGTTTTTAACGAGAGATTTGTGGACGATAAATCCGACCCCTCCTTGGGACAGATGGTCGCCCTCCCGGTGATAGAACAAGTTACCGGATTCGAGGATTACCGTGTCCTCCTTCTCTCTTCGGACCTCAGATAATCCTATAATATCCCAGCGCAGTTTGTCTATCTCTTCTTCCAGCTCCAGGATCTTCTCGTCAGTCCTCAGGATGCGTGCGTTGTATGTTGCCAGATCAGTCGTTTTAGGTGGCAACCGAACTTCCACCGGAGATTCTTAGCACCCCCTGCCCCGCCGTTACCATGTTCGCCACCGTAGCCATGAATAGCGGAGCCGCCGGGAACTGCGGGCCGTCTCTTCGTAACTTTCATTATGGGGGTTGCCATAGTTGCCACGCTGCGCGAGCGGGTTGGCAACCGCAGTTTTTTTTATTGTACTATTACTGTTATCAGGAAGATGCTGCTGCCTGTTTCCCACTGTCGCCTCTTACGACTCCCACGGGAAGATATCGGGTAGTGGATATTCTTAACCGCCACTACACGGCCGGCCTTAATATACATACTTACAACAAATGTCTAATAGAAAAGCAAGTACATCTTTTGCTAATCTTTTAATTCAAAAACCGATTTTATAACATACACGAATTCATCATAACTTCTTTAGCGCTGTCGTCTAAAATTTCAAAATAAATTATGTGCTAATTAATGATGTTTACTCAAGTTTATGACAACCCTGATTTATATCACGCGGCTGAAATTAGGTACTTCTTATTAAGTACTTCATACCAAATAATAGCCTGACGGCTGATATTATTCAGTCCATACATTTACAGCCCCATTGATTCCCACTAAAATAAAATAAAAAACACTCAGTTGGAACGAAGTTCTTTTCATAGTATATTATTATTGATAAACGTATTATATTATTGAACATATACAAATAAATGAATTACAATTACTAGCGTCTATTAAAATGAAGCGTCATTTAAAATAGTATTTCTTTCATGGCAAGATAAGAAAAAGTGCGAGGGAGATGGATATTATTCCATCTCGCTCGCACTATAGAAAGGGGGTCGTGACGGAAAAATCTTACACTTTTTCCCCATCCGCCAAATTCGTACCGTGCGATAAGGAACTTCGTTCCAAAAACTTATAAATTGATTCAAAAATAACTGCATTACTATGTACTATGTGTGTACTATATCTTTAATTATATTCATGCAAATAGCAAAGCCTAAAGATGAGATAATGTAAAATAAGCCTAATTTTATCGGGACTATAACTTGTTAAAAAATTATGAAAATGAGCGTTTTCCGTTGCGTAGGGTTTTTGATTTTTTTAACACAGATTTGTAACTGCGTGGTAATATTTGAAATATACTTTTCCCTAATCACGAATAATTTTTTAGTTGACAATATTTGTAGTGAAAACTAAAAACCTTATTTTTAAAGTAAAAAGGCGAAAAGGCTGGCATTAGGGGCGGGGCTGGTATTAGGGGCGTCCACTCACAGTAGTTCATATTTGTACATTGTCATAAAAAACCAAAATTTATTATGTATTTCTTTTTTATTGAAATTCTATTAGGTACACTTGGTGTATTTTTCATTAAATTCTCTAAATTTTATGGAATTAATCATAATTTGTATTTACATTTAAAAAAGCATAAGCTAAAAATGTAAACGATCTAGATTTAGGAATGATTTGCGTCAGAATGTGACAGGTCAAAAAGTTATCAATAGGAGGTTAATGTGTAATAATCATAATGGGTTTCAAGTGTTTTTGCTAAATAATCAGTGCGATCTTAGTATTTGCTGAGATCGGTCAGTATTTCAGTTCAGTTTATTTTAGTAAACACGTTATTATAAAATGCCAGACGCGTTCGAAAGCGCTTATCCGCTATCGCCAGCGCTAAATCCTAACGATATACGCGCACGCGCAAACTCGTCTTCTAAACGAAAACCGGTAGTTACGTTTCTCGCTGGCGATGAAGCCGTAGAAATACCTGACAAATCGGTAGTTGGAGTTGATAAACCATTGGGCAGAAGCGACAAAAGTGAATTGGAACTGGACAGTTTCGCGGAATCCCTAAGTACAATGCATAGCACATGGTTCGATAAGAGAGACCTTGCGCACAGGTGAGCTGTATTTTATTTATTTTACGGTTGCTAGGCTGTGATATCATAAAAGACGTGTCAAGGTTAATTACTGGTTTATTCACCGTCGTTGTATCTTTTGTTTGTGACAAATGTATATAATGTTATAACGTCACTTTCGTTGACGTGGTAACACTTTTTTTACTTTTTAAAATTTATTATTTTTTATTTTCCTATATATATTAATTCACTTTAGATAACGTACAGCTGAATAATATCTGCCTCGCCGGTTCTGTATTTAAACGGAAATGTTTGCGTTATCAGGTTTTACTATCTTTAGAATATCAGAGCTTTATTTTTGGTGGTCTATAATCAGAGCTAAAATACTTACATTGCTGACAATGGTGAACGTCTCTCTTCTACTCCAGGCTATGGTCAGCAGTGGACATATAATGGTCTGTAATAATGATTAGTTTCCGAGAAGGTCTCAAAGCATCGTAAAGACCGCTGCAATTGTAATTAAACATTTCATAGGTGTTGGCGGTGATGGAACACAGGTTGCTTGCATATAATGAATTTTAGAGTGAGTGCTTATTCCCTGAACGACCAATACCCAAACGGACAGAGCCGCAATTGTAGTTGCGGTAATAAAAGTCCTGTAAGACGTGCTATTTGCGATCTAATACAATATGGACCCAACAGAAATTATACTCAGAGGGATTGCCTGTTTTCTCAATTAGGAACGACCCCAGGAATACCAGCCAAAAAAAATCATCCCGGCCGGCCACAGAATGTGGTCTCACCCGACTGGCTGGCGCTGAAGGCGAGGTGAACCAATCGAAGCTATATAAGAGCGACCCAATTCCCCGCGCATTTCCCTGCGACACCTGGGTACCCCTGACAGGAAGTGAGACCTCGAATAAGTTATCTCGGCAGCCACTAGGTGGTTGTTAGAGGCGATTAAAACGACGACCTTTTTGGTTTTCTGTGGTCGTTCTCGACTCTGCCTTAGAAATGTGAGGAGGAAGATCTGTGACTTCTTCACTTTCTGTGTCAGTTGTTTTATATCAATGTTATATTTCTTCTTTTTCTACTTTTTTTAATAATGCTGGAGATATACAATATTCCTTTTCTAGAATGCCAATTGGCATGTATTTCTTGAATAATCTGCCTTTATTCACCAAGCTGAGCAGAGGCAGGTTGATGAAGAGTCGATAAATTCGCGCCGATAATATAGCAGCAGTCCGGAGTAAGGAAGTTGGCGGTATTTCACCTCCGTGCCTCGGAAGTACCCAAAGTGCACTTCACTCCAGTCTTCAGTTGATCTCTCTAGTCGTGTCGGATTGCCATCCCATCGGACTATGAAAATAAGGAAAAAGAGATTGCACCGGTGCTTGCCATCACATTCGTATACTATAATCATGTACTTGCGCACAGGTCTGGTCTCCGTTGAAATTGGCCGCCGTGACCGAATTTCGGTCGGAGGATATTATAATCAAGCTTCCAAGGGTGCGTTGTTATTTTCACGAACATGAGCGTAGCTAACATTTTTTTGGGGTTGCATGTGCAAGAGACCTAGATGTATATCTTTTTCCGTTATGGTGTTGGAAACACTCAAGTTTTCTGTTGAGGCACCGCCTCGATGTCACGAGGAGAGCACTGTCACGACGTCACATCTGCAATATTGTCATCAAGATGTAAAACAACAATTTATTATATTAATATTCACTGCGGTTAGGATTCGAATCCATCACAAAATAAAATTAACGCTATTAACAACTAAGACATTCGATCATAGAGCTAGTACCTATATAACTACAAAATACCGTAGAATCTCAGTATTTCAGTTCTAAGTGTGATGGATTATCAGAAATTCTACTGAGCATCATAAATCATTTTATTTTTCTGTTTGTCAGTGAAAATACTAAGGAAGGTCAGCAATGTTTGAACAAACACGCCTTATCGCCGTATCAGTTATTAAGTAGTGTTACTGCGTTTCTAGGAACATTATTACTAACGTGCTTACGTCTTGATTATTTTATTAATTGATTTCTTTCATATTCTTACGGTAAAGGAATGCCAAAACATTAATAGTTGTTTGTAGCGTTCTCCCTACCAAAAAGACTAATAAGGAATGCGTTTCGCGTAGACTGATCTATTAAGAATATAAATTTAGAGAACCCGGTAGTTTTGTTTGTATGTTTAAAAATATTATACGGGAAGTAGCGTTGGAAATAAGTAAGTCATTTCATTCTGGCTAAAAGTTGCACCAAAACTTCCCGTCTAACTAGATCAATATTCGACAGTCCAAATTTTTTTCAGGCTATTTCATCATCAAAAATGTATTTGATGAATCCTTACCTTAGTTACTGGCCTCATACTGTAAAAATAACGAAAAGAGTGATTACACAACAGTTAAAATTTAAGTATGTTGTAATTTAATTTTGAATACTAATAAAAATTGTAATCAGCTGCACGTAGGGGAATATTAAAGAATTCAAGAATCGTACGATGACATGGGTCAACTGTGGCGACCTTTGTCCCTGCGAATCGAGTATAATTTTTATTGTAAGTTATTGTTAAGATATTACTTTCCTTCCAAAAAAATGCCTAATTAATTTTGTACTAATTTTGTGTACTTAAATGGCAAGTAGAAATGGCAAACAGAATAGATCATCATTCATCATTACAGCCCTTCACAAGTCCACTGCTGAACATAGGCCTCCCCAAGGAATGCCACAAAGCACGGTCCTGAGCCACCTGCATCCATCGACTTCCTGCATGTCTTACCAGGTCGTCACTCCATCTAGTGGGGGGATGCCCTACAATTCACCTACCGGTACGAGGCTGTCACTCAAGATCCTTGCTACCCCATCGGTTGTCGGTTCTTCGAGCTAAATGGCCGGCCCATTGCCACTTCAGCTTACTAATCCGTTGCTATGTCGGCAAATAGATATGCCGTTACAATGACAATTATTTCTGAAAGGAAAATTAGTTGATATTCTCATGTAAAACATAAGGTTGAAATCAGTTCATTTAATCTATATATCTTTCTTACGATTGCAAAATTTATGTAAAACCCTAGCAGACAACATACTACTCTCATCTTCCTATTCTATTCCATCACAAAAAAAAAATCAAATCTTTTATGTCTAACCAATTCCTAGAATTGAGATATGACTGGGCTTTATTTATATATTTTACTAGCTAGCCAGGTAGATATTGTTCTGTCTTTTCCGACGACCCTTCCTATAAAAAAATCCTTAAATTCGCAATAAAAAAATATTTAGGGTCACTTGTCGGGATAAAAACTATCCTATCTCTCAAGTTAGACCAAATTGCACACTGTATGCACAATTTCATTGAAATCAGTTCATTAGTTTAGGAGTTCATCGCGGACAAACAATGTGACACGTAATTTTTATATTATAATGAATTATGTGGGTACATATATTTGTAGTATATTAGTTCTTTTAGGTATATGTATTTATATCATCACTCAACCTCATTCTGTAAACTACCGTTATAGCCTATTAAAGTCCATTGCTGATTATAGGCTTCCCCCCATAAATTGTTTTTATATATCTCAACCAGACGAAAACTAGGAAAAAACCATATTAAGTAGGTAACTATCCATAGTTACAAACAAAAAAAAAATAGGTTAAATTTGAATTTCAAAAGGGATACGACGAATTTCAAAACTAAACTTAGGCTTTGCCCCACTGACACAACGAATGAATCAGCTGTTCGCAGTCGCGTTCGTGGGGGAACTGCTTGGTGCTTGTTGCGAGCTATCATGCCCACTGGGCTCAGTGTGTGCGGCCACGTCCGAGGCACACGTACAATCTTCATTCACGTCCGTGCTCATTAATTTCTTATCGGTGATGATCTAGATAAGCGTAATTATGTGCATGTGTTAATGGTTGCTGTGTGTAAAAACCGTGTTAGTAGTAAGTTCATTTAAACTGTCGAAATTACAACAGTGGTGTTTACATTGCGAAATTCGAATTCTTTGTAGTTGGTTATCCTTGTGTTGTGCCGTATCCTTTGCAGTTACGTTTTAGACGTATTGATAGTCAGCGAAATAAGTTTTGTGACTGTGAAAGTGTTGTGTTGATGTTAGTTTCATTGCACCTTTACATACTGTTATTTTATTTATCATGCCGTGTATATTTCCGTTTTTATCTTTTAATTTTGCCGTCTTTTTATAGCATGACTGGTCGTATTTTGTGATCAACATGCATACATAGAGTACCTACATTGTGAATGTGAGTCATTGAGTTATTCCACATAAGACAATGACTTTATTGTACCTCTTCCTACTACTACCACTACTACGTTTCATTGTCCGTGACGTTATTGTAAATTTGGATTCATTTTAAATTATGAGAGTATAACTTGATTTCACTTTCCAACTGTATACACGCCTACACTTTGTTCTTATTATAAGTTCGTTAGCATTTTAATTGCCAACTAAAAATAATTACTAAAATTAATAGATTGTATATAGCTAACGTAAATGCATACGCCTTTGTTCATATTATAAACGTCTGAAAACATATTGGCTGTAGTGTCGGGATAATATCGATTACTGCGTCTCCTGGCAGCGCTCCCCCAGGCAATAACCCTCCTGCATCTCTCCCTACTGGGTTTCATTCATTGCTATAATTTTCCGACGCTTCCTTCTTATATTTTAACTTGGCTGATTTTATTTTATTTGTCACTGCATTTCCGGCTTCAATTCGTCTTAACGTAACTAAGTTACAAAGGATTATGCACACATCGTATGCAATTTACATTAAAACGTCTATCTGTATTTTAGAGCGGCTTTTTTTTTACCTTATTACTGTCAAGGATATCCACTCAAACACTTCCCGTAATTTGCAGATACGTATGTTAGCGAACGCGTACCAAAATTTCTATATTCATTAAACTCCGGTTTATAGTGAATAAAAATAGTGAGAAAAATTAAAGACATTCCAATTCGTAAATTTAATAAGTGTTAGTTCCAACGTCACCGAAAGTGATATTTCAACTTTTTTAAATATTTTTATGTGAGTGAAGTGCCATGAGGTTTGAAGGGGTCATGCCAAAGGCAAAGGCCGAACGTTCAACAAATGACCATAATTTATTAAATGGATCATCTTATGGAAAAGGGGACAGATATACAGCGGCTCCAAATGAGTAAGTTGTGGCTTTAACGTTGTTATTATTATCTCACAATTTAGTTTGCCAAAAGATACAACGCAGCAGTTAGATGTTTAAGTGCTGATTCACAACGGTTCATATCAGTGGTGAGAGGTAAAATAATATGGATGCCTGTAACAGTGTAATACTATACTCTGTGCTAAATCAACAGAGTATAGCCAGAGTCAGTAATGTTATTTTAATTGGTAGTATGTAGTCTCTCATCCTGTTGATAAAAGTAACGGCCAATTACGTCATAGGTTCTAACGAAAATAACAAACATCGATAAACTGATGAGGTATGGGAAAGTTGTTTTGGGATGCTAAATTTTTAGGGAGCATTTGTAAAGTGTAATGATAAATTAATAATCAATTTACACGAATACACATGATTAAAACTAATTTAACGGATTTAATTACGTTTAGTTCGAGTTATTTTAAATTTTCAGTGCTTTCCAAGCGTTTCGGGTGCTTTACAGAACCCCTAGTCAAAGTAATTGAGGTGTTTAACGTCCTGATGCCATAGGTAACCTGGATCTTGAACATGTCACCAGACTGTATGTGAACATGTTCACGATCGGTCCCGCCATTGCATCAGATTTCATAAACCACAAATTCTCGCAAAAGAATTTACCTTAATATATATATATATATATATATATATATATATATATATACTTATAATAAATTTATTCCTACCAAAGATTTGTGAGGCGACGTAGATGGCTGGGTGCTGCCATCTACTCTTCGGATGCTTTACTTAGGATCCTATTACTAATAAAATTAAATTCAAACCTAACATTCCACTGCTAGACTTCAAGAGTAAGCACGTTCTGCGTAGATCGAAGCAAAACTTAACAATTCAAAAGCTGAAGGTAACACGGATTAACTGGCTAACCCTGCTGGTGACATAGAACAGGGTTAGCCAATATGACATTCTGACGTTATAGAAAACAATAATAGTCTACATTAATACTAATTACTAATATTACTAATAATATAATAAAGCGGAAGTTTTTTTTATTTGTTTAAACACGCTAATCTCTGGAACCACCAGTCCGATTAGAAAAATTATTTTTGTATATGATAGCGAGATTCATGAGGAATAGTAAAGGCTATCTTGCATTAGGCTACACCTCTCAACTAGCTTTAAATATTTAACAAACATAGCTCCCGAACCGCTTTACGGTTAGTGCTACGTAAATACAACGATTTACAAAAATATTGATCTTTACTCCATCTAAAAAAAGTCCGCGATACCATAGGCCTATTTCTTATACATAAGCAACAATAAGGTATTTTGTGGTAAAAAATGATTGAAATTAAAAAGTGATTTATGAGCGTTATTATTAGGCATGGCATATTAATCCTTACGAACGAAAGTTACTTCATCAACAAGAAAATCTTATGAAAATAAACTTTGCTCTTTATAGCATGTTATTTGGACGCATAGCCTATGAGATAATGAAAATTTAAAATAATTCAATACGGCTCGGCGCACGAACGGCGCATAACCCTAGCCTCCCGATGAGAACCGAGAGAACTTATTTATTTTATTATCACATGAAAATGTTACTAAAAATATTGTCTATACTGAAGTAAATTAATCAATCAATCAGTGATTTCTTAAATTATACGCGGATAAAACCGCTTGTAAATAATAGTTTTAATTTTTTTACAGTTTTATTATATCCTGGTGATAAAGTTATTAAATTATTTTATTGTCATCGGTCCTTGATACGAGTGCAAATTTTCAAGTCAATCGGTCGTCTACAAATTGGTGAAAATTACATTATAAGATTCCGTTACATAGATAAATAGATAGATTCACACGAAGCTAATAAAAGCGTGTTAAAAATGAATAAAATCAACGCTAAGTCACTTGACTGTAACGCGACTTAACTTCAGATATATCATTCATTTTGGCTAACCCTGCTGGACGTCAAACACCTCAGTCCTCTCGTAACCCTAGGTGCTGTAAAGCTCCGGCTACACGCAGCGTCTTGCATGCGAAAACAAATTGCGTACAACATATACAACATAGTGTACTGCACAACGTCCTCACGATAGCGTCTAGCATGCGGAAACAGTTTGCACAAAGTTTTCGCAAAGAACATGATGTGTGGCATCCACACGCCGTCATAACGTAATGCTTGCTTGTGCAACTTTAGTTTGAGCAAATTAAGCATTTGTGCAAGCCATTTGCATGGTATACCGTTTTGCCGGCTTAACGTACATGATTGGTTGTGCAAATTAGAATTTGTGCAAGATTGAGCGTATAGCCGGGCCTTAAAACACCTAGAAAATAAATCAAATGCGATAAAAATCGTAAAATTAGTTGTATTCCATTTTTAAAATGTATTCATAGAAAGAAACTGTCAGTGCTTAAATAACAACAAGGATTCCTATTTTGAAGATGACTTGAGAAATATCGTTGAAGCAATATCGCTTGCAATTGGCAGTAAATTGTGTATGAGCCACAGCTGGTGTTTGAAATGTCTCGTTGGTGCGCGTGTGCACTGTCAAATATTGTCATTAATCGTGATGCCACCACCGGCGCCAACGTTTATATCTGCATAATCACCTGACGTGACACAGTCTCAATGACCTTCATTTATTTTCAATGGCAATGTTAAATAAAATAAATAAATGTCTAATCTTTATATATATATATCATTCTTCTGTACGTGTGTGACTGAACACCTAAACGGCTGGACCGGTTTTGATGAAATTTTGTGTGTGATTAAGTTGATTCGAGAATGCTTTAGATTCACAACTGGACCCGGTAGGTAGCGATGTTGTTCAAGATCCAGAAATCACCCGTGCGAAGACGGGGCAGATCTCTAGTATTATATAATTTCCTCGAGTTCCCGTTAAAAGTTCGGTAAATTAAAAAAAGTAAATGAGTCTGATGTCTGATAGCTCTTCTCCTATCAGATGTATTTTGTTGTGCTACGCTACGCATTAATTTATCAAGTTTAGCTATTAACCTCTCAGGCCTTGACATTTTATTGGGCCAACTTAGTCAGACCTATGGTCAAATCAAAGAGTATAGTAGGTCAGGCCAAAGACAATATTTTTTTGTAAATGATGGTAAATATAACTTAGAGTCATTACTATGTTCTATTCCAAAATAAAAATTATCAACAATTAAAATATCGTATTACTTGTATGAAGGTCAAGTGAACGCTAGAGAAACGACGATTGCAAGACGTTGTCGATAAATAAAATGTTTTGAGTAATTATCAATTACCGTGTAGTGGTTGTGTATGAATATTCATATCATACTGTGGGTGTCGTAAGAGGCGACTAGACTGAGGTGTTATTTTTAATAACCGCGACGGATGCTCTAGTTCCATATTTTCCGAACCCGTGGTAAATAAAAAATGACTTTCAATAAGTATTATGTAATAATCAATATTGAATAAAATACCATTCTATTCTATTCATAAAAATAACAGTAAAATATCACTTTGTCACGTCCATTACTCATTAGACATGATTAATAAAATCGACATTAGACATGGACCAAAACGTTATTTTTCACCGTGACGTTATTAACCCATTCATTGCGGTGCACGCACAACGGCGTTATTTAAATTGCCATTCTTAGGCGGATGACGCCGATCGGCCTAAATTATATTTTAGCCATAACTTGGCCAATTTCTATTCTAAAGGGATATACTTTTTATATGTGCATGTTTTACATACATACATCATTATAGTCGCAGTTTCGGTAAATAATGATTTTAGAAAAATAACAAAACTATCCACAGGCACGGAAAACGCCGAACAGCGTCTTCCAAAGGTTATCAACATTAAAAACATTTTGATTAAATATTTATTTTGCTATTTTATTTTATGGAATTAAAAACAGTTATATAGGCTTTCTTGCGAACCAAATGGTCTCACACCGTCACTGAATAAACTCTGTGACGATGGTCGAGCCTCACCTTCAAGTCATTATTAATTATTAAGGAAACAAATTACGCTGCACTAGAAATAGTATGTAACTGAATACCCTTCTCGATGTTTTCTCTTCCCTTCAACTACTAATTCAAAAGTCTACTTATTATACTTAGTACATTTAAAATAGTAGACTAAATACTATTATTAAAAGTATTTTAACTTAAAAAATCAGAGAAAAGGTTCAATCCCTGGTCATATTTCAATAATTCCGAAAATATTAATATAAAAACCAATTTCTTTATTCAGTGTAATAAGAAATCTTTCTATAATGTGGAAAATATCCCTTACTTTATACTGAATAGAAAAGAAACAAATTCACTTACTATTTCCAGCCATATTTATGGTAAATAGGAAATTGCCAGTATTTTTAATAAAACTGCACTGTTAATCACAAAATAACTTACTTATTATATACAAATGAAATTTCGCCACTGAGTACGCAGTCACTTGCACATGGCGTAATCTGATGAGCGTCAGTAAAATTCTGCCTAAATAAGCAAGAAATAATTTTCATGTGCGGGAAACGCCGATCGGCGTCAAAGTGTTTAAATATGAGATGCGTTAAACGCCTACCGGCGTTAGTCCTTTGAACCGCCCGCACCTACGTAATAAGTGCGATTTTTTGAGCCACCTTGAATGGGTTAATCACTCATGATTAGAGGCGACAGAGTGAAACAAATCAGAAGATGGGCAGCAGCGTCTTCCTAATAAAGACTAAAAATAAAAAACTGCGGTTGCCAACCCGCTTACCAAACGTGGCAACTATGGCAAATATCCCGGCAATATATGGGGGACGCTTATGATCTGTAGTGGACTTTAATAGACTAAAAAGGACGAACATTTTTTTTAATTTAGTCTCGGCGGAACGCGGGTGTTCCGTGCTATATTTAGAACAGCGTTGTCGTGCTGGGCGACATTTGCGGTAGTAAAATCTTGAGCTCCTCTTTATTTCTATGACCCATGGCAGTAGTGGATTGTTACGACCTTATGATAAAGAAAGAATTGTAAGGAAACTAAAAGGAGAGGAAGGGGGAGGTTAATTTTATTATTTGAAAAAATATTTGTGTGTAAAAAAGTCATCAAACATCAACATAAAACAATTTATTAAACAAGTTGCATAAACAAGTCCAATGGTTAAAACAGTAATATATAACAAAACCAAAAGTTTCCTGAAAAGAAAAAAATTCGAATATTATATGTCACTTTCACAACTAAAGCAAGTCGAACAACACCCATATGTTAAAATCCATCAAGCAGTTTAGGCTACAGAGCGTGTAAAAGAAAAATACATCCATACATGCGTACTTGAAAAACATTACCCGTCTTCTGAAGTAAAACATCACTGATGACTGACTGACAGTTCTACAGCGTACCGGTTCGTTTCTGTCGCTATATGAGACATGATGCTATCGTCCCAATATTGGCGGAATGCCTCATACGCACTTCCGGACGGCGTGGTTGGCCCAGTTGTTTCCGCAAGAAACGTTTCTCTTTCACCTTGAAAGGAGTCCATGGGGCGCTAATCAAAGTTAAGAGAAGTCGCATCTTCGAATAGGGCCGCACGTCCAATGCCATCTGCCTCATCATCATTATCATTATCTACTTTCATCCTTCTCCTTTCGGCCCTCCTCTCCCGAGCTTCCCTATTAGCCACCAGTCTCAAAATCCTATCTCGCAAATCCTCAGGCACATCATCATCTGTCACATATACTTGTATAAGTTGGTCGCCGCGCCGCCACGATGAGGAGACGGAGGCGCGAGCACCACGGGCGCGTCGGCCCACGGCCCGTCGCCGACCTGCTGTTACCCGCACGCCCCGCTCAGCACTACCACTCGAACTCGCCAACACCTCCTCGTGGAAAAGTTCGTGTTCGTCCGCGAACAAGTACTTGTCGCCGTCCATCCACTCAACGACAACGACCACTTCTGGACTAACATTTCGCCTACAACACATATATAAAAACAATATAATATAATTGAGTGCATACATATTTTATAAAATACTATATACAAACACAAAACAAAAATAGTTATATTAAAAATAGCGATTTACATTCTGTAAATACAAGGAACAAGCATAAATAGATAGATTTTTTTAGCGCACAATGAAGTGTTATCAGATAGATACAAAAATTGCATTTTTTTTATTATAAACCATAAAATAGTAATAAAGATGCATAAAATAAAATGGTATATAAGTACATAGATAGGATGAATACATACTTATTAATATCTTTATATATAAAATTACGTGTCACGTTGTTTGTCTGCGATGAACTCAAAACAAACAAATTGTTCTGCCCTTTCCGAAGACAAGGGCTTCGGAAAGGCAGAACAAAGTCTGCCTGGTCAGCTAGTATGTTTATATATATATAAAAGTACAAATATATGTTTTAAAACTATTGCATATAACATAAATGTGCAATAAGTATAAACAAATACTGTAACTAGACAATAGAAGAATAATTATATACAAATGAATTAGATTGAATCAAAGATGAAAGTAGTAACAAGTTAGTTATACCAGTTACTAGACTCCAGAGTCAGTATAATTCCTTCATGGGGCAACATAGGTATATGTATTTATAAGAAAGTCCCAGAAAATATACAGACCTTATCAATGAGTTATAAATTTTTAGTAAGCAAAAATTGTTTAGTAAAGGTTTATTATACTACCAAAGAGTACATGGTTGATGTTATTATCAACCATGTAAACCCTGGAACCCTGGGAATGAGGAGATTGCTACCATGCTGTTTCTAAATGTTTTCATACTAATTTTATTCTATAAAAGTTATTATTGTGTGAATTAATTCTATTTAAAAAAAAGTCCTGCTGGGTTTCTTGCTGGTCACTCCCAGGACAGAGACTTTTTCATATCTCTAATTTATGAGTGAAGAATTTCAATTGTATATAGACAGAATTTTAAAAACTGTGGTAGCTTCTACTTGCATACATTTTGAAAAAGCTTTAATACAAACATAATAACAAAATTTACTTGCGGAAAGGTGGTGACGATGCCAACGGCAGATTTTCTTGTGCTGGAAGATGCGGATCCTAAAGGGAGATTTGGACACTCCAACTGCTGGCCATGTTCATCAAACATGGCCAGTAGGATAACCTCATTGAGTTACCTAAGTCCCCTGATGCATATCCGTCTCCTGAAAACATGTATGATAATAAGACATTTTAGATATGCATATGACATATTTTTATGGTTATGAATTAAATTGACCAGGATGGTGCCGCTGCCTTTATTTAGTAAGTGAGAAAATCTGGAGACCCTTTTCATAGACGCATGTTTGCATTATATGATAGGTGTAGATAATTTATCATTTATCACCGCCAACTTCTTGACTCAGGGTGCTACTGAAACTTTCTTGACGGAAAAACTTAATAAATGATTTTTTGACCCGACCCAGGATTCGAACCCGGGACCTCATGATCAGCAGTCACTTTATACATCCAGTATATGCACTCATATTTGTAATTATAATATAAAAGAGAGTATAATAAATTACTTACAACAGAATATGAAAACATTTCTTCCTTTCTGTCATTGAGATATTCGTCGTCCGAGTCGCGAAATAGCTCGTCAAATTCCGCCATTATTCTGAAAATGGATGTAGTACAGTACACACATTTGAACATTTTGTGTCTTCATGAGGCTCGAAAAGAGTTAATAGAAAGTTTATAAATTTACATATAACATATAAGAATAAATAATAAGAATAATAATAAGAATTATGAAGTACCAAATTACTACACTGAAATAACTACTATGTAGAAAAAAAACACTCGAAATTTCATAAAGAAAAGAAATATATAACATTATAGATATCGTAATAATATACACTCATTAGAAGCCTCTAATAAAAAAATTCAATCATAGGTATATAGTTTATTACGCTATCTTTGACCAACGCCATTTTTGTTGAAAACAATTTCGCCATAATATTCACGATATATCGAAATTATAACATAAAACGTAATTTTCGCACATTGGACTTTGTAAAATATGAAAATTTGTTTTTTACATGATATATGGTGATAATTTATACCTTATATTTCATTTTCAGTTACTTATTGACTATTTTATTTCATATGTGAACGACAGTATTTGAAGTACCAATTTTATAAATTTAGTAAAATTGTTACGAGACGAAATATATGCAAATAACTTTTTTAAACTGTGTAATTACTTACCTTTTGTATAAAAATCACAACAAACTTTCCTTTAAAGGGTACACTTATAACTTATAATTAATACAGTGGCTTCTTGCACTCGCGCGGCGAACTAGATGTACTGTAGTAAACGCGACGCATCATGGCGGAAACTAGTAATTTGACGTAAATTCTCTTTATTTATAAAAGCGTAATTTAGTAACGAGACTAATTCTAATAAAAATTTTAAAATTTGAGTTGTATAATTTTATAAATATCATTTAAAAAGAATTGTTTTGAGGGGTCTACAAAGGTGACATTTGACTATCTCTTGTGTACTCCAAAGACTTCAAAGATTAAAATAGTAACAAAATTAACGCAATACCTTTTACAAAACTTATAAAAGACTCAAAAGATAGTTTTTATTTAATAGTGTTTTAATTAATACTAAAAAGTGTTAAATATCAGAATCTTAATGGTAAACATTACCTTTATAGTGAATATATATTAGGAATGTTATTTTTCTCGGTTTTATTTATTATGGTTTGCATTGCATGCCTCATAACGCGAAGCGTTATAGGTGTGTTCTAGTCTCGACACCTAAGGTCAAGCAATTTTGTGTTCTTAACATGCCTCTATCATAACCATATTGCACTTATACGATAATATGAGTAGCCGTATATCAAGATAACACTCTAATTAATCCATCTTATATTTTCTAAAAAATCATTTTCTATTGCTACTTTAAAAAAAAACGGTTTGAAAAAATTTTTACGTGGACGTCCGGATGTTTATTTTGTATGTGGTCACGATAACTCCCGAAAAAATTGACATATCGAGACCGGGTTTTTTTTTATTAGCTTCAGATTTACATCAACTGGTTCCCTATTTCATATCATTAGCCTAGTACTAGTACGTGTTGTTTGTTAATAAAATGATTTTCAACTTTTATAAGTTTTATTGCTGTTAATAATTTAAAGGCGCTGTCATATATTTTTTTAGCATTTGATAGACAAAGGACAAATTTACCATACAGCCTATATCGATTATACACTTTGTGTAATCGATTTATTTTGATAAACATAATATTTTTTTCCCTGTAGGCAACACTGCCTGTTAAAATAATAGAACGCTAAATTTAATACACGTAAATAATAAATTTTAAAAGTCAGGAGTACAATTAATTTTTTTCATTAAAATTAAATGAAACGCTCATGAGGCGTGCACAATTTTCCAAACTATTTTAAATTATATTTAGAAGACCTTGCTTATTGTAATGTATACACGACGCGATAATAAAATACAGTGGACCCCGCTAATCCGGCCCCTGTCTAATCCGGCACCCCCTGTAATCCGACATGGTCTATTATTTATTATTAGATATTTTTTGAATTAAACTACTTTTACGGATTATATCGCGTTTAATTAAGTTTTTTTTTTTTATAAGAATATAAGAAATCATTAGATATTTTTTGACAATCTTCGCAAATGCATGATTGAACAAGTTATAACTTGTACGCACCACCACTATTGTACTCGACGCGTAGGGTATTGTTTTGATTCTGATTGCTTAGTTTGAATTTGACTTCATGTGATAAAGATAGTACATATAGAATCTTATCATTGGATCTGGAATTTGTCGGATTACAAGGTACTCTTTTATAAAAAAAATCCGGACTATAGGGGTCTTAGGCAGTACTCTATAATCCTACAAATTCGATAGTTCGACACTGCCCTGCAAAATGTTTGTCGGATTACCGGGAGTCCACTGTAATACAAAGAGAGCCATTGTAAATTAATACGGAATTCTTCGTTATCAAATAAAAGTCTATTCCTCGTCACTTACCATAGCAAACATCCAGGATTATGCTGGTATTTTACGTTGATATACTGTGAGGGCGTGGTCCGTCTCGGGTCGAGCCGACACATTCTTGCTGCATCCATAATTGAACTACAGCTGGTTGGATCTACTTCGTAATTAAATAAAAATAGTAGAAAATACAGAATATTCTTGATTTAATTTAATTTGAAAATTAGTTTAACAGGTATTAACTAATATCAATCAGTTCAAATAGTAGTGTTTGTAACTTATAAAACCCGTCGAATGACCGTTATTGGGAATAACCATTTGAATACATCACGTAGTAGACATTTGCGGATACTTGACACTGATATACATAATATGCGTGGTTGGCCCTTTTTAGATCAAGTTGACCCATTTACATATTAAACTCGTGACTGCAGTATTTATTAAGGCCAGCTGTAGAGCTCTTAGTAGCATGATAGACATGGTAGCATGTTTAAGACAAAATTTTCTGTGCATTCATCTATTAGCTCAACTTTTTGTTTGGGGATTCACTTCTGTTAGTTTTCTGAAGTAAGCTTCAAAATAAAATTTTTACTTTTTGCAAATTAATATGAATGCCTGCACTGTTACAATTAACTTTTCGATGAACCGTTATTTGTAATACTATGTGTTTGGCTAAAAGTTTGTTTAAAAACATTGAATCTAAATGGATTGTCTTCAGCAAGGTTTTACTCTCATACAATCATAAGTCATAACTAAGTTTATCAAATAACCTTTATTAATCATGTAATAATTTGAAGAGAATCGATTTGCATAATTTTATTTTCTATACGTTTTCGATGTTGTCACATGTTTGAAGTAACCGGTATCTGAAGATAGTGGAAATATTTTTACGTTATGCGAGTATTAGTTGCGTCACCGAAACCATTCACGGTATCTACGTGCCTTTTCATGTGATATAACTTACATCGCTTCATGCTTGTTTCCCCCTGAGAATTATTTATAGTTAATAAAGCTTATTGGTGTTTAACCAGTTTAAAGTTTTCAGGGTATTAAAAACGTTGTGATAAAATAAATTAACGTGTGTTGATGAAACTATTTTTACGGATTTTATCGCATTTATTAAGTTATTTTATATTCTCGACGTTTCGAGTACTTTACAGCGCCCATGGTCACGGAGGGATTCCATACACTATGGGTGCTAAAAGGTATTCGAAACGTTGGAAATATAAAATAAGTTAATAAATGCGATAAAATTCGTAAAATCTAGTTTCATTCAAATGTGTAGTGCTCGCGTAAACACAAGAAATCATTAGATCAACATTTTGTTCTTGTAAAGTTTCTCTGCAGAAAACCGGCTTATTCATTATTGGGAAAATATACTTGTTCGAAAAGTTTTTTTAGTTACACAGGCTTCCTTAATATTTCAATAGGTTTCTCAATTTTAGCCGAGCAGGAAAATTTGGTCGCTTGTTATGAAATATAAAGCTGAACTCCTGGAAATTTAACTATCCTTGCTCTACTGTAGGTATACACAAAAGCTTTTATCTATTTCTAGTTAATTGAAATTCTCATTCTCTTACTGTCATGAGGAAATGTTTACGCATACTTGTCAGAGACTTAATTTTCACTCACGACATTATTTTATCTCAATTTGAGATTCGAGTAAGGAGCAATTTTGTACTTAAAAGAAACATACAGTTTTCACTCTCTTGTACGATTAAAAAAATATTATAAACAAGTAGCCGTTTGACGCTACCTTGTAATGAAATGGCTTTAATAGGTAGGTACTATTACAAACCGCAAAAGATCATTAACAAGCTTCAAGCTATGCTACAAGCTTTATGCTACTGGTATTATTACTAAACAAAAACACGTCTGATTGAGATTGAATCTCTATTTATTTAGTTCTCATTACTTACTTTTAAAAATTCATCCACTTTTTTCTTTTTTTTATGTAACGTATGTTTTCTCCAAGTTTTCTAATTTTAACATTTTCACGAAGATACAATTTAATAATTATTCATACTCAAAATAATAATCTAATGATAGTCATTGTGTAATGAAAATAAAGTAAATTAATTATCAGCCCATCACTTTACAATGTTTTTAATTACTTTTTTTAATATTATAATGGAACAAATTAACGAATTAATCCTATCATCCTATGTAATGATGATCGATGTCGATTTTAAGCAAAGCGACAACTCCCAAATAATCGGAAGTTTTGGAAGTGCGAATAATGTGCGCGCATACATAACCTATACGTACTGGTCCTTATATAACTTCTGCCTCATGTATGGTACAATATACTTTTGCGATAAGATCAAATGTAGAATGCAGTGTCATGAGAAATGGGATCAACTACCAATGTTATGCGTCAATCTATGGAGTATTTCATCTCCTTTGCTGACGTGCCCATCGGTGTTAAAGCTCGCCCATGGCTCAACGTCGATTGCGCCTGTGCTGAAAAATACAAGCTCAAAGTGTATTTATCTAGGCTCGATGTTCAAGACCGTGAAACTCTGGATGTTAGCCATACGAAGAGTGCCTTTAACCATGCCACCAAGTCATTTAAAAAGGCATTACGGGAAGCCAGTTTCGACCGCATTAAACACATCCGCGCTAAGCTCTCTGACAAACCATCTGTCAATAGAGTTTTTGGTCTCTCGCCAAAGTGGTCGAAACTTCTGCCAGCTATAGTTCTAAAGGCCTGAGTTGGTCACATGTGTTGACGTGTTTGTTCTGCCTCTCATTTAGGACTGGAATTAAACCCAAATCTTGGAAGCTAGCCAATGTGCAGCCTGTGCCTAAAAAGGGCACTGTGCCAACTTTCGCCCAATTTCAATTACCTCCATACTCTGCAAGATTACGCAGCGTATATTGAACGCACACCTCCATTTAATAACTAGAACAGAATGACCTCAGTGACCATCAGAACGGGTTACACTGAAAATAGTCAACTGGAGATCTTTTAGCGTATGTCATTCACATAAGGGACGTCGCCCTAGAGGTTAGTGGGGAAGCACATGCTGTTTACTTTGATGTCTGTTTGATAGAGTTTGGCTCGAAAGACTAGTGTCTCTCGGGCAAGCTTCCAGCGTAAGGCTTATTTATTGGCTTGATTGACTAATTGACTGGGTGTGGAGGACTTTCTGAGTAAAAAACGGTCACATGTCCTATATTTTAAAAAAATGCTGGTTTTCTGTGCCAAAGTGGTCCCGTTCTTGTCGGCCCGACTTTTTTTGCAGGTTGCAGTGATGCTAAAATCCTTAGTGTGTGTTGACCAATAACATAATTCCATACATATAACGTTGCTTGCTTTCCTTCCTCCTGTAGGTATTTTCCTCCAACTCGTCTTTACCTTCTTAGTTTTTTTGGTTGCTTTTATTGTGTTCATATGGTTAACTTTTGTGTTACCTTGTTCTTTGGAACCATGTTTGGATAGCACTCCTTACACAGACTTGGCTACACTGATCTAACCTTGATTCTTGTTTGCGACTTGAGTCGCTACGTCATCGGAATAGCTCCATTGAAAAATTTAATGATGTAAATTTCTATTTGATCATCTTAGTTTCTTCTTACAAGCATAGTCTACAGCTATGTCGTCTCTTCTTATCCTTACACATTTCTTTTATACATTGGAAGACTGCGTTTTCTAGTACTACAGAGTGCTGTACGCGAGTCTTTAGTCCGAATCCCAGCTATAAAACATTTAAAACAAAACAGTTTTCCAAATAAACATTTCCTTTTTGTGTTCTGGGATTATAATTATATTTGACTTAAATAAATAAGGTTCAATAAAACAAAGAAGTCTTGTGCCAAGGACTGATAATAAGGCTGTAATTTTACTTTCATTAATATAATACCTCGGTATCACTGTCGAATTTTTCAGCATGTAGTAGTCAGTCATGGAATATTGAATTCAGTAGATTTTGGCAAGGCGATATGTGCGCGAGTTGCGCTATTTTCTGTCTTGTTCGAACCTCCCACAGATGTCATATTTATTGTACGAGGGTGACACTGAAAGTTCTTAGAAAATCAAAAACTGAAAAATCTTTTTAAAATAGTGTCCATTTACATCAATACATCGCTGCATCTGATGGAACCACTGAGAAAAGCACTTTGCCCACTCGTCCTTAGGGGTCTCTTCGACGGCATTTTGAAACGCAGCCACTGCTTCCTCGGCGTCCTAAAAACGTTTTCCTCGAAGTTTTTCTTTTATTTTCGGAAATAAATAAAAATCGTAAGGCGCGAGGTCGGGCCTATAGGGCGGGTGACCCAGTAATTCCACGACTGACGTTGCCAAGTAGTCGATTGTTTGCTTGGCGGTGTGCGATGAGGTGTTGTCGCGGTGGTTTCTCCCGAACTTTTTCCAAGACAAGTGGCAAACAATTGTTAGTATACCATTCTGCAGTAACTGTTTTTCGATCCTCTAAAACAATTGTTGCGTAATGACCTATCCTTCCGAAGAACGAGGCCACGAGGTTTAATGAGTTTAAACGTGGACGCAGAGATTAGTGCGTCCACGTTTAAACTCATTAAACCAGTTGTAAACAGTGGCACGAGATGGGGCTTCATCGTGAAAGGCCAATCGAAGTCTATCATAACTTTCTTGTTGACTTAAATGACATCGAAAGTCATAAAAAATCATTGTACGAAAATTTTCTCGCGTTAAATTCATGCTGACGTGACACAGACAATTTTCAATTTGCCGCCAAATCGTAATCAAATGACAAATTAATAAAATACATACACAATAATATTGGCAAAGAGTTCCATTTTCAAAATTTGAACTTATTTTTTTATTATATCGTTTACAAGTGGCCAGTTCTAAAAACTTTCAGTGTCGCCCTCGTATGTTCACAAATATTTGCTTCGCATTGGCAAAAAAATGTTAAACGGCTTCGATTATACAAATATGTTAAGAAAATATCTTGGCTATTAGAATTTATTTGGCTATTTAGAAGACATACTTAATGTAAAATATTATTAGACTATATATTATTAACTTGATTCGTTGGCGATATTATTGTTTCGTAGGTACCAGATGTATATTATAAAGATTTATAGTATTATCACTCTTAACCTTCTTCATCCGTACCGTGTAGTGGTGGTGAATATCCACTACCCCATATCATCCCGTGGTTGTCGTAAGAGGCGACTGAGGGAAACAAATCAGGAGATGGGCAGCTGCGTCTTCCTAATAACGACTAAAAATAAAAACTGCGGTTACCAACCCGCTTGCTAAGCATGGCAACTATGGCAAATATCCCCCCTATGAGACAATCTATGGAGAAGGCCTATGTTCAGCAGTAGATTTTAATAGGAATACTTCTGGACATTGGCATCTCCCGTTGTCCTCCCTGCTTTTATATTTGCCATACGCAATTATTTTAAGTGGCGTTTAAATGCATTGCATTTATATTTTCGAAAGTAGTGTGTATTTTGGAATGAGGTCATCTGTCGCACTCGAACAAGGACAATGAATGTAAATTGCATTTACTAACATATACTTACTTTATATTTGTTTTCGTAGTAGAATGTTATCGCCTTAGTAATCGTAAACATGTTTGTTCCATTTCATCAAAATCTTTTTTTTTGTAGTTGTTCTGATAATAATATTGTCACTCTTACGTTATAATGGAATTTTCCGTAACTATTGTGATCAAACTTTTATTTAATGGAGAAATAAGTAACAACGAAGAAGACTTGCTTTTGACTGCGGGTAAAGTGGAACTCTCTCATAGAAAGTCAACGAGAAACACTGACTAAACTTTTTAAACGGTCTTTACCTATGAAATTGCCGTTCTGCAGTGTTGGTTATTTCAAATCAAAATAATTTTTGTTTGGCTGAGAATTCTAAATTCAAATTAATTTTATTTTAAAAACATTTTTTCAAAATTAGTCATTCTCTGATTAGCGTTATGTTTTATTGAATATTTTTCGTCAGCATGGATACGTTAAAAATTCGAGTAATTATGGAACATAAGTACTTTACCGTCGTGGCAGCAACGCGGTACAAGCTGCACGCAACATCAAAATCGTTTACGGAGCGAATACTACAAACGAACGCACCACCTGTTATTGGTTTGCCCGCTTCCGTTCTGGAAATTTCGACTTGAAAAATGAACCCCGTGGTTGTCCGAAAACTTTGGTGGCAATGATGAATTAAATGCGATAGTGGAAACTGATGATACTCAAAAAACGGCTGAATTAGCAGCAGTTTTCGACGTTAAGATCAAAACAATATTCGTCCCTTTGCGTCAAATTCACAAGGTAAAAAAGCTTGACAATCTCACGAACTCAATGATCGCCAGCGCGAAGTACGCTTCGAGACTTGCCTTGCACTGCTCAACAGGCACACAAACGAAAGAATTTTGAATGACATTGTTACCTGCGACGAAAAATGAATTCTGTTTGACAATCGCAAGCGCTGAACAAGTTCAGTTGGTTCAGCACTTAAACAATGCCCTAAACGAAAACTTAACTAATATTTTATTCTGTCTGTTATCTGCAATACCCTATTTTGTGTTATTAAAATGTGAGTTATAGCTCATTTTTTATTCTTCACATAAAAGTTATTCATTAAACAAAATACAACATAACCAGATTAAGAATTACAGTTGTATGAATAAAATAGTTCAATAGTTGTTTCACTTTTATGTTCAGTCAGGTAATAATTTATTTTATGAATAACTTTTATATGACGATTACTTTGAAAAATCAGCCTTGAGTCTGACAAAATGTATTCAATATTTTAAAACATATCCATATAATTTTAAATACCTATAATATTTTTTTCTTTCCTTTGTTACGGAGACGTGTCCTTTAAAATAAATACTTTAATTTTTTTTATTAGATATTCATTTAGTCATAACTAAACATTATTATTATAAATGAAAATGACAAACACTTCCCTGTATTTGGAAAACCGTCGACCAAATGAATGTGGTGTATACTTGATTGTTTTTTTTGTTTCAGAATCTTCGTGAACAGGTCACTGCATTTGGAAAATGTCAAATTCTACGGTTTTGATATGGATTACACATTGGCCGGTATATGAATAAATTTCTCTATGGAAATATTTTAGGCATTAATATTTAGATCAAAGTTGGTAAAAATTGCTTTGCTTATATCCGCTTAATGAAATAAAATGATGTATCTTACCTAGTTTGAAGAGCACCTCCCGCCCTCCCTCAATTGCGTGCACTATCCCCGTTACCACTAATCCCAGCCCACTACTCCCAACACCACTACTCCCAACACCACTTCTCCCAACACCACTACTCCCAACAACAAGCTGCCATATTACGTGGTAGAGCCATGCTGCAGCTATATTAGTAATATAGTTGTAGCACGAATGGGTCAGCTCGACCGGGAAGGACCACGCTCTCACAGAATACCAGCGTAAAATGGCAGCTTGCACTGCTGTGTTTCGTATGGTGAGTGTAGAGAACCGGGACCCATTTTGCTGGAAAAAGGCATTCATCTTAGTCCTCACGGGTGACGACGCATCTGCATTTTGATTCTTTATTGAGGATAAATGTAGATGTCTATGATCACAGCAACCACTTACCATCAGGTGGACTGTGTGCTCGTTTGTCACCCTATCCTATAAAAAACCTACTCTAACACCACTTCTCCCAACACCACTCCCAACACCACTATAACACCACTTCTCCCAACACTTCTCCCAACCACTTCTCCCAACACCACTACTCCCAACACCACTCCCCCAACACCACTACTCCCAACACCATTACTCCCAACACCATTACTCCCAACACCACTACTCCCAACACCACCTCCCAACACCACTACTCCCAACACCACTACTTAACACCATTACTCCCAACACCATTACTCCCAACACCACTCTCCCAACACCACTTCTCCCACCCTTCTCCCAACACCACTTCTCCCAACACCACTACTCCCCACTACTCCAACACCATGCTCCCAACACCATTACTCAACACCACTCTAACACCACTACTCGCAACACCACTACACTAGGAAAGACACACCACCGACGATAATACGACACGTGTTTTGCCTCTACACAAGGCATCCTCAGGTTTAGTAGACTGCGGTGGCTGACCGCTAAGTTACTTAGCGATCTTTTTTATCAACTTTTATATAATGGATTACCGCAAAGTAACGCGTGATTCTATTAATAATATTTAGGTCATTAATAGAATCAGGCGTTACTTTGCGGAAATTTATTATATTAAAGTTGGAAAAATTACTGTGCCAATATCCGCTCAATAAAATAAAATGATGTGTCTTACCTAGTTTGAAGAGCACCTCCCGCCCTCCCTCAATTGCGTGCACTATCCCCGTCACCACTAATTCCAGCACTACTACTGTCACCACCACCACTACACTAGCAAAGATACAGCACCGACGATAATACGACACGTGTTTCGCCTCTATACGAGGCATCTTCAGGTGTAGTAGACCCTGGGGTGGCTGACAGCTGTTTTTGGCTCGCCGCTCACTTAGCTAAGTAAGACACATCATTTTATTTTATTGAGCAGATATTGGCAAAGTAAATTTTTCCAACTTTAAAATATTTAGATCGTAAAATAATGGTAAACAGAAAATAAAATATTTAGAAAAAAATATTATTAGATTGTTCAGACATTTTCTTATTGTTTTGTATCATCATCAAGACAAGTCCACTACTGAACATAGGCCTCCCTCAACGAACGCCATAAAGCACGGTCCTTAGCCGCCTGCATCCATCGACTTCCTGTATGTCTTACCAGGTCGTCACTCGCCCTACACTTTGCTGTTGTTTGTATGATTGAGGTTTTTTCTTATTTCCTTTAGTACTACCTGCAGGCCTTCTGCTGTTGAAATGTTAACATACTGGATAGACTAAATCGATTAAGAACTAATTTTCAAGCTTGAGGTTTTAGTTACTTATGTTCTTTACATAGTTAATTTATGAATGTTTTTTTATAAATTTATTTTAAATTTTCATTATATTTAAAACTTATTTTTATTTTCAGAATACAAATCGCCGCAGTATGAAACACTTGGATTTAATTTAACCAAAGAGAGATTAGTTAGCAAGGGATACCCAAGTGAAATATTAGAATTTGAATACGATCCTTCTTTTCCCGTTAGGTGAGTTTTTAAGTATTGGCGATTCTACTATTAATTATTATATATTGTTTTATAGTTTCCCGCTGTGTAGTGGTAGCGTAAAACTCCAACTACCCCCATCATACCATGGGTGTCGTAAAAGGCGGCGGTTTCTAACAACTCGAAATAATAAAAACTGCAGATGCCAATCCGCCTGTCAAGCGTGGCAACTATGGCAATTATCACCCTGTGAGGGCGTCTATTGGAGAGACCTATGTCCCGTAGTGGATTTTGATAAACTGTAATAGATAGATGGAATCACCAGTTATTTTTCTATAAGAGCTGTGGTAGCTCAAGGGATAAAAACTCGTCGTATTCGCAGTACGCGAGCAACCCAAGGAATTAAGTGCTAATTAGGTGCTGCAAGTATAGGCAATGACAAGGCGCCCCTGATAAAAATAAGGTCGTTATACAGAACAAAGCAGATGCAAAAACCAGGTCTTCTGAAAAACTTCTGAAAATGGTAAAACTTTAGACATCCGGTACTTGTTTACGGGGCGGGAGGGATAGGGAGAGGGTTCTGGGGAAGTAAGAATATTTATCGTATAGCTATTATCATATTATATATATCGTAATCAGCAACGCAAATTTCGACAGTTCGTTGCGGTGAAAATTTTAAAGCACCATGAGGTGATCCAAAAGTAATGATAATGAAAATAAAACACGGTAATTAAAGTTAAAATAATAATTTATTTTTTACATAGTCTCCAACAAATCAATACATTTAGTCCATCTTTTTCTAAACCCAGGTTCCTTTGAAAAAATCTTTGTCTTGACCCTCCCAAAACGCTTCAACAGCGGCCATTACTTCGCTATCGTCTTCGAATTTCTTGCCTCGGAGGTGTTCCTTGAGCCAAGGAAAGAGGTAGAAATCACTAGAGCTAGATCTGGCGAATAGGAGGGTGTTCGAGCAGTTCGAATCCCGTTTCTTGAATGGCAGCCATCGCAACTGCGGCTTTGTGAGCCAGTGCGTTGTCTTGGTGAAACAACACTCCAGCTCGCAGTTTGCCGCGTCTTTTTTTTCTTAATGGCCTCCCGTAATCCTTATTTGGTCTGTAGTAGGCCCGTAATACTCCCTTTTCCAAATATTCCATAATATACCTTGAGCGTCCCAAAAACAGATGCCATAACCTTTCCTGCCGAACTTGAAACTTTGAATTTCTTTGGCGTCAGTGAGAGCTCGCTTCAATCATCTATTGTTGTTTCGTTTGGGATCAAAATGGTGGATCCAGGTCTCGTCCATAGTCACAAAACGGAACAAAAATTTTCTATGATCTGTACGGAACTTTCAGATTGACCCTCGAAATGTCAACTCGATTTTCTTTTGCTCGTCGGTTAACATTCTGGGTACCCAACATGCAGACCTTTTTCATATGCAACTCGTTCAAAGGATTCTTTGAACGCTGCCATGCCGAGATCTGTGACCTCAGCTACATGCCTGATGGTCACTCTTCGATCTGCCAACACAATATCTTCGACTTTTCGTTGACTTCAGTGAGGGACGTGGATGGGCGTCCTTCGCGATGTTCATCTTCAGTGGATGTTCTGCCCAGTTTAAACTCCTTGGCCCAGCGTGCAACTGTAGAATATTGAGGCAGAGTCTAATGTTTCCACTAAGTCACTGTGTGTCTTTTGAAGACATTTTTTCAAACAGAGGTACTTGATGACAGCTCTATTTCGTTTTCTCCATGTTGATATTATCTCTTTGACAGTTCGTATTCAAATGAATGTATCTCCAAATCGTGATCTATTTGTATGATTTTTTAGGCTGACGTGGTGAGTATATAAGCAAGCTAAAATATTTTTTGGATTTTATGCCGATTATCATTACTTTTGGATCACCCTCGTAATTTTTAATACCAAGCTCTCGTGCGGCAGTAAGTCCAGAAACGCCTGCGATTCCAGGCCACTCTCCAACTATTACGTTTGTGAAGTGTCATTTGATCTTTCATTTTGTCCGTAATTAGTTGATGATGAGTTGAATAAGGTATGCTAGGACACCTTTCTCTATTTAACGGTGTTCAAAAGTAGACATTCAGTTACAAATCGCCATAGAATCCAACTGCCAACATTTGCTTAATCATTATCCACATCTCAAATGTACTCGTTGCAAACTACATGTAAAATGTATAACGCATTCTTGAGGTGTTCTTTAGATATCCAAAAGTCGCATAATAATAACGCAACGTAACGTATCACGTCATCTGATAAATAAAGAAATTGTTTTTGTCTCACTTTTTAAAAACCAAATCTATTTCTGATTCGAAATAAATTTGCGATGATATAATTTATATGCTTTCGGTTTTTTTGCCTTTATTTATTTAGAATTTAAAAATATATTATAACAAAATAATGCGATAAAGCGAGTTTTTTTGACGGAATAAGTTCTTGTACTATTATTTATTCTGTGGTTCTAATTCCTATATCGATGGTCGATATTGTACCGCCGTTGCTACTCCCAAACTCTCGATAGTATTCTTGTTGCTCTAATAATCGTACCTAATAACTTTATGAAATCGTATGATGCGTACAGTTTTCATATATAAGCCTTGTTTTAATTTATTGTGTATTAGAATTTAGAAAGTAAGCTGCTTTGTTACGGAAAAGGTTTTTTTTTCTTTATATAAGTACTAGTCCCATTATTACATAGACACAACTAAATATTAACGACAAATATTGTTTTAACATTCTATTTAAAAGAATCAAACATAATATACGTAAATGGATAATATTATATAATATAACACAGAATTTATTTATTATGATCCATAATGTCTTCCAAGATTTCCGTTGTTTACTCTCAGCGCGGCAAGAAAGTGTGATGACAGCATTTGATAACTCAATATTGGTAGACTCGAATCTCGAACCTTGCAATTTATTTTTGAATTATCTATTATTAGAATTTATAACGGATGGTGTGCGTTAGAGGCCGTAGCACTACACTTATTTTCTACATTTTAGGCGTATTGTGCAGATATTATATTACTTATTAAGTGTTTTCAATAGAACTTTTTTAGAGAATGAGGGCCACAAACGAGCACACAGTCCAACTAATGGAAAGGGGATCCATGAAGTACCAGTAAAATAGGTATTTTCATCACCTACATAAAACTCGCACACAACTTGTAACGTTGTTATTTTTTTTAGTTGTATAATGTGATTTGAGATATAAAATATTATACAAAAAATTATAATAATAGTGATGATGAATTACATAAAGCTAGTATTATGCCATCTTATACATAAATTAGTATACTTAATGCCATTCTGCCGTTTCGATTTTATTACTAAGCTACGGCATAAATTATCTGAAAGTGCAGTTCTATAAAATAATATTATTTACTTCCCAATTTGGTTTTTTTTTTCTCAAGTTATTCTAATGGTTCCTATTTAATGAAATTCAATTTCAAACAAAATATCGCCAAGTTTTGAAGTCCCAAGAGTTTTCATTAAATTCCACTTGACATTTTTGGAACGAAGTTCCTTATCGCACGGTACGAATTTGACGGATGGGGGCTAGGCGAGAAAAAGTGTTAGATTTTTCCGTCACGACCCCTTCTGACGTAGTGTTGGCGGCTATAAGGAAGCGAGATGGAATAATATCCATCTCCCTCGCACTTTTTCTTATCTTGCCATGAAAGAAATATTATTTTATTTTAAATGACGTTTCATTTTAATAGACGCTAGTAATTCATTTATTTGTATTTGTAAATCAATAATATAACACGTTTATCAATAATAATATACTACGAAAGGAACTTCGTTCCAACTGAGTGTACCACGACACTCACGCATGTTTTTTTCCTATTACGTAGACTTACGAAAACCTTCATTATAAAAGAGAGGTTACCAATTGTCTAACAAATATGTAGATAACAAATGGGAAGTCGACATTATATTCTGCGCATACCGCACCGTATACAAATTAATTTTCACTTTTATGTTTGAAATAGGTTGATTAAATATTTAAATTTAGCTTAATCTATAATTTCAGATCAATTATTTGAGAAAATGGTGAGAGTTTGTACTCGTTTGAAGTTTGTAAGGTCGTATAATGTGATGAGGTGTTATTGTAATTATTTATTTACTTTTGTTATCTTCTTAATCTGTCTTTATTCTCTTATTTTTTCACTTTCTAATTTAGAAATATATGTATTTGGTGACATTACTAATGATCTAACATTGATTCCAGAGGTCTATGGTTCGACACTTTATATGGAAACCTACTAAAAGTAGATGCTTATGGTAACATTCTAGTTTGTGTGCATGGATTTGAATTTTTGAAACAGTAAGTGAAATGTTTGACTAAATTGTGTGTTTTTTTTAATCTAAATTTAGAACTGGATGTTGAATGGTTTTGTTGTTTCAGTTCGCAAGTGTACGCGTTATATCCAAATAAATTCTTGACGTTAGATGAATCACGGGTTTACGTATTGAACACATTGTTTAATTTACCAGAGACTTATTTAATAGCTTGTTTAATAGATTTCTTCACAAACTCGCCGCAGTACACAAGGTAATGTATTCTTGAATTTAATTATGTTATTAAATCAAAAGAAAATATAGCTTATTACGTTTAAAATGTGGTACATATAACACGAAAATGGTTACTGGCCAAGTTATATCGTAATAACTTGGATTCAATAAGATTTTACGTTTCACTTATATAATAATGTCCTCCATACCGAATTTCGGTCATGGCGGACAGTCTCAACGGAGAGTAGCCATTTGCGCAGGACAGGATTAATGTGCCCGAATGTATGCTCAAGCACAGGTGCACTCTTTATTCCCTCACTTTCATAGTTCGATGAGACGACAATCCAACACCACCGAAGAGAAATCAGGCCCAGAACTAACAGTTTTACGTGCTTTCCGAGGCACGGCAGTTAAATACCACCAACTTCCTGACTCTGGACTGCTGTTAAGCATTTCTTGATAGAAAAACCCAATAACTAACGGGATTCGAACATGGGAACAGCCGCTTTTATAACTTATCTTTTCCTTATTAAACCTACCCACGTAACGAGTTGGGGCCTATATTCATAGTAGAATAAGGAATAGCAAACTAGAAAAATATATTTGTAGAATACTTTATATTAGTATGCCACAACTACGTACGTAATAGTTATAAACTTAGTAATTTTACGCAAGGAAGTACATATCCGGAATACCTGTTTAGTAGTTGACGCATAGTGTTCAGGAAATTACGATACACATCTCGTCTAGTATTTCTTAAATATCAAAACAAATCAGTATATATAAATAGTAAAACGGAAACGTAGCCCTTCTTTGCTGACCGTATAAGGGAGCTTAAGGCTGCGCTCTGCGCCTTGAAACTTGTCAGTGAGCGTGGCTAAAATGCGTGTTGTCCTACTTAGCGTCGTGTGAGAAAGGATTAGACACAGTAAGGATCAGTAAAAACCTAGTGGACACACACTCCCGTAAATTAAAATCGAGCGTGAAAAAATTTACGAACAAATCTTATGGTATCTATTTAAATTTAACTAATTAGAACTTTTTATAAATAATCTAAGTACTGACATAAACTAAATTGTTTTGGAGTTTTCATACTAATTATGTTATTTTATTACTTTCTTAAAATTGCGATCAAATAGATGTTAAAATGCATGTTTCCAGGCTTCTTAACTTGACAACAATAGCCACTTACCAGCTTAGATAAAGACGAGACAAGTCGATACATAGATAGTTTTTGGACACACATCACCAAACGGTAGAAAAATCACCCTCATACGTCGATTTGGAAAAATGACCCACTAGCGGAGCCTTAAATTAGGTCAGCAAGCCATGATGAGGGTGAAAGCTGAGATTTTTTTACGTAAAAAATATATTTGTAGTAGAATCAGAATATCTAATATAGCCCAACAAAAGATCAGTACGCTAAATTGGCAATGGGCTATCGGTAACTAACTGGGTCTAAATACCAAATCTAGGTTTCAGGCAGCAGCATAACCCAACCTTGACCCTGTGATTACCTACTAACTCGCTTGCCAAGCGTGGTGGTTGTGGCAAACACCATGAAGAATGTATTTTTTCCAGCCGTGGACTTTAATAGGCTAATGATTAAATTAAACTGATATGATTTTTAATTTTCGTTACTTAACATTTCTGGATTCGTTTTAGAGAAAAGACCGGAGTAAGATGCGGAGATTTAGCGATGTCATTTAAGTCAATATTTCAAGATGTACGAAGTGCAGTAGACTATGTCCATATACACGGTGATCTCAAGTCAAAGACTATAGAAAACCTGGATCTGTACCTGAAGAAGGACGAAAGGCTGCCAATGTTCCTATCTAGAATAAGGGAGAGCGGAGCGAAGCTGTTTATACTGACGAACAGCGACTACAACTTTACGGACAAAATTATGAATTACTTGTTCGATTTTCCGCATGGCGCGCAAGTAAGTGCTTTACATTTTTATGGACTTAAATCAGTTACTATCGAAAAGTACTTATTTAGTAGATCCGAGAGACATTAAATTAAAACTTTAGTAAAAAAGGTACTTCTGTACTAAAGTTGATACATATAAGTTATAAAATATATGTCTAGTGAATGTTCACTAAAACTAACATTAACGACCTTGCTTAATAATATTAGTATTAGTTTCATTTATAATGAAGCTAGTTCTGTATACACGTAGCCAGAGCACAGAATAAATAATAGTACTACGTACAGAAGTTGCACTCCTTTTGATGTTGACTGCTTGCCGACGTTTTATATTCTACATAATTATTATTAATTAGATAAATCACGCACGCAAGCTATATTGAACTTTATCGCTGCGCGCGTGTCCGTATTGCTTTGCATCTTTTCCCCTTCCTACTTCACGGACGATATTTCGTGGTTATCCAGGGCTTTCAACAAATAGTAAAAAAATACAGTATGTATATATAGTACGTTTTGATTATTTATTTAATTTACAACTGTTGTGCTTTAATATAATGTCTTATATTTTTTACTATCTCAAAAATAACGGTTACTAAATTTAAGACTGGAAAAAGCTCTAAATATGATGTTAAATTTTAAGTAAATACTGGGAAGGAAAACATTGACACGGAACGATAAAATTAATATTAGTTAATAATTTTAGTAAATTATTTGCAGGTTTCTTCATTATTATGTTTTCAAAATTGTTAATGAATGTATTTTCATAAATAAACAAAATAAATATACATATAAATTGCACTAAAACTGATACAACTATTTTATCTTATAACTAAATATACTAAACAATAAACAAAAATATTTATACAGTGTATACAAACAATTTATTTACGTTAACAGTGTTAAAAAAGCTTTGAAATTCACTAGTGCGTCGCTCGTCTAAAACGCGCTAGCCCTGGCTGCGCATGTAACCTGAGGTTCCGCGCGATTGTAGGTAATTATATCGCGCAGGTAGCAAGAGTGACAGAGGCCTGGCCAGAGTAACTAGCTGGCTAACTTATTAGCACAACTTGCTCTCTTGGCTTTGTAAAACTAGCTTGCTGGCTAGGCATTACGGATAAAATGTCGTAATAAATGTAGTAAATAAGAAAACTTGAATTTTTGTTTATTTCTTGCATGTATGAGTATTTTATGTTTGTAAGAGGTAATCCCTCAAGGTACTAAGCTGATTATAAAATACTTTTTTCTGTACTGATTAAATTTGTCCGACCACCGCTTCATAATTTCTATATTTTTTTGAATAGAATTATGCATTTTACCGACGCGGCTTTGAATTTTCCTACAAATTCATTTCAGTTCATCGATATTTAAATTTGAATATTTTGTTATAAGCTTTGACTGGGATAACATTCGTTACGAATATCTTTTTTACAGCAATTTTCCTATAACACTAAAACCACGGTACAAAGCCAATATTACATATTTGTTTAGTATTATTCTAATTAGTGTCAGTGAAAACTGGTTAAAAGGATTATGTATGCGATGGTTTATGTTTTGAATCAGAAAGTGAGTTTGAATGTGGCGTTAGAATACCGTCTACTGAATAAGGTATCCGGTTTCCTGTTACTGATAAATCTAATAGTTATTCTGATTGGACGTATTATTTTTTTTTTATTATATAACATCAAAGAGATTTAAATATTAACATAGTTTCTGACGTTCAAGATAATTTTTTGTTGTGTTTAAAATAATTATTAAAATGTTTTTTTTTCTTTAGTAATGGACTTGTACGCTTGTACTTTTGCCAGTGTCAAGTAGTAAGATATAAGGATTTGTTAAAAACTTCTTTAGAAAATGTTAATGCTTCACATTGCGTATTTATTGGGAGAATGTGACGTCAGCTTGAGCCAGTAGACAGTCGATGATGATAGCAGCAGACAGTCTCAAGGCGGCCTAACAGACAAGCTACCTTAAGACTTAAAAAAATCAAAGCACTTGTTTTATTGTTTCCACTAATAGTTCACATGCACAGAAACATAATACACTTATAATTGTATACATTTTGTAACTGCATTAGTTTTACGTACCAAAATCTACTTCAAACCACAAATCAGGGCAACAATACACCAGCGGTCAAATTTCTGCTGCAACTCTATCAAAATGTTACGAGGTCTATACGAAAAATACCACGGTCATTGATCGGTACACATTTAGTGTCGTTTGCGTAGTGTTGTTGACTTTGATTTGATATATTAGCTATAACTGATTCCTGGAGAATTTCTATCCCTTATCATCTATATCAGTTGTGGTGGGCGGGTGGGGTCATTCAACACTTCACCTTAAACCCGTACCGTGTCACTAGAATTTTAATTATGGCCTTTGAAATTTATACAGTTTGTTTTTCTATAGGTCAACGACCCTCACAGAAATTGGAGGACCTACTTCGACTGGATAGTAGTGGACGCTAAGAAACCGCTGTTTTTCGGTGAGGGCACAACATTAAGGCAAGTGGACACACGTACTGGAGCGTTGAAGATGGGACACCATGTCGGACCGCTGCATGAAGGACTTGTGTATTCGGGAGGTAGGCATATTTTATGTTTGATTTTGCGCATCAAATGCTTTTTGTAAATATGTTTTGCCGGACGAGTCACTCGTGTAGGTACCGCATACGTTTTGGAAATCGCAGTACTAGATCTTCGCAGTGTGGGCGCTGCTTCAAGGCTTGGATGTTGATGGCCATTCATCACTTTTTTGTTGGGTATAAGTACAACTCTATATTTTCTGGCATTTTCTTCTGCTCTTATGATACACCATAGGATGAGAGCATGATAGGTATTGTTACCGAACGATTACGAATTAATTATAACATTTATTTAAATAAACATAATTAACATCGTATGATTTAGTTATCACTTTTGTATTGTAGACGGATTATAACTGTTTCAACTCTAGATAAACTTTATATCAAGTTTATACAAGCAATTTGTTTGCGTGCGTATTTCGTCCCGTCTCGTAACGAATTTAGATTTTTTTTAATAAAACTTAAGGGACAAACGAACTTACAGTCCACCTGATGACAAGTGGCTACTGCAGCCTATGGACACCAGCAGCCAACTTCAAATATGATGTAATGAGGGTCAGTGGATGCTGTGGCCCATAAACACCTACAATTACATAGATTAAAAATCAAATGCAGATGCATTGTCCGTATTGTGAGTGTAGAGAACCGGAGATCCATTTTACTGAAACGAGGCATTCCGTCTTAGTCCTCAGGGGTGACGACGCATATTTTTTATAGAATGGCGGTGACAAACGAGCACACAGTACACCTGATGGTAAGTGGATGCTGTGGCCCATAGACATCTACATTTATCCTCGATTAAGAATCAAAATGCAGATGCGTTGTCACCCCTGAGGACTAAGATAGAATGCCTCGTTTCCAGTAAAAAGGGTCTCCGGTTCTCTACACTCACCATACGAAACAAAGCAGCGTTAAGCTGCTATTTTACGCTGGTATTCTGTAAGAGCGTGGTCCTTCCCCGGTCGTGCCGACCCATTCGTGCTACAACCATATTACAGCTGCAGCGGGGCTCTACCACGTATAATATAATATACATTTTGATTCCTTGAGAGTAGATGTAGGTGTCTATGAGCCACAGCTTCCACTTACCATCAGGTGTGTCATTATTTGTACTTATACAGTGTTATTTTTCAAAGAGTAGCCAAATTTTAAACTTAAGTTCAAATATATAAATACTGATATACCGTTATTGCAGTTTTTGAAAATAAGAGTAAATAAGGCTTCTACTTTTATTTGAAATTATCCCAAATTGAATGTGATTTATGGGCAACAACGTTTTTGTCTACTGATCGACCCTTACGAATGTGTGCGTGCGCAGTAGATTCAGTTAAAATAATGCATTATCAGTACCACGCATTTTGAATTTAAAAGATAAAAAGGACAGAATTATTGAGATTTTTTTTATTAATTTTTATTCACCATTTGCCTATATTATTTATATTTAAATTTGGCCGGTTATTGCAAAATAACCTTGTATATTAAAAATACGGTTGTGTATATTAAGATTAGATGTTTGTTTTATTCATAATTTTTATTATTTTTCAGGCTCATGCGACGTGTTCACGGAATTGATCGGCGCGA